>JARJLG010000080.1:0-407613 GCA_029448575.1 Mycena maculata | reverse complement strand
AAGCTCCGGTCCTTCGAGGTAATGCCTCCAGTGTTTAAAGGCGTCGAAGATGGCCAAGAGTTCCTTGTCATGAGTGTCGTAGTTGAGTTCGGCCGGACCGAGTGTCCGAGACCGGAACGCAATGGGATGAATTTCGCCATCATCTCCGAGGATGGAGAGAATCGAGGCGATTGCGTAATCGGAGGCGTCGGTTTCGACAGTAAGCTGCCGGAACGGAATCCAGTGTGAAAGTACCGGAGCCTCCGTAAACGCGTGCTTGAGGGTGTCAAATGCGAGTTGGCAAACCGGGGTCCAATCCCATCGGACGTTGGAACGAGTGAGGCGAGTAAGAGGGATCGTGATCGCCGAGTAGTTCCATATGAAACGCCGATAAAAATTACAAAACCCAAGGAAGGACTGAACGTCCTTCACTTTCCGGGGTTCCGGCCAATCAACGATGGCGGAAACTTTGTCCGGAGACATCCGGAAGCCTTCCGGCGACAGGATGTAACCGAGATATTCGCAGGTGGTGACGCTAAACTCGCATTTTGAGAGTTTGCAGTAGAGTCCGGCCTTCCGGAGGCGCCGGAGCACTTCCCGAACGTGTTCGGTATGTTGGGTCGGATCATCGGAATAGATCAATATGTCGTCCAAATAGATGATGACGTACACGTCCAACAGATCGCGAACAAACTGTTCAGGAACCGCTGAAAAGCGGCCGGAGCGTTGGTAAGGCCTTCCGGAACAACCCCGGAATTCGAAGGACCCATAGCGAGAACGAAACGCCGTCTTAGGTTCGTCACCCGGAGCGATCCGGAGGAGATGGTATGCGTGCCGGAGATCAAGTTTTGTATAGATGCGAGCCTTCCCGGGAGCATCGAGGAGATCGGCGATGAGAGGAAGCGGATAGCGGTCCTTCTTCGTAATCCGATTAAGTCCTCGGTAGTCGACGCACAACCGGAGGCTACCGTCCTTCTTCTTAGCGAAGAGAATAGGAGCTCCATGACTTGAACGAGTCGGGTATATAAATCCCGACTTCAAATTCTTGTCGATGAAGTCCCGAAGGGCAGCGAGCTCGGTAGGCGAAAGGGAGTAGACATGACCGACCGGAGGCTCCTCGCCGTCCAGGAGCTCGATTTTGAGGTCGAATTCTCGATGAGGAGGAAGATTGTAAGCTTCCTGCTCCGAGAAGACGTCAGCGAACTCGTGGTACTCGGAAGGTATACCGGAAGTGTCCGGAGCAGATGCGGAAGCAAACCGGGCACGGGCTTCTTCCGAGGGAGTGGCGCGCATGTATATTGACAACAATCCTTGTCTCGAATGATGGAGCGGTAAGCCGCAGCAGACACGAGAGACACAAGCGGAGGGGTAGAGAGAGGACGAGGCCCGGAGGCCTCCGGAATCTCCATGGAAGGAGCAAGAGTCTCCATGGAAGGAGCGGGAGATGGCGGAATCGTCGGAGTCGGTGTAGGCGCCGGAGCCGGAACGACTTGTACCGGAGGTGCCTCGTCCGTAATCGGAACTACCGTAGCAGATCCCGGAATTATTTCCGGGGTTGTCGACAGGGATTCCTTACGGGATCCGGGCCGGAACGTGATAGAGGCTTCGGACCAGTTTAATCAACGGATTAATGCGGCTGAGCCAATTGTATCCCAGGACCAGATCGCAAGGAGAATCGAGACGTGTGACGAAGAAGTCCATGTATTGAACTTCGCCATAAAGGAAACCGGAGGCAACAACCGGAGCATCCGGTTAATGATGGAAGGATGAGCCGTCGAGTTACCGGACCCGTACCGGGTCCACCGTATACGTGGGAAACGCATTAGATTCGCAGACTTTCAATGATACAAACAATGAGATGATCCGGAGTCCACAAGCGCACGCACACGGAGTTGAATCCCGCGACTACTCGAGAGAGAAGAGATGGAGACATGGAAGAGCATAGCTCCGGCTCGGAGATGTCCGACCGGAGGGGAAGAAATATCGAGAGAGACGTAAAGGGGCATTAGGGAAGAGAGCGGAAGCGTTTGAGACGAACCTCGGTGAGCACCCGTGAGTCAACAGCAACTCGGACCAGGTGCGGAGGATTCCGAGTTGCTGATCAATTTTTTGACTCAGCAGCCGCGGCGGCCGGCGTAGCCGGAGCCGCCGGAGCCTGGGTGGTCGTACCGGAGGTCGAGGCCTGGGCGGCTTTGGCGCTAGCCTGCCCAGGACGCTTGTTGCAGTTGTCGGCTGTGTGACCCTTACCTCCGCAGTACATGCAGAGGTTATTCTTCCGGCGACGCTCGCGTTCGTCCTGCTTGATCTTTCCGCTGGCGTCGAGCTTGTCGGCGTAGGCGCGAGCGGCAGGAGTGGCGTCGGACGACTTGGCCTTGCCTTTACCCTGGTTACCGGAGCGTCCGGCATTGTTACCGGAGTTTCCGGCAGTCGCAGCGGTAGAGGAGGGTGCGGGAGCGTTGGAAGATTTGGAACCCTTGCCGGAATTCCGATTACTGGGTTTTGGGTTGCCGGATTGACCTCCGGTAGCGTTACCGCCACCGGAACCGGAGGGTTTATCGCGTTCACGCTCCCGGAGCTTCTCCGCCTCGCGTTTCCAGTACCGGCCATCGATGATGCGAGCGACCAACTTCACTCCGTCGAGGGTGTTGGCATAGTTATGATGAACCATGTCGTCCTTGATCCGACGGGGAAGTCCTTCGTAAAACTGATACCGGAGGGCGTTATCGCTCCACCGGGTCAAAACCGAAAGGAAGTCGAACTCGATGATGTAAGTGGTGATCCGGTCGCCGGATTTCATCCGGCATGCGCGAATCTTGTCCTCGGCATCCCCAACCGGATCATGCGGCCCGAAATTTAACGTAAGCTCCTGAATGAAGACGGCAAAGTTGCCGTCCCAGACCGGAATGATGGTCGGGTCGTAAAGGTTGGGGGAAAACCATTGCTGAGCGCTGCCCCGGAGGTACGAAATGATGAGAGAAATACGATCATCGTCGTCCGGAAAGTCTTGCGGGCGCTCCGCAAAGTGCAAATAGCACTGGGTGAGGAAGGACGAGAGTTTAGCCGGGTCCGATCCATCGAAGGTGTCCGGATTACGGAGATTGGATCGGTTGGAACGAGGAGGAAGGTCCGCGGGACGAGCGGAGAACACATTGATGGCATCCCGGAAGGTCCGGATGGTGTCCATAATTAAGGCCTCGTTGGCCTCAGGCGTCGGAACACGACGAGGAGCACGAGGTATACCGGGACCTCCGGGGCCACCGCCAGGTGGACCGCCAGGGGGGCCTCCGGGTGGACCACCTGGAACACCAGGACCACCGGGACCGCCGGGACCTCCGGGGCCACCTCCGGGTGGACCTCCGGGAGGGCCGGGCGGTGGACCAGCACCACCACCTCCACCACCACCACCATCACTGCCACCATCGCCTCCATCGCCGTTATTACTGCCCCCGCTCATGAATGGAAGGAGCAGGATCACGCTCGGGAAGCTCCTCCGACAAGTGGAGGCTTGCTGCATGACCTCCGGAATGTACGGAGTCTTCGGAAGCCTCCTGGGGATCTTCCGGAACCTCAACGATACGAGGCCCAGCGATGGGAGATACGCTACGAGAGATTGCTGCAGCGCGGCGTGGATGGGGTGAGGCCGGATATCTCACCGGATTCTCGGGGGTCCGGGGATTGAGAACTAACCCCGGAATTGTTGTCGGAGATGGCATAGGTGGCGCGGGTGAACTCCGAGTGAAATGCGGAGTGTATCGAAGGGTGGGTGATACCGGAATAGACGGGTACATCGACGGACCGAGAACTTGGACCGGAGTACTCATCGGAACGATCTGGCTGAACATACGGGATTCTCGACGAGGTTCCCGATCAGTCCGACCAGTGTTGGAACGTTCGATTTGTTCCGTGTTGGGTAGATTTGGATTAGGAAGACGAGACATTGCCAGTCAGAGTAGTGAGATTGATAATACTGTTATATACCGAGCCGGGGTGGACCCGAAGAGTAAATGGCCGAAGGACCGGAGGCTCCGGTATGTCGGAGCGTCGGAGAGCCGGAGGGTCCGGAACGTATACGGAGGAGGATCACAACACCACAGGGGGTCAAGGGTGAGCGACTACCCTAACCGGCAGGTACCCGATAGAGGAAGACGAGTCGGAGTACCGGAGGGAACCGGAGAGAACGGAGACGACTCAGTGCAAGGGAAATGAGCCAAGCAACGTCAATTATCAATCTGACGTACAGGACATATTAAAGACGTATTTATACTAAGTATCTAATTGTATTCCATAAAAGGAAGGAGAGTGGTTCTTAACAATAAGTCAAGTCAGATGGGCTGATGAGAAGTCGTATGACAATAAGTGAAAAGGAAGGAAGACGGATAAACGGGAAACGCTCAGTAATCCTTCATTGCGTAAAAACCCGATGGTACCGGAACGGTTCGGAGGCTCCGGTATACTACCGGAGCCTCGGAACCTACCGGAGCTACCGGAAGGTCGACGAGAAGACTGGGGATGTTGCATGGATATAACAGTCACCCAGCCTTTCATCCATTCCCAGAGTTCCCGATGCATAGCTGGTTCCGGTGCTTCCCAACATGGGAAGCTAACACTGTTCCCATACGGGCCAACATCATTTTCCCGAACTTTGCTTCTCCCTGCCCTCGAAGAACTCCTCATCCAGATCGACACGGATGGCTTTCACCACGTAGTCGCCTGCTTGCAGCGATCAGGGTTTTCTCTACGAAAGTTCTGGATCAATTCCCATCCACCTCCGGAACATTTCCTCCAGTGAATAATCCACACATCTTCAAAATCGGAATGGTTCGACAGAAAGGCCTCGAGAGAGAATCTCAACGATATCGTTACCGCGCTGACTCCGCCCGAACCGGACAAGCCCCAGCAACCTGTATACACCATTGAGCTCACTAGGTTCCTCAACCGGACCACAGCTGGGTGCTGAACGTTGAACCTCAATGCTGTTCTCGACATGGTGGATTCTCACACCGCCGCCCTTTCCACATGCATGGGTGTTCCCATTTGGAGAAGTTTTACGTTCTCAGGGTGAATATCCGTGTTTACGCAGAGAATTCCATGGCCCGGATTGCGACCTTGCAGGCGACAGGGCCGCAGATAGAGATGACGTGTCGGTAACAATATTTTGATTGCTTGTATGACTCGCCATTTCCAGATTAACCCAGGCGCATTCCTCTCGCCCTTCTTCTGCGGTGTCCGCCGGCGACTGAGACAGGTTAGAGTTCCACAAGGAAGAATTCGGCAGGAGCTGCGGGCATGTGCCTCTAGCCGTTAACAGATTTATGGCGCTCATATCAGTTGTTCGTCCTCTTCTTCCCCAACTTCTGCTATTCGTGCATTACCCACCGAAGGATTTTCCAATCGGTAATTATGCGCTAGGCGGCATATTTTGGAGAAGCCAGTGTACAAATCACCCATTGTCTGGACACCCTCTATGATAGGTGGTCAGGCAGGCGGCAAGCAGTGGATTGAACAACTCATGGCGCGCCATCCCTTTATCAATGGCCTCCCAGGCTTCAAGTTGAGAGGGGTTACCGTATAAATTGAGAGTGCTCGTGTCGCGTCGTGGGCGTCGAGGTCGTCTGGCTGACCCCAAGTCTCCGAGGCGTCCCAATCGCCTTCAGTTCTCGCTATTTTCGCCATGCTCTCAGTGCTCTCGCCGGACGGCGGGTCCTTCCTTTTTTGAGCACCTCCCTCCCCACCTGTTGACCCTCCACCGCCGTCGTCCGCTGCGTCGCCGCCGTCGCTTGTTCCACTGCCGGGCCTTCTGCTACCACCGCCACTGATTATTCTGAGATTTTGCTTGACCTGGATGCACTCTTCATCCTCAGCAGGTGATTCAGAAGGGACTCGGCGAACTTGAAAATTGTTATATACCGAGCTGGGGTGGACCCGAAGAGTAAATGACCGAGTGACCGGAGGCTCCGGTATGTCGGAGCGTCGGAGAGCCGGAGGGTCCGGAACGTATACGGAGGAGGATCACAACACCACAGGGGGTCAAGGGTGAGTGACTACCCTAACCGGCAGGTACCCGATAGAGGAAGACAAGTCGGAGTACTGGAGGGAACCGGAGAGAACGGAGACGACTCAGTGCAAGGGAAGTGAGCCAAGCAACGTCAATTATCAATCTGACATACAGGACATATTAAAGACGTATTTATACTAAGTATCTAATTGTATTCCATAAAAGGAAGGAGAGTGGTTCTTAACAATAAGTCAAGTCAGATGGGCTGATGAGAAGTCGTATGACAATAAGTGAAAAGGAAGGAAGACGGATAAACGGGAAACGCTCAGTAATCCTTCATTGCGTAAAAACCCGATGGTACCGGATGGTTCGGAGGCTCCGGTAATATACCGGAGCCTCGGAACCTACCGAGCTACCGGAAGGTCGACGAGAAGACTGGGGATGTTGCATGGATATAACAGTATCCCCCTCTTAGGTTCCTCTCCCATGAGGAACCCAAAAGGAATGAAGTTTGTCGAACAATGAAGAAGCGTGGGAAAATAAACAAGATCAAAAAGTCACGTGCTGTTGGTTTTGACTCAGACCTTTCTTTCTTTCGCACCACCGACCACCTCCGGTACTAAGAACACCACAAACACGATGTCGAGCAACGGAAACAGCGACAGTGGGTGCGAGGGGTCCAGCGATAGCGACCGCAGCGACACCGGCAACGGCAAAAAAATCCGGAAAGGGGAAGGCGCGAGCGACGACGGCAGGAATTGTGCGAGGAAGCCGCGCAGCGCTTCTACGAGGAGCGGGAGCAACGCCGGCGGGTGCTGATTGCCGCTTACCAGGAGCAGGCGGTGGAGGCCTCCCACCGTGCGGAGGTCGCCCAGGAGGACGCCGCGTGTGTGCTCCAGCTTGCGCGCGATCTGGAGTTGTTGGACGCGGAGGCCCCGGCATTCGACGAAGTGCCGGCGATCGAAACGCTGAAGTCAGTGTCACCGGAGCGTGCGGAGGGAGGAGGCGAGTTGGACGAGCTGAACGACGAGGACGACAGCGACGTCGAGCAGGAGGGGGAGAATGGTGCGTCGCAGTGAAAACCGGAAGTTCCGGTACTAACGATTTTTTTTTTTTTGATTTTCGTAGTTTGCGACTCTTGCCGGAAGAGCGGGGAGGTGTGCGTGGTCGAGGCGGGACGCACCGCCTGTCGCCGGTGCCGTGCGAAGCACATCCAGTGCAGTCACGCGCGGCCCCTCGGACCGCCTCGCATCAACAAGCGACGTGCGGCACAGGAGGCCCGTCGCCAAGGGTCCGCACCGGTTGCGGGGCCCTCGCGGACGCGCCGGAACCCCCGAACGGAGCGGGGGGACCGGAGCGACCGTGAGGTGCACGATCGCACGCGGAAGGAGCGGGAACGGAGGGCCCGGAAGGCGGAGGGCAAGGAAAGTGTGCGAGAGAAGCTCCGGGAGCTCAATGCCCACGTCGGATACCTCGGGGAGCAGGTGGGGCGCACTATGTTGCGCTATAAGCTGGCATACCGGGCGTGCCAGCTTATTCTCAAGACTCTTGCGGCGCCGGAGAGTGGTCGGGAGGTGACTGCCGGGTGTTGAGCGGATGCTCCGGTGGATGGCGCCAATATGGAGGCCTCCAAGTGGGACTTCTCCTCTTGCGGAGGCGGCAGAGCTCGACCTGGCCGCCGAGGAGCCGGAGATGGACGAGGATGCGCCCCCGGCGAAGCACCGGAGGCTGACGAAGCGCGGAAGTCCCGGTCGTGGAGCAGAAGGAGGTGGAACCCGCTGAGTCGGAGGACTCGGAGGCGGAACCGGAGGCTCCGGTTGCGCCCCGAGCCGGTTCCGAATCCTGGCCGGAGGATTTCCGGTCCACGGACGGCGGGGAGGATGAGAGGATGGAGGTGGACGCGCCTGGGGCGCTGGAGGGGCCGGAAGGGCCCGAAGAAGAACAAGTCGCCGCGACGTCCAGGGTCGCGAGTCAGGTCGCGGAGGCGAGGACCGTTACGGTCCTCACCTTCAAGCCCGACCTGGAACCTGTCCCGCCTCCGCCTCCTTCTCCTCCGCCAGCACCGGAGCCTCCGGTGCAGGTGAAGAGGGAATCGGAGGTGCGGGAGTTCCAGACCCTCGTTTTGCAGCCGGGAGCCCCAGCCGGTTTCCACGAGGAGGATGGAGTGTTCGTGATGGACGATTCGGACGAGGAGATGGGGGAGCTGGAGACTCCGGAAGAGCCGGAAGCGTCCGGAAGCGCGGAGTGAAGGCCCTGGAGGCCTAAGGACAAAAAGACTTTGTAATATATGAAATGAACGTTGTATTTTGTATTTGGTTCAAATTTTGTTTTTCTTGATCTAATTTTGTGTGATGAGTTAATATTCGGGTCCGGGCTTATTGGGAAAACGCCGGTGAAAGTTGTCGATATGTTCGGCCGCATCCAAGTCGTCCGCCCCAACCCAAGCATACTGATCGTCGGTATTCTCGTATCCGAGCCATTCGACGTAGTACCGGAGCTTAGTTCGGAACCTCCGGTCGATCTTCGAGTCAACGATTTGCTTGATTTCGAAGTGTGACTCGCCGTCGATGATTTCTACGGCTGCCGGAGGCGGCTCCTCGCGTCCCGGGAATGGGTTCGGAACGTGCGGTTCGAGTTGGGAAATATGGAAAACTGGATGGACCTGTGACAACGATTTCGGAAGCCGAATGGTGTAAGAAGCAGCACTGGGTTTGCCAATAACTTCATAAGGGCCAAGGTGCGTCTCCGAGAATTTCGGAGTTGGCCGGCTGGTGTGAAGATGCTTTGCGAGGATGAAAACCTGATCGCCGATCGAAAGCGGAGGTTGCGGAGCGCATTTCCGGTCTCCGGTTTCCTTGTACCGCTCCTGGGCAAAAGTGATTTGCTCCCGGAGGAACTGATGCAGTTCCTGAAGATCAACGACAAAATCCTTGGCGTACATGTTCGCAACGTCACGCTCCGGATGGACCGTGATTGCCGGATTGTAACCCTTGTTGGCGAAGAAGGGGGAGATGCCAGTCGAAGCATTCGGAGCATTGTTGAGAGCGAATTCCGCAAGCGGAAGGAGTCGGTCCCAATCGTCCTGTTGATACGAGCAGTAGATGCGGATATATTGCTCAACAGTCTGATTCATACGTTCCGTTTGACCGTCAGCCTCCGGATGATAACCAGAAGTATAATGGATCTCCATATTGAGAAGTTCGCCCAGCGACCGGAAGAAGGAAGCGATGAATTCAGAGCCCCGGTCGCACGTAACATGTGCCGGAACACCGTGTTTGGAAAAGACATGAATGAGGAAGAGGCGAGCGAGCTCCGGCGAATTGATGTGGGTATCGCAAGGAATGAGAATGACCTGTTTGGATGACCGATCAACAATCACCAAAATGCAGTCAAACTCGCCGGAGACAGGGAGTTGCTCGATGAAGTCCATGGAAATGGAATGCCAAGGCCGGAGCGGAACCGGAAGGGGTTTCAAGAGTCCGTAAGGCCGATGCCGAGGCTTTTTGTTGCGCTTGCATAGAACACACGACCGACAGTAGTCCCGGACGAAGGTCCGAACCTCCGGCCAAGTGTACTCACGGCGTACGAGTGCTAAAGTGCGATTTTGTCCAAAGTGGCCAGCCAACTCGTGATCATGCAAATTCTGCAGAACACGTACGCGGAGTTGGTCCGGAGCATCTCCGGAAACCACCGGAACGTAAATGCGATCATAGAGCTGGAGCATACCGGAAGGGTCGAGTTTCCAGCGCGGAGTGGTGCCGGAGGCTGCGGAAGCAATGCCCGCAACGGCGGCTGGGTCATCGTTGTAGTGGGCACGAATGTCGGAATAGAGCTTCTCAACATCCATAACAATGGAGGAACGGAGGGTGATTTCCTCGAGGAATGTGGCCCGGAGCGACGCGGTGAGTTGATCTTGAGTAAAAATGGGGCGAAAATTTTGAGGATTCAATTGGCTGTAAGCCCTATCCCCCTCTTTAGGGTAGACGTCCCATCGTCTAGTCAAAGCGTCTGGCTTGGCTCCGAGCTTACCCGGACGGAACCGGATAACCATATTGAAGTGGCACAGGTATTCCGACCACCGGACTTGGCGGCGAGTGAGGATTTTGGTCGTCGCGAAGTATTCCAGGTTCTTGTGGTCGGTTACGACGTCGACCGGAAGCTCCGGTCCTTCGAGGTAATGCCTCCAGTGTTTAAAGGCGTCAAAGATGGCCAAGAGTTCCTTGTCATGAGTGTCGTAGTTGAGTTCGGCCGGACCGAGTGTCCGAGACCGGAACGCAATGGGATGAATTTCGCCATCATCTCCGAGGATGGAGAGAATCGAGGCGATTGCGTAGTCGGAGGCGTCGGTTTCAACAGTGAGCTGCCGGAACGGAATCCAGTGTGAAAGTACCGGAGCCTCCGTAAACGCGTGCTTGAGGGTGTCAAATGCAAGTTGGCAAACCGGGGTCCAATCCCATCGGACGTTGGAACGAGTGAGGCGAGTAAGAGGGATCGTGATCGCCGAGTAGTTCCATATGAAACACCGATAAAAATTACAAAACCCAAGGAAGGACTGAACGTCCTTCACTTTCCGGGGTTCCAGCCAATCAACGATGGCGGAAACTTTGTCCGGAGACATCCGGAAGCCTTCCGGCGACAGGATGTAACCGAGATACTCGCAGGTGGTGACGCTAAACTCGCATTTTGAGAGTTTGCAGTAGAGTCCGGCCTTCCGGAGGCGCCGGAGCACTTCCCGAACGTGTTCGGTATGTTGGGTCGGATCATCGGAATAGATCAATATGTCGTCCAAATAGATGACGACGTACACGTCCAACAGATCTGCGAACAAACTGTTCAGGAACCGCTGAAAAGCGGCCGGAGCGTTGGTAAGGCCTTCCGGAACAACCCGGAATTCGAAGGACCCATAGCGAGAACGAAACACCGTCTTAGGTTCGTCACCCGGAGCGATCCGGAGGAGATGGTATGCGTGCCGGAGATCAAGTTTTGTATAGATGCGAGCCTTCCCAGGAGCATCGAGGAGATCGGCGATGAGAGGAAGCGGATAGCGGTCCTTCTTCGTAATCCGATTAAGTCCTCGGTAGTCGACGCATAACCGGAGGCTACCGTCCTTCTTCTTAGCGAAGAGAATAGGAGCTCCATGACTTGAACGAGTCGGGTATATAAATCCCGACTTCAAATTCTTGTCGATGAAGTCCCGAAGGGCAGCGAGCTCGGTAGGCGAAAGGGAGTAGACATGACCGACCGGAGGCTCCTCGCCTTCCAGGAGCTCAATTTTGAGGTCGAATTCTCGATGAGGAGGAAGATTGTAAGCTTCCTGCTCTGAGAAGACGTCAGCGAACTCGTGGTACTCGGAAGGTATACCGGAAGTGTCCGGAGCAGATGCGGAAGCAAACCGGGCACGGGCTTCTTCCGAGGGAGTGGCGCGCATTGTATATTGACAACAATCCTTGTCTCGAATGATGGAGCGGTAAGCCGCAGCAGACACGAGAGACACAAGCGGAAGGGTAGAGAGAGGACGAGGCCCGGAGGCCTCCGGAATCTCCATGGAAGGAGCAAGAGTCTCCATGGAAGGAGCGGGAGATGGCGGAATCGTCGGAGTCGGTGTAGGCGCCGGAGCCGGAACGACTTGTACCGGAGGTGCCTCGTCCGTAATCGGAACTACCGTAGCAGATCCCGGAATTATTTCCGGGGTTGTCGACAGGGATTCCCTTACGGGATCGGGCCGGAACGTGATAGAAGCTTCGGACCAGTTAATCAACGGATTAATGCGGCTGAGCCAATTGTATCCCAGGACCAGATCGCAAGGAGAATCGAGACATGTGACGAAGAAGTCCATGTATTGAACTTCGCCAGAAGGAAACCGGAGCAACAACCGGAGCATCCGGTTGATGATTGAAGATGAGCCGTCGAGATACCGGACCCGCACCGGGTCCACCGTATACGTGGAAAACGCATTAGATTCGCAGACTTTCAATGATACAAAACAATGAGATGATCCGGAGTCCACAAGCGCATGCACACGGGAGTTGAATCCCGCGACTACTCGAGAGAGAAGAGATGGAGACATGGAACAGCATAGCTCCGGCTCGGAGATGTCCGACCGGAGGGAAGAAATATCGAGAGAGACGTAAAGGGCATTAGGGAAGAGAGCGGAAGCGTTGAGACAAACCTCGGTGAGCACCCGTGAGTCAACGCAACTCGGACCAGGTGCAGAGGATTCCGAGTTGCTGATCAATTTTTTGACTCAGCAGCCACGGCGGCCGGCGTAGCCGGAGCCGCCGGAGCCTGGGTGGTCGTACCGGAGGTCGAGGCCTGGGCGGCTTTGGCGCTTGCCTGCCCAGGACGCTTGTTGCAGTTGTCGGCTGTGTGACCCTTACCTCCGCAGTACATGCAGAGGTTATTCTTCCGGCGACGCTCGCGTTCGTCCTGCTTGATCTTTCCGCTGGCGTCGAGCTTGTCGGCGTAGGCGCGAGCGGCAGGAGTGGCGTCGGACGACTTGGCCTTGCCTTTACCCTGGTTACCGGAGCGTCCGGTATTGTTACCGGAGTTTCCGGCAGTCGCAGCAGTAGAGGAGGGTGCGGGAGCGTTGGAAGATTTGGAACCCTTGCCGGAATTCCGATTACTGGGTTTTGGGTTGCCGGATTGACCTCCGGTAGCGTTACCGCCACCGGAACCGGAGGGTTTGTCGCGTTCACGCTCCCGGAGCTTCTCCGCCTCGCGTTTCCAGTACCGGCCATCGATGATGCGAGCGACCAACTTCACTCCGTCGAGGGTGTTGGCATAGTTATGATGAACCATGTCGTCCTTGATCCGACGGGGAAGTCCTTCGTAAAACTGATACCGGAGGGCGTTATCGCTCCACCGGGTCAAAACCGAAAGGAAGTCGAACTCAATGATGTAAGTGGTGATCCGGTCGCCGGATTTCATCCGGCATGCGCGAATCTTGTCCTCGGCATCCCCAACCGGATCATGCGGCCCGAAATTTAACGTAAGCTCCTGAATGAAGACGGCAAAGTTGCCGTCCCAGACCGGAATGATGGTCGGGTCGTAAAGGTTGGGGGAAAACCATTGCTGAGCGCTGCCCCGGAGGTACGAAATGATGTAGAGAATACGATCATCGTCGTCTGGAAAGTCTTGCGGGCGCTCCGCGAAGTGCAAATAGCACTGGGTGAGGAAGGACGAGAGTTTAGCCGGGTCCGATCCATCGAAGGTGTCCGGATTACGGAGATTGGATCGGTTGGAACGAGGAGGAAGGTCCGCGGGACGAGCGGAGAACACACTGATGGCATCCCGGAAGGTCCGGATGGTGTCCATAATTAAGGCCTCATTGGCCTCAGGCGTCGTAACACGACGAGGAGCCCGAGGTATACCGGGACCTCCGGGGCCACCGCCAGGGGGGCCTCCGGGTGGACCACCTGGAACACCAGGACCACCGGGACCGCCGGGACCTCCGGGGCCACCTCCGGGTGGACCTCCGGGAGGGCCGGGCGGTGGACCAGCACCACCACCTCCACCACCACCACCATTACTGCCACCATCGCCTCCATCGCCGTTATTACTGCCCCCGTCATGAATGGAAGGAGCAGGATCACGCTCGGGAAGCTCCTCCGATAAGTGGAGGCTTGCTGCATGACCTTCGGAATGTACGGAGTCTTCGGAAGCCTCCTGGGGATCTTCCAGAACCTCAACGATACGAGGCCCAGCGATGGGAGATACGCTACGAGAGATTGCTGCAGCGCGGCGTGGATGGGGTGAGGCCGGATATCTCACCGGATTCTCGGGGGTCCGGGGATTGAGAACTAACCCCGGAGTTGTTGTCGGAGACGGCATAGGTGGCGCAGGTGAACTCCGAGTGAAATGCGGAGTGTATCGAAGGGTGGGTGATACCGGAATAGACGGGTACATCGACGGACCGAGAACTTGGACCGGAGTACTCATCGGAACGATCTGGCTGAACATACGGGATTCTCGGCGAGGTTCCCGATCAGTCCGACCAGTGTTGGAACGTTCGATTTGTTCCGTGTTGGGTAGATTTGGATTAGGAAGACGAGACATTGCCAGTCAGAGTAGTGAGATTGATAATACTGTTATATACCGAGCCGGGGTGGACCCGAAGAGTAAATGACCGAGTGACCGGAGGTTCCGGTATGTCGGAGCGTCAGAGAGCCGGAGGGTCCGGAACGTATACGGAGGAGGATCAAAACACCACAGGGGGTCAAGGGTGAGTGACTACCCTAACCAGCAGGTACCCGATAGAGGAAGACGAGTCGGAGTACCGGAGGGAACCGGAGAGAACGGAGACGACTCAGTGCAAGGGAAGTGAGCCAAGCAACGTCAATTATCAATCTGACGTACAGGACATATTAAAGACGTATTTATACTAAGTATCTAATTGTATTCCATAAAAGGAAGGAGAGTGGTTCTTAACAATAAGTCAAGTCAGATGGGCTGATGAGAAGTCGTATGACAATAAGTGAAAAGGAAGGAAGACGGATAAACGGGAAACGCTCAGTAATCCTTCATTGCGTAAAAACCCGATGGTACCGGACGGTTCGGAGGCTCCGGTAGTATACCGGAGCCTCGGAACCTACCGGAGCTACCGGAAGGTCGACGAGAAGACTGGGGATGTTGCATGGATATAACACGGTCCGGCAATTCCTGAGAAAGGTTTTCACGCTATGAAGGTCTACTGAGCGTTTCCCTTCTAAGCACAGTTGACTCATTGGGCTGACATACTTATATTACACTGAGGCCTTATTGTCCAGTCTGTCTTCTTCTTCAGGCTTCCTTGCCAAGCCCGAGGTCCTTTATTGTTTAGTCTTACTAAGTCATCTTGGCACCTTATTGTTTTGCATTTCTTACTTACCAATATCTCGCATGCTATTGTATTCAAGAGACAATAGTGTACTTAGTTTAAAAGCTAGTTAGTTATGTTTTGTACTTCAGTTTGATTATTGATTGTTTCTTTGCTATCTCGGCGTTGGTCGAGCCTCTGCCTTCATTCTCTATTTGGACTTCAACTCTGAACTCTGTGACTGTGGACTTGTAGTCTTGTGCAGAACTGTGGAGTCGCTCACTCTAGTGTTGCAGGAAACTGCAAACTCCGAGGTCGGAGTTCCTTGGCCTTGGCCTGACTCGACATATAACAGTGGTGCCACTCGCACTTGCACTGACTCTGAGCCAACTAACACGCAGACCTGGGTGGGTAGAACTCACCAATGTGCCAGGCAAGGGGACATAGCCGGTCAAAATGCCCTCTGCAGTTATAGTTCATCGTAGTGTAACATCACAAGACGTCATATTGTCTATTTATAGACTTGGGTATTTATGGATGGAAGGCGCGGTGGCAGTGCTAATATCCCGCTTCTCCTGGTACTTAATCGCAATGGCCAACTCACAAGACATAGAATTGAAGGGTCAAATGGCAGACGAGTACCATGTAGAGACACTGCACAATGTCCACCCACCCAAGAACGCCCCTCGTCTCAGCGAGGATATCAAGAATTATATTCAAGCCCAGAAACAAGTAAGCGTTGCCCTAGAGCAATCGGTGGCCTAATTCCGCCTAGTCTCCAGAGGATATTCTCCGGCTCCCCGTGGTGGGCCCGCCCCCCGTCGACGACTCGTTCCCGCTCACTCACTATTTTATTTCGTGCGTAGGAGACTTGATCGATGACTTTCTAACTTAAACGACGCCTAGGTCGTCGCACAACACATATCTCATGTCTCGCCAACTAATCGGGCGCGCCTCGCCCGCGTCCTACCCGCACGTCCTCTCTCGCAATGCGCGCTGCGTCGAGATTGACGTCTGGCCGTCCCACCAGGGGCTCGTCGTCACGCACGGGTACACCTTCACAAAGTCCGTCACCTTCGAGGCCGTCTGCGTCGCCATCGCCGATGCGCTCGGCCCGGACGACTGGCCCGTGATGGTCTCGCTCGAGTGCCATGTCGACCCCAAGGGCCAGGCGGAGCTCGTGCGAATTCTGAAGAGCGCGTGGGGCAGCAAGCTCGTCGACCGGCGGCTCGAGGGCGTCGACGATGCCACCGTCGCCCCGCGCGACTTCCGTGGCCGCATTCTCCTCATGGTGCGCGGCTGTCTTGTCTTTGATTTATGCTGAGGATAAGGATCTGACGTGACGGCGGGTAGGTCGAGTACTACGCGGCGCCTATGGAGGGCACCGGTCTCGTGGAGGCGCAGGAGGGAAGCTCAGAGTCGGAGCTCGAGGAAGAGGATGGGGACGTCATGATCAGGGTCAGCAAGTCCGAAAAGGCCAAGATCTCGGAGGAG
Source organism: Mycena maculata (assembly GCA_029448575.1). NCBI lineage: Eukaryota > Fungi > Basidiomycota > Agaricomycetes > Agaricales > Mycenaceae > Mycena > Mycena maculata. The sequence continues at coordinate 391,351 of JARJLG010000080.1, read as the reverse complement.
CTCGCCGCGCTGGGGTACTATGCGCGCAGCATGAAGCCCGCGAAGGGCTGGTTCACCGAGAGTACGTCTTCCTCACTACCTATAATGATATCCCAACCTAACTTCTTGCCCCCGCAGAAATCTCCGACCCCCTGCACGTCCTCATCAACATCTCCGAGTCCACCTGCGGCGCGCTCCTCCCCGCCGCCCTCCCTCAGCTCATCGCGCACGGCGAAGCGCACATGCGGCGCATCTTCCCGCGCGGCACGCGCATCGAGTCGGGCAACATGCAGCCGCTGCCGTTCTGGCGCTCGGGCGCGCACATCACCGCGCTCAACTGGCAGACGTACGACCTCGGCCTGCAGCTGAACGAGGGGATGTTCGTGGGGACGCCCGGGTGGGTGCTGAAACCCGCGCACCTCGTGGGGCGCGCGGAGGCGCCGGGGGGTAGGTGCACGCTTGTGGGGGAGGTGGTGGGGATTAGCGCGTGTGCGTACGCCCTCGGCAAAATTGAATGCTGACGATGATGTGATGCATAGTACCGCCGCCTAAGGGCCACGAGAGCGGCAAGGCGTTCAAGGCGTACGTGCACGCGGAACTCTTCCATGCGCAGCAGGACCAGACGTGGGATTCGGGCAAGATCGAGGCGCACGGCCTCCCCGGCGACGGCGCGGACGTCATGTGGAACGAACGCTTCGAGTGGACGTACGAGGCGGACGAACTGGCGTTCTTGCGGTGCGTTCATATTACTTCCTTATTTTTTTATGGGTGGGGATGCGATGCTGACATTTCGTGGAAGGCTGACCGTCAGGCGGAGCGAGTTGCTGGGGCACGAGGAGCTCGCGGTGTTTTGTGCGCGGTTGGACCATCTGCAGGAGGTAACCCTCGCGTCTTTTCGTGGCTGGAAGATTGGATTAACTGACGCGATCACAGGGCTTACGCTTCGTAAGGATGCTCGACATGAAGGGCAAGAACTCTGGCGCGACACTCCTCGTCGACTTTTCGCGGTCGCTCGCCAACTAGTCCCTTGGATCTGACACTCGGACAACGGAAGTCGAAATTCAATAGGATATCGATAGGGTATTTATGTACTGTGTACAGTATGATAGGAAGTATCTAATGTATTCTCCTACTCGTACCATGGTAAGTCAAGAAAGGAAAGAATAAAAGAAAGAAAGAAACGTCGCGCAGTTACATGATCTCAGCCAACTGCCCCCCTGCCGCGCGCTCGATGCCCTTGGCCATCTTATCAAGCTTGCTCTGCTTGTCTGCACGGCGCTTCTCCGTCCTTGCCCGCCCCGCGCCCGAGCCGCCCGCCCCCTCCTCCTCCTCCTCCGGTTCCTCGCGCCCATGCCCGTCCTCCCCGATCATAAACTCGGCAATAAACTGGCAGATCGCCACCTCGCCGACCTCGCTCTGCGCGCGCGCGCCCCAGCGCCACTCATACGTCTGCCCCGCCTCGTCGTCCGCCTGCGCGACGCGCCCGCGCTTGCCCTTGTTGCCGCCCTTCTTGGCCTCGCCGACCTGTTGCCGATCGAGGAACCCTTGCCGAAGGAGCGTCGTGAGGTACGCGTCGAGTGTTAGCGTGCGGTGCGTAGACGCGGCGGAGAAGCCGATCGTCCCCACCGCGGGCAGGCGCAGGCGCTTGAGCGTCGCGCGCAGGTCCTCTGTGGGGCAATAAGTATAGATTCACCGAGACGATGGCGGAGAGTAACGTACGGTCGCCCATGACGCGCCCGCTCACGAGGATGAGCGCGAGGATCACGTAGAGGACGCCGAGTGGCCCGACGTGGTCTGCGCTGCACCATGAGATGATGCTCCCCGACGGCGCGCTCCCGCCGACCTCGTCGTCGTCGTCGTCATCTGATGGCGCGTCCGCCGCCTCCTCCTCGAGAATATCCTCGCGCGTGAGCGCCGCCTGCTCGATGACGCGGGCGGGCAAAGTCGAGCGCAGGATGTACGTCTTGGACCCCGCGGCCGCGGCTACAATGCACGATCAGCTCGGTCACAGGAGGAGGGAAATGCACGGACATTTCTTTTTGACGCCGGTGGCCTTGCGCGCCTCCTCGAGGTCGTCTTGGTTGGTGTTGGGTGGTGCGGTCTCCTTGTCGAGCTCGGCGCGTGAACGCAGCTCGACAAGCTCCATGCCGAGCGTATTGTGGAGGATATGCTGCGCGGCCGCGAGTACGCGGGCGAAGGAGCGGGTATTTGAGCCCAGTACTTTCTTCGAGATTTCGTCCCGTCGGAGAGGGACGCGCTTGTGCTCGGTGAACATGGCGAGCCGGACGAGCGCGTTCGCGGCGCGCTTTAGTTTCTGCATACCACTCAATAACGCGTTCCATGGCCGATAATAAGGTTTACCTCCGCCTCGTCGCCACCCTCGCCGTCGTCGACATCCATGTTGCGCCCCTCGTCTTCCTCGTCTTCATCTTCCTCCTCGTCCTCGGGCTCCTCCGCCCACCGTTTCTGCGAACGCTGCGTCTGGCTCGGCTGCGCCTGCAATCCCCGCGCGGGTTTTTGGGAGCGTGTCGTTGCGCGTGGCATCGTTTTTCACTGTACTGTGATCAAAGTGGAGAACGCGGTGTATACATCTGCTTGGCACAGCCTTCCGACGTAAACAACGCGTCTCTTACTCCTCCTACTACACCGTCCACCCTCCTTCTCGTTTGCCAGCATGACGAAAACCTACTTAATGACAAGTCTCATCGAAAAGGTAGGACAGTATATTATACCCCTCGCCGAAGCCCCTACTGACTCGCAATGCGCCGCCTCAGATGCAGTCGGGCGACCAAGATTTTCGGTACGGACGCCCACGGCCTGCTGGATTTATGGTGTTATGAACACGTCCCTTTCAGATTCATGGGCTTGAATGACTTGATGAACGAGATCAAGCAGGATCAGTCCTGCTTTGTCGGAGACGAGGCAGTCGAAAATAAGGTCCTCATGCAGGTATTGGCTCTCGTCGAAGACAAGATCTCAGAGGTCAAGAACCAGGCCGTCAAATGGTGTGTCCTATTTCCTCCGGGTAACTCTTATTTATCGTCCCAGTCTCGGCCAATTGATCAAGATTATCCGCCAGCCCCAGATGGAGACGGTCGTGGACAAGCTCATCGACTTCTCGGGTGGTCAGGATGAGGAGCTGCGCGATATCTCTGGCCTTGGTCTCTCTTCTTTCCTCCATCTCTTTGTACTTGCGCTGAATTCCTGTAGCTTTGAAGACAATCACCGCAGAACTCCCTCCGGACGGCAAGATCGCAGCCACTGCCTGCGCTAAATTGACCCCGAAACTGCTTGGCCAGATTTCCAACGTACGTATACCCAGACTGTCTGTGGCACTTTGTTCTCATCTTTATCTAGCCAACAACCCCGCCCGAAGCGCTCGTCGAAACCCTCGCCATCCTCTCTATCCTCATCTCGCGCTTCCCTGCCCACCTTTCCAGTGCCACCTTGTCTCCGCAGCCCCTTACCGTCCTCGCCCCGCTCCTCGTCCACCCGCGTCCTGTGGTTCGCAAGCGCGCGATCATCACCCTCGCTCAATTCGTGCCCATCTCCCAAGGCTACCTCTTCACGGACCTGCTTGCAACCCACGTGTTCCCGTTCCTCGCCTCGAATGCGAACCTCGAGAAACAGCGCACCACCGTGAACCTCGTCGCCGCCGTTGCGCGCACCGCTCCGCCGCAAATCGCCCCCGTGCTAGCCGAGATCGTCCCGGGTGTGCTCAAGGCCGTGCAGCGTGACGATGATGAGCTTCGCGAAGGCAGTCTGCAGGTGAACCCGTCGAGTCTCTCCTCTGATTTGATGCTGACTTGAAAACAGGCGCTCGAAGCACTGCTCTTGCGGTGCCCCACGGAGATCACGCCGTACGTGGCCCCGATTGTGCAGGCCGGATGCCAGTACATCAAATACGATCCCGTACATGCCTTTCCGCCTTTGCTTTCACAACCACTAATATCCACCAGAACTACGCTGGCGACGATGACGAGGACGAGGAGATGGCAGACGCTGGCGACGATGATGATGATGAAGACGCGGAACTGGACGAGTATGTAGATTTCTTTCCTTCTCCCCGACAGTCCTAAATCCTCTGCCTAGATATTCTGATGATGAGGACACGTCCTACAAAATCCGTCGCTCGGCGACGAAATTACTCGCGGCGATCGTAGGGACGCGTCCAGAGCTCCTCTCTTCAGTCTACAAGGATGTCTCTCCGGTCCTCATTTCCCGCTTCGGCGACCGTGAGGAAACCGTACGCCTCGAAGTTTGGGCCACCTATGTTGTACTTCTCAACCAGACCGCCGTATACGGTGGCCACCCGCAAAGCAAGGAGGACTCTTCCCTGAAGCGCAAGCGCGACCCGGAAACCATGGATGTCGAAGAAGGACCATATAGCCTGCTCAAAGGACAAGTTCCCGCTCTGTCCAAGGCCCTCCTCAACCAACTCAAGTCCCCGAAAACACCCCCCGCCACCCTGCAGGCCGGCTTCGCTCTTCTCCATGCGCTGCTCGACGTTCTCCCGGGCTCCCTCACAAGCCAGGTGGCCTCGATTACAACGACGTGCAAGTCCATCCTTACCCAGCAGCCGTCCACTTCCACCTCGGTCCTGCACCTCGCGTGCCTCTCTTTCCTCGCGCTTTTCTTCGCGTCACACTCCCCGCCTACCTTTGCGCCGTCGCTCCCGAATCTCACTCCCGCGCTCCTGCGCAGCCTGGCCGAGCGCCACCCGCGTGTCGCGTCTGAGACCTTCCGCGTCTTCTCCGCGCTGCTCAACGCGCTCAAGCCCGTCAAGGCCGGTGGCGAGTGGCCCGAAGCGGTCTACGAACAGGCCGTCGCGCGGCTCACCGCGCACGACACAGACGCCGAGGTGCGCGCGTGCGCCGAGACCTGCATTGGCGATCTCTGGGTCTGCGCCACGGACGTCGTGCGCTCGCGGGACCACCGCGAGTGGGAGGCCATCTGCCGCTCCGGTGCAAAGACCGACGGCGCGGTCAAGGTCGTCACACGTGTGGCCAAAGACGTCCCCGGGGCGCTCGGCGATGCCTGGGTGAACGGGTGTGTGGAATGGACGATGGGGTTACTGAAGCGTGGCGGACGCGCGGGGAAGATGGAGGTGTTTCAAGGGTTGGACGTTTTATTGCGCAGTTATACTGGGGGTGTCCCCGCTGCGCTCCCGCCGGCACTCGTGCCCCAAATCAAGGCCTACCTCGCCACCAGCGACATCCCCTTGCTGTCGCAGGCGCTCTCCCTCCTTGCGCTCCTCCTTGAGCTCTCACCGACGACAACATTCCCCGAGATTGAGAGCGACTTGCTCCCTGATATCTACCGCATCGCTCACTCGCCGCTCGTCTCCGGCGCCGCACTTGACTCGCTCCTGAGCTTCTGCGCTGCGCTTGTGAATGCAGATGCCCAGATTGCCACCCACTTGGTTCCCAACTTCGTGATCGCGGTCGACAAGGCTCCGCGTGCGGACGCGAGCCCCAGTAATGTCGCCAAGGCCATCGCCCAGATCGTGCGGACCCAGCAGGCCATCGCCGCCGGCACGATCGCCCAGTATGCGAAAAACATCAAGGCAAGCTCTCCCCTCTCTTCCCGTTTATTATTGTATTAATTGATGTACAGAAAACCTCCAAGGCCAAGCCGTCTACGGTTGTGCTCAGTCTCCTCATTCTTGGCGAGTTGGGGCGATTCATGTGCGTACCTTCCCCCTCGGCCCTTCCTTCCGTAGCTGATGCCCTGTGGATAGTGATATGTCCAACCAGCAAGAGATATTCAGGGATGCAATCGAGCACTTCGCTGCAGAGCAAGAGGAAATACGTGCCGCGGCATCGTTTACTGCCGGTAACATTGCGATTGGAAATCTACAGCAGTTCCTCCCCGCTATCGTCAAAATCGTCAAGACGGACGCAAAGAAGCGCTTGCTGTCCCTGCACGCTCTCAAGGAGGTAGTATTTTTTTCCTGGTTTATATCCGCTAGTTGCTGATCACGGACTTAGGTCGTTACGCACTGCTCCCAGGGGCAACTAGAAGGTGTCGCGGACATGCTTTGGATACCACTGTTTGAAAATTCGGAGAACTCGGAGGAGACGACCAGAAACGTGGCGGCTGCTTGCCTTGGAAAGCTGGCGACGACCCACCCGTCCCGATACCTCCCTCAGCTCCATGTACGTAGTTCTTGCTCGTCGTCCTCCACGCTGCTGAGTCGGCCTTCGTCCTCTAGGCCCGAGTCGGGGACCCCAACGCTGCCACTCGCGCGACCGTCGTGTCCGCCATCCGGTACACATTCGCCGAGACTTCGATGTCCTATGACGAGCTGCTTGCGCCCCTCCTCGTCGACTTTTTGTCGCTCATGCTCGACCAGGACTTGGTAAAACAAATTGACTTTTCGCTGGCTATGACTTTGACACTATCCCTGTAGACCGTTCGTCGTTTGGCACTCTCGGCTCTGAACTCGGCGGCACGCACGAAGCCCCATCTCATCCGCGAGCATTTGACAGCCCTCTTACCAAGCTTGTACAAGGAAACCATTATTAACCCTGACCTTATCCGCACCGTACAGATGGGTCCGTGGACCCACAAGGTTGACGATGGTTTGGATGCTCGCAAGACCGCATACGAAACCATGTACACTTTAGTGCGTAGCCGATCGGCCTTCATTGTCGCGTCTCATGCTGATTGGACACCAGCTTGACACTTGTCTGGCCAAACTCGAGCTGCCGACCTTCCTCGGCCGCGTGCTTCCTGGGCTGGCGGACGACTCGGACGAAATTAAGGTCATATCGCACATGATGCTCTTCAGACTGTCGCAGGTCGCGCCTGCTGCCGTGTCCCAAAAACTGGATGAGGCGACGCCGGAGCTGGAGAAGACGATGAAGGGCGCGACGGTTACCAAAGACACTGTCAAACAGGATTTGGAGCGTGCTGCAGAACTACAGGTACATTGATTGAGATAATGGTGTCTTTTAAGTTTTTTTGCTGAAATGTTTCCAGCGGAGCGCTCTTCGCGCGGTAGCCGCCCTGAGCAAGATCGGTCTGTCCCTTCCCTTTGCACTGCCTTCAAGTTGTACTTACCAGTCTGGTCATTAAGGGGCAGGAGTTTCGCCTCGCTTCGACGCATTTGTTGAAGAATTGAGGAAGAATCCTCAATGGGGCATTGAGTTCAAGGAAGCTGCGCAGGCTTAATGTAAGTATTGTGTTTTAAATAGCTTTCTCTACAAATGAAACAGACCCATTATATCAAGTTTTTTCGACTCTCAAATCAAAAGTAGTAAATCAGACGGCACTGCCATTGGAGATTGGTCAGCCAGTGGTCAGCTGATCGTGAGATAGCGCGATCACGCTATCCGGTAAACATGGGCAAACATGGGGCTCGTTTCCCTGCGTCGTTCTCGCCGGCCACCGTTGTAACATTGACTGTATTATTAGCCATGCAAAGCCCGGGAACGTCCCAGTTTCAGCAGACGTCCGCAGAGAGCTTCGAGGCCAGTTTAATGGCCGGTGGATATGGCGTATATGTCCGTGCTACCCCTCATGTACTCGTGACCGGCTGACCCGACAACTCTCCAGAAAACAACTGAATGGGTCCGCCAACCACAGTTTACGGGCGAATTCGCCACCCCGCCACCCGGCCCCTCAAAGCCCCCGATTCTCAAGAAGGTCGAGCTCGCCCCACCGCTCACGGAGAAACAACGGCGAAAGAAGCAGCGCGTAGACAAGTTTCGAAACGGAGGGTACGGTCCCCCGCAACGGCTCATCGTTGGGGAGCTGAGGGGAATGGGGCGAGTTATTCTCGATGAGACACCCAGTAACGGGGTGTACACCGATGCGACCGCGGCGGCTGCTGCGAGACGGCCGGCGGAGGAGCGACGGCGCAGGAAGGCGGCAGCAGACTTTGCAGCGAGAGAACGGGAGAGAAGGGAACGAGACATGAAGTACGAAGATGGCTTTCCGACCCAGCCGAATTGGCCCGACGACGATTTTCCATGGCGGTTACGAGAAGAGAGGAGAATAAAGCTTCAAAGGGAAGATCGAGACCTTCGGATGCGCTACATCGAGGAGTTTTTTGCGCAGGATACGGAGGATGAAGAGTTGGAGGATGCGGTCGAGAGATCTCATTTGGAACGAGAGTTAGCAGCGCGTGATGCATAGTTCTTGTTCTCTTACCCGCACTGTCTGAACCTTTGGTAGAGAGTCTAGTCCATTGCATTGATTCTTGACGCCAACTGGTAACCTATATCCGCGATTTGGAAGCGTTCGACGAGACGGAGATGTAGCTGATCAGGCCCCGGGATGTCCCGAAAAATCGTCGGCCTGAGAAAGACCTCAAAAAACCACTTCCAAGGGTTTGGGGATCAAATATCATTTTTTTTACTTGCATGCGATGCGACGGGGCGTTATTTGCTTGGTCCACCTACCGATGCACACCTGGTACGCCGCTTGAGAAGGCTTTTGAGACAACTACTTGGGTCCGGGATGTGGATAAGCCACGTCGACTTTTGGCCTAACAAGCCACTTCTCGGGCGAGGAAATCGCTAATTTTCGCCCTCAAAAAGCCACTTGTCGCACTGCCCTTGCGCTCCCCAGCAGCTGCGGGGATGTCAAACGACCTCCACTTACCACAAGCTGGCCATTATTGTCAAAAGCTGTATCTACAGCACCGGGTGGTTAAAGTGTCGATGCCGTACATACCCGACAACTCGCCAATCCAATATTAATCAGTTAGAATCAGTTGATGCGCGCGAGCGTTGACGCAGGACGACGCGCTGGGCCACGGGGTCGCTTTCGCGCATGATAGTCGACGCTTTGGGACTAGCTTACGAATTCAACTCCGCACTTCCCAAGATCGTACATACTCCAAGTTATCTCTGGTCTCGCACAAGGATGTACAGCCAGTACAGATCTTCCGGCAGATGGCGACGTCCGCAATGTTCTGACGTCTGTTATAAGAGCGGGATGACTGCATGAAAACATTCATCTCACGCTTGATGGTGGCGTTGGATGTACTACCGTTGCCGACGGTGCGGGGTTACCCCGCATTTTGCGGGGTAAGCATCGACATAAAAGGCGAGGCTACGCTGATGCGATCGCATACAACTTTCTACCCCTGGAAAAACTTGTTGGCGTAGGATGGCGACTCCGGATGTGAAAGACGACATTGTAGAAACGTACGCAGGACTCACCAGCCGTGACTCTTTTCCCATCTAACCTCGGTCGATTTGCCAGCCTGCGAACGAATGTATGGTTCATTCTGTCTGCGCATTCTGGAATTTCAAGTTGACCCGCCTGGCAGTATGTCGGTATAGCGGGCTTCACGATTTTAATTTGGGACCACCTCGACACGTTCACGACAGAAGTGTGTTTATTCCAGGTCGTTCCACTTCAACTACTGATGCTTTACAGGTCGAGTACATCTGGAAAGGCAACAAAGGAATAAGTGAGCGAAAATTCATCATGTGGCGACCGGCGCTGATGTATTTGAACAGTTGTGTATCTTTTTCTTATTGTCCGTTCTGGTCATATTTCTTGTTCCATTCAGCCCTCATTCTCGATACAGAATCGCTACCTGACGCCGCTTGGATTTATAGTCAATCTTTTTGGTATGCATTCTATATTCGTCGGGTCTAAATTCGTTGACTTCTCCCACCACTCCGCAGCTTACCTGTCTCCAGTTTGGAGAGGCGAGGTATGTCCTTACTACTCACCGCGGACACATGCTCAACATTTACCAGCGGTATGGAATTTTCCTTCTTGGCGTGTGCCTCAAGCCCATGCCCAATCTAGGTGCCGAGACTTTATCCGTTTTGAGGGCGCAATGACCTTGATCGGGATCCACATCGTCGCGTTAATGATGCTCGTGCGGTACGTTCCTTCCTACTTCTGTTATGAGCCGGTTCGAAACATGCTGCAGCATCAACGCTCTGTATTCTACGAAACGGATCGTCGTCGGCATTGTCTTTTTCTTATTTTTAGTTATGTTCAGCATGTATGCATGGCTTTTGACGAAAGGCGAACGTGAGTAAATTCGCCTACTCCTTCATGTCCATATCCATGTCCATCGCCACAGCCGTTAAACATAATCCGCAGTCGGGCGTACACGGCACGTCTATCGTGTTTCGGTCATTTCCCTAACCGAACGAACCTTCTTAGCTTGCACCATGATTTTCCCTCCAAACCTGTTCGTCTCGAGCCCGAGCACGTTCATTCGTCACTGCACTCACACTTTCTTAGAAGCGCCATCGCCTCGTCTACGGCCTGGCTTCCGCTCCTCTACGACTCCGTCGTCTTCGTCCTCACGCTCCTGAAAGCAGTCCCGATCGTCGGGAAGGAGAACGGCACCTACATGATGAGGCGCCTCCTCGAAGACGGCCTCATTTATTACGCGTAGGACATCTCACTCGATTGAAATTCAAAGGGTTTACACGATCTCCCAGGGCCATATTCTCCGTCACCTTGGTCTTGACGATTATGATTGTTTCTGCACCCCCAGGTTCGATCTTTGACTTGCTGCCGATCTTACTCGTCTCATTTGGTTTCGTTCTCAGGGTTAAAAAATATCGCCGCTCAGTATGTGTAGTCATCCAATCCACTCGGCTAGCTGCTAAAACTACGCGTCTTGAATAGACTCGAGCTAATGTCAGTCCCTCCTTCATCCCCATATATACAGCTAACCGATTCCTTCTCTGCAGGATCACTGTGCGTACCCATTCATGATTTTCCCCAAGAGAAACTCATGTTCTCCAGGTGACGATGATGTCCCGAATCACACTCAATCTTAAGAAGTTTGCCCACAAAAGGTTACAGTGCAGCATCCTCCGCGACCCGGGGCCCATCATTTTCCACTCAGGCTCTATGTGGCCCACCGTGGCTGCGGGAACCATCGTCTATCCATCTCCGGCGGTGGGCCCAGAGGCGACTCGAAGTCCGACGGCAACGGTTTATCGATCTCCACCTGCTTGATGACATTGATAGGAAGAGCTCCACCGACAAAGTAAATTTAACTTATTGTACAACAGCTTTGTGAGAATAACGACGATGTAATTATAATTGAAACGCAAACGCAAACCTATTTCGTGCATTCTCGAATGCAAGTACATGATTACACTTCCTGGAAAGAACCCCAGTCTCACCCTAAAACCTTCTCCAGCAAATCCCTTAGCTGCTCAATCTCCTCTCGTCTTTCCCGTCGGGGCGGCTCGGCATTATCACTCGTCGGACGACGTCGACTCTGAATCCTGTGGCAAGAACCCCGCATGGAAGAACCTTGAGACCGCCGCGCTCGGTGCAGCACTCCCGTCACTCATCAGGAGGGGTTCTTGAGCAGAGAAACCGCGCTCCCAGACAACGGAATTGCCAATCCCGACCCAAGAGACTGCCCTGTTGCATCGGAAGAGGGCCGCGACGTCGTTGAGCGTCGTGGCATCAAAGGTGGGGCCATTGAACTGATGGTAAGTCCCCGGGCGCGGGAAGAGGATGTGTACATCTGTCAGGTTGGGAAACCGTGAGAGGTGCGCGAGGAGTGCAGGGGAGATTGGCTGGTAGAATATCTTAACAATTATGCACTGGGCAATAATAAAGAAAAAAGAAAAACGCACCTCTTCACGTTCGTAATTGTGCCAATTCCACTCGAACCCAAATTGTCCCAATTTATTGGGATCATAGAGGTCGAGAATGCGCCCCGCGGCAATGTGGCTTATCGCACCGAACCCGACGCGGAGGCTCTCCAGCTGCCCGAATGCCGCTCTGAGCGCGTCTGTCCACACGGCATTCTCTGTAAATAAGTCTTCCGCAGACTCATGCGGAAGCAGTAGAACATTCTCGTCCACCCAAAGGCTGGTCAAATTCGGCAGATGGCCAGTTCGGATGGCACCAAGGAATGACGGGACAAGTCCGGGGTATGCCCACCCGGGATACTCCCACCTGAGATGTGCATTGTCTGCGCCATCCCAGTAATGCCGCCGTGTGTTCTTCGCCTGGTCTTTGATCTCCAACAGCGCCAGCGCCGGGAGGTCCAGCGGCGACAGCGCCTCGAAGAGCTTGAGATTCGCCCACAAGTTCCACCCCCAGATGCTGCGTACCGATAAGCAAGTAGAAAACGAGAAAACATGAGAACATTCCTATCGCGCACGTCGATGCTCAGCTCCGTCAACAGATTGCAGTGCACTAGGTCCAGCGGCCCTGTCTGCGAATTTCGCAGCGTCTGGTCGCATTCGACCAGCTCGAAGCGCTTCACAGACGGGAACCCGAGGCGCGGAAATATGACCGCCGGCGACGCGCCAATCGCGGGCGAGCCCCCGCCGTTCCAGTCCCAGACACCTTCCGTGATATCGATTTTCAAATGCTCGAGAACACGATACGAAGCAAACACGTCGGTGTGGCCTTTCAGAGCCGTGAACATGGTGTAGTTGACATGCCGCAACTCCAGCGACGCTATTGTCGGACCAATCGTCGATAGAAACGGTTCCATCCTATGCACCGTATTAAACAGTATTGTGACCATATGACCGACGACTTACTCCCAATTCTCGGCGTCGTATTGGGTGGCCAATTCCCCGGGGGCAGCGTAAGGTCCGAAGCCCGCCGGAATGGATTCCACCCGAAGAAGGGCACAGTCAACAGAGAAGCTGCGCAGCCATTCCAGCCGCTGCAAAGCGTCGAAATGTTCACTCTGAAGGGCGAACCCCGGAAAGCTGTGGTAGTCGAACGACCGGAGGTTCACTGAGCGTTGCAATAGCTCAGGCAGCGCCAACATATTGTCATTTGGCGCGGGACGACGCGGCGTGGTGGACCACCCCGGCCTCGACCTGGGGTATTGGACCCAGGAGGGTCCTTTCCACGCTCGATGGAGACAATGAGGTGCCGGATCGACTCAACCAGTGGGTAGCGGTCATCGGCCTCATCGAGGAGATAATCCAGCACTTTTTGAGATGCAGCAGCGGCTCGGGGGTCATGCGAGTCGAGGTAGATGGGAAGTTGACAGAGTCGTCGTGTCAGAGCGACAGGAAAGAGCAAGTGCGAACGGGGAAGCACAATGAGGGCATGTATTGTTTTCCAGTCGGGAATTTGGGCAAGAATGCTGGAAAATATGTCTTTGTTCACTGTTCAGTTGGAGCATGCCAAAGAGAGAAGGCTTTGTTGAATGACGAGCGAGTCAGAATCGTACTTCACCTTCAGACCCGCGTTCAAGTCAACGAACTGCTTGAAACATCGAACGCTGACTCGAACGCTGACTCGAACTCGTACCCTTTATTCAAATGACCAGTAAAGGATTGACTCCTTTCTCTCTCGGTCCCGATGGCATAATAAGATCTGACCTCGCTCATCATGTCGAGCCCACAGGACCTCAACAGGATGGAGTCGCAGTTGTTTTCCGAGGGCCGTGAGGACGGACGTGCAAATTTGTCGGCCGGTAATGAATCTCCTGGAAGACTATCTGCACTCCAGCATCGTCTGGACGACACAGACGAAGAGATCGCAGGCACAATAGCCCATATCGAACGTCTGCGTTTCCGGCGGACAGATATTCTCGCAGAAATGAACCGGGCCAGGGCTCCCTTCTTGAGCCTACCCCCCGAGCTTATATGCGAGATATTCGTATATTGTCTGCCTCCGCCGCGCACTCTCCCAAGTCCTAGAGATGCACCACTGTTGCTGGGTCAGGTGTCTCGCGACTGGAGAAACATTTCGCTATCTCTGCCCGTGCTCTGGAACCACATCTCTGTCCCCGTCGTTCTCGCGGCAGAGCCCCAAAATGCGCCGTTTGCCGCATTGCTGGACCTCTGGATCGAACGCGCGGCGAGCTGCACCCTCTCTGTGGCCCTGATTCAACCTGTAAATGCACAACAGGATGAAACGCCCAGACGTGCCCGCTGCCCCGTCTTCAGAACAATACGGCACGCATCTCACCGTTACCGCGAACTTGAAATCGTGCGCCGCCTTGAAGACTTTCCTGCCCTACTTCACCGAGACGATCCCTGGTACTTGCCCGAGCTCGTCAAACTGACGATGCTCCTCTCACATGGCGGCCGCCACCCGTCATCATTCCCCAGCAACGCCCTGGCGAATGTCATGGCCGCGCCCGCGCTGCGCGAGGTTCATCTCATGGGGTTCACACCAAACAGTCTTTCAATACCCTGGGGCCAGCTGACGACCGCTCGCGTGGAGAACCTCTTCCCTATGGAGGTCCTGCAAACGCTGGCGAAAACTACGATTCTTACAGACGGCACCTTCACCCTCTGGCCCACCCAATCCTTCCGCCTCCCCAACCCTGCGATCCTCATGCGCCTCCTACATCTCACGTCCCTCACCCTCTCCGGGGAGTTCGTCACAGGGCTTCTCGACTACCTCGACTTACCCGCTCTCACGCGCTTCGCCATCAGTTTCGGCGCGGATGACGACTTTACACCACTCGCGTCTTTCCTCGCACGTACCTCAACACTGATGGATGTCGCCATTGAAGCACGCGGCGCCCTTGGTGCAGCCGACTTCGCCACATGCCTCGAACCGCTCGGCGGCGTCATGCGCCTCGAACTGAGCCTACATACGGGTATCATGAATGGTGACTTCCCCCGCGCGCTCAGCGCCAGCACCGCGCTGCTTCCCAATCTCAAACACCTCATCGTCAAGGAACGCATCGACCGGTACCACGAGCCAAACCTCGATCCGGCCGCAGTTTTGCAGATGCTCTTTGCAAGAAAGGAACGCGGGATGCAGAGCTTCTGTCTCGTCTCGACGCATCCATGGGGTGCGATCCATCCCGGGTTCGCCGCCCTAGCGGAGGAAGGCATGGAGATTGAGCTGCGCACGCACGGCTCAGGTCCGTTCCTCTGCGTATACTTTAACAGTGCCCGTGAGTGCGCCCGCCTATACAATGGATGTGGACTGATGACACACACAGGGAGACCACTAACAACATGAAAACCAACCCCTGCCGCCAATATACTTTTCCTCGGATCTCTCAAATACCACACTGTCGCAGTGAGTGCCCGTAGGAATACAGAAAGACGAATACGCCGCTGACAACTTGAAGATTCCCAGAACCAAGAGTCTAACTAACCACGCAATAAATTCATCTCTGCGCCGGGCATGTCGCACTATATCACATCATCCACGCCTCAGCGCCGCCGCTAGCGCTCGCCCAGGCGCGGCTCGACATCATACTGCTACTCCCGCAGTGCCCGTATCGCATATGCGGACCTACTAATTAAATACCACCATCCATCATCCACGAGCATCATCGTCTCTCCTACAACAATCGAGGGCACCATTTTCTTGTGTTCCAGCACTGCCTGTATAGACGGGACTGGCAACGTGCGCAGGCATTGAAAAACCATAACCATCTGAACATTAATACCACTTGCACGCCCGTGCAAGGCGAGGTATAGTAGTGTTACATGTACCTACTGAACCAAATCATGCAAATACATCTGTGTACAGACCGCCAATTTCGAAAAGAGAAAACACTCTTCCCTCCCTAAGAAAGTGGCTGCCGACGCAGGAGCGTAACATACATTTCCGAGTCATGTAAAGTGGTCAACAAACGAAGTTACGTTTTGTTGAAGCGACCGTCTACGAGAGACTACGCAGAGCTGGCAGTATGAAATAAGTGTAACTGCGTGAGGAAGTAACCCTGAATATGTGCAGGAACGACAGCAAAGACAAAGCAACCAAAGCGTGAAAAAATAAAGTAAAATGCAACAAAGCGTGAAAAGAAATTATGAAATGAGATTTTAGACTTGATCGCCGTTGGTAGCTTCTTGAATCTAAATGGAAATCGCGTCCATCGAGGCTACACCGTTCTTGAGGATGGTGTTCTCGCTGCCGTCTTCCTGAGCCGTCTTACTGCCACCAGCGCCCATGTTCTCGCTGTCCATCGTGCCATTGATGACAGCTAAACCGTTTTCAAGGAGGGCACCCTCGTTGTCGCTTTCCAGAACCGTTTCACGGTCGCCAGCCAGCATAGTTTCGACTTCAAAATGCCTCGATGCGCCATCGTGTTCCTCGTAAAGGACGCCCAACTTACGAAACCCGTCCTGCTCGCCTTCGACCAGCATCCCAATGCTTGGTCCCCAACCACCCGTGACGGGGTCGTCTTCACGCAGGATCGAAGAGCGCAGCGCGCGCAGGCGATCCGCCGTGCTCCGAACACCGCTCCCCTCCAGCTCCCCAATGGCGCGATCAACCGCGGACGCAACGTGCTCGCGCGTCACACACGTCTCCTCGACTGTGCATGCTCATCAGCACTACATCTTACTCCTACCGGAAAACTTACGCGTCTGGAGACGCGTCTCGAGCGCGTTGAGCCGCTCCTCCGTCGTTGAAACACGCGCAGAGAAGAGGGTGCCCGGAGTTATTCGGACCGCGGAGACGCGTTGTTTGCTGCGCGAAGGCGCCGGCTGCTTTTCGTGCACGCTCAGCATAGGCTCTGATACGGGGGCGAGGGCGGGAGGTATTTCGGGTCCCGGCTCGTGTTTGGGTTCCTGCTTCGGCTCGGGTTCCGGCTCGGGCTCCGGCTTGAGTTCGGGCACAAGCTTGCGCCGCTTGCGATCCGCGCGCGGCGGGCCCGACGGCGCGACGCGTTTCGGCGGTCGGGGACGGGGACGGGTGAGGACTGGCGTGTCGATCTGAGCGGCTATGCCGGTCGGCGAACGTCTGACACGTGGAACTGAAATGTGATATTTTATTTTAGAGTTGGATACAGCAGAAGAAACGCGTAGAATTATTACCGGGCGTTCTGGGGGATGCGCGTACTTCCATGTCGCATTGAAGCTGACCCTGCTTGAGCACCTCGTGTGCTTTCTCCCAGGAGAGACGGAACCTGGTACCGAACAAGGTCAATAAACCCGCGATGCATCTGTGGAGGGACTCGCCTGTGGCGGATCACCCATTGGCTGAACATCTCGGTGCGAGTGCAATTCCGTTTTCCCGTCACGCAGCGGTCGCACCGCGACCGATTCGAGACTCTGCACTCTTGGTTCTTCGCCACACATAGTGTGCATTCCTATGCGCAATCCGATGTCGATTGGCGTGCCCCAAGAGCGCAGAAATAAACCTACCGCGGTGTGCGTCTTGTTGAACTGTTCGACCTGGGTTCGGAGTGCAGGTGCATTGCTGCGCAACTGGAGCAGAACACCACGAAGCTCTTCAAGTGGTATCTCCTTCGTGTCGTCTTCCTCTATGTCGGAGTCCACCGAGAGCTCGGTCGGATTAGGCTTAAGACGCGCGCTCCGAGCCAGCGAGGTGGTTGCAGAATCCTTCGCTGTGGGATTCTTCTGGCTGGCCGCGCCCTCGGAGCGAGTACTTTTGGGCCCGTATTGCGCGTAGTATCGAATGAGATCCATTAGCGGGCGCGGACGCCAGTTGCTTTACACAACCTGAGCTTGCACATATAAACAAATATCAATGTTCGAAAAACAGCTATGCAACAGCACCTGGAAGAATGCGGGTGCAATGGAAGTAAAAACGACAGTAGGTAGCTGTACAGCAGATGTGATTCGGACTGCGGTGCTACTGTCGGCAAGTCGGTGTGAGGCTTGCTTGACAGACTCGGCAATTTGACCTCTACACACCAAAATGGTACCCACATGAAATTCAGGTCCAAGATCCATGACGATCCAGGTAATTGGTCAACCTGGGGATGAGCCAGATTCCCGCTGGTGGGTTGCTCACCAGATAGATCAGCTGGAAGCCATGTACATGTCATCAAAAATCCAGATGAGAGCATTTGGTAGTATACAGCAAGACACACCCAGGATAAGAACCTTTTAAGGTCGCTTAAAAGGCCTATGAAAAGAATGTGTATTTGTAGTCTAATATATCTTGATCAATTTAGTGAGATTCAATGAAGTAAGAAAGGATTACAGACACAACTAGAATTCATAGGTCTTTTTGACTTGATTGATTTCTATCTTATTCACCATGTAAGAAAGGTGTCTGAAAAGAACGTCAATCAGGTAACCATATTTGATTTTTGGGGTATTGTTATATCCATGCAACATCCCCAGTCTACTCGTCGATCTTCCGGTAGCTCCGGTGGGTTCCGAGGCTCCGGTATATTACCGGAGCCTCTGGACCAATCGGATTTTTACGCAATGAAGGATTACTGAGCGTTTCCTGTTTATCCGTCTTCCTTTCTTTTCACTTATTGTCATACGACTTTTCATCAGTCCATCTGACTTGACTTATTGTTAAGAACCACTCTCCTTCCTTTTATGGAATACAATTAGATACTTAGTATAAATACGTCTTTATTATGTCCTGTACGTCAGATTGATAATTGACGTTGCTTGGCTCACTTTCCTTGCACTGAGTCGTCTCCGTCGTCTCCGGTTCCCTCCAGTACTCCGACTTGTCTTCCTCTATCGGATACCTGCCGGTTAGGGTAGTCACTCACCCTTGACCCCCTGTGGTGTTGTGATACTCCTTCGTATACGTTCCGGACCCTCCGGCTCTCCGACGCTCCGACATACCGGAGCCTCCGGTCCCTCGGCCATTTACTCTTCGGGTCCACCCCGGCTCGGTATATAACAGTATTATCAATCTCACTACTCTGACTGGCAATGTCTCGTCTTCCTAATCTAAATCTACCCAACACGGAACAAATCGAACGTTCCAACACTGGTCGGACTGATTCGGGAACCTCGTCCGAGAATCCCGTATGTTCAGCCAGATCGTTCCGATGAGTACTCCGGTCCAAGTTCTTGGTCCGTCGATGTACCCGTCTATTCCGGTATCACCCTACCCTTCGATACACTCCGCATTTCACTCGGAGTTCACCTGCGCCACCTATGCCGTCTCCGACAACAATTCCGGGGTTAGTTCTCAATCCCCGGACCCCCGAGAATCCGGTGAGATATCCGGCCTCACCCCATCCACGCCGCGCTGCAGCAATCTCTCGTAGCGTATCTCTCATCGCTGGGCCTCGTATCATTGAGGTTCCGGAAGATCCCCAGGAGGCTTCCGAAGACTCCGTACATTCCGGAGGTCATGCAGCAAGCCTCCACTTATCAGGAGGAGCTTCCCTGAGCGTGATCCTGCTCCTTCCATTCATGACGGGGGCAGTAACAACGGCGATGGAGGCGATGGATGGCAGTAATGGTGGTGGTGGAGGTGGTGGTGCTGGTCCACCGCCCGGCCCTCCCGGTGGTCCACCCGGAGGTGGCCCCGGAGGTCCCGGCGGTCCCGGTGGTCCTGGTGTTCCAGGAGGTCCACCCGGAGGCCCCCCTGGCGGTGGCCCCGGAGGTCCCGGTATACCTCGTGCCCCTCGTCGTGTTCCGACAGCCTGAGGCCAACGAGGCCTTAATTATGGACACCATCCGGACCTTCCGGGATGCCATCAATGTGTTTCTCCGCTCGTCCCTGCGGACCTTCCTCCTCGTTCCAACCGATCCATCTCCGTAATCCGGACACCTTCGATGGATCGGATCCGGCTAAACTCTCGTCCTTCCTCACCCAGTGCTATTTGCACTTCGCAGGAGCGCCCGCAAGACTTTCCGGACGACGATGATCGTATTCTCTACATCATTTCGTACCTCCGGGGCAGCGCTCAGCAATGGTTTTCCCCCAACCTTTACGACCCGACCATCATTCCGGTCTGGGACGGCAACTTTGCCGTCTTCATTCAGGAGCTTACGTTAAATTTCGGGCCGCATGATCTGGTTGGGGATGCCGAGGACAAGATTCGCGCGTGCCGGATGAAATCCGGCGACCGGATCACCACTTACATCATCGAGTTCGACTTCCTTTCGGTCTTGACCCGGTGGAGCGATAACGCCCTCCGGTATCAGTTTTACGAAGGACTTCCCCGTCGGATCAAGGACGACATGGTTCATCACAACTATGCCAACACCCTCGACGGAGTGAAGTTGGTCGCTTGCATCATCGATGGCCGGTACTGGAAACGCGAGGCGGAGAAGCTCCGGGAGCGTGAACGCGATAAACCCTCCGGTTCCGGTGGCGGTAACGCTACCGGAGGTCAATCCGGCAACCCGAAACCCAGTAATCGGAATTCCGGCAAGGGTTCAAATCTTCCAACGCTCCCGCACCCTCCTCTACTGCTGCGACTGCCGGAAACTCCGGTAACAATACCGGACGCTCTGGTAACCAGGGTAAAGGCAAGGCCAAGTCGTCCGACGCCACTCCTGCCGCTCGCGCCTACGCCGACAAGCTCGACGCCAGCGGAAAGATCAAGCAGGACGAACGCGAGCGTCGCCGGAAGAATAACCTCTGCATGTACTGCGGAGGTAAGGGTCACACAGCCGACAACTGCAACAAGCGTCCTGGGCAGGCAAGCGCCAAAGCCGCCCAGGCCTCGACCTCCGGTACGACCACCCAGGCTCCGGCGGCTCCGGCTACGCCGGCCGCCGTGGCTGCTGAGTCAAAAAATTGATCAGCAACTCGGAATCCTCCTGCACCTGGTCCGAGTTGCGTTGACTCACGGGTGCTCACCGAGGTTCGTCTCAACGCTTCCGCTCTCTTCCCTAATGCCCTTTACGTCTCTCTCGATATTTCCTCCCTCCGGTCGGACATCTCCGAGCCGGAGCTATGCTCTTCCTATTTCTCCATCTCTTCTCTCTCGAGTAGTCGCGGGATTCAACTCCCGTGTGCGTGCACTTGTGGACTCCGGATCATCTCATTGTTTTGTATCATTGAAAGTCTGCGAATCTAATGCGTTTTCCACGTATACGGTGGACCCGGTGCGGGTCCGGTATCTCGACGGCTCATTCCTCCATCATCAACCGGATGCTCTGGTTGTTGCTCTGGTTTCCTTCTGGCGAAGTTCAATACATGGACTTCTTCGTCACACGTCTCGATTCTCCTTGCGATCTGGTCCTGGGATACAATTGGCTCAGCCGCATTAATCCGTTGATTAACTGGTCCGAAGCCTCTATCACATTCCGGCCCAATGCCGTAAGGAAATCGCTGTCGACAACCCCGGAAATTATTCCGGGATCTGCTACGGTAGTTCCGATTACGGACGAGGCACCTCCGGTACAAGTCGTTCCGGCTCTGGCGCCTACACCGACTCCGACGATTCCGCCATCTCCCGCTCCTTCTATGGAGACTCTTGCTCCTTCCATGGAGATTCCGGAGGCCTCCGGGCCTCGTCCTCTCTCTACCCCTCCGCTTGTGTCTCTCGTGTCTGCTGCGGCTTACCGCTCCATCATTCGAGACAAGGATTGTTGTCAATATACAATGCGCGCCACTCCCTCGGAAGAAGCCCATGCCCGGTTTGCTTCCGTATCTGCTCCGGACACTTCCGGAATACCTTCCGAGTACCACGAGTTCGCTGACGTCTTCTCGGAGCAGGAAGCTTACAATCTTCCTCCTCATCGAGAATTCGACCTCAAAATTGAGCTCCTGGACGGCGAGGAGCCTCCGGTCGGTCACTGTCTACTCCCTTTCGCCTACCGAGCTCGCTGCCCTTCAGGGACTTCATTGACAAGAATTTGAAGTCGGGATTTATATACCCGACTCGTTCAAGTCATGGAGCTCCTATTCTCTTCGCTAAGAAGAAGGACGGTAGCCTCCGGTTGTGCGTCGACTACCGAGGTACTTAATCGGATTACGAAGAAGGACCGCTATCCGCTTCCTCTCATCGCCGATCTCCTCAATGCTCCAGGGAAGGCTCGCATCTATACAAAACTTGATCTCCTGGCACGCATACCATCTCCTCCGGATCACTCCGGGTGACGAACCTAAGACGGCTGTTTCGTTCTCGCTATGGGTCCTTCGAATTCCGGGTTGTTCCGGAAGGCCTTACCAATGCTCCGGCCGCTTTTCAGCGGTTCCTGAACAGTTTGTTCGCGGATCTGTTAGACGTGTACGTCGTCATCTATTTGGACGACATATTGATCTATTCCGACGATCTGTCCCAACATACCGAGCATGTTCGGGAAGTGCTCCGGCGCCTACGGAAGGCCGGACTCTTCTGCAAACTCTCCAAGTGCGAGTTCAGCGTCACAACCTGCAAATATCTCGGTTACATCCTGTCGCCGGAAGGCTTCCGGATGTCTCCGGACAAGGTTTCCGCCATCGTTGATTGGCCTGGAACCCCGGAAAGTGAAGGACGTTCAGTCCTTCCTTGGGTTTTGTAATTTCTATCGGCGTTTCATATGGAACTACTCGGCGATCACAATCCCTCTTACTCGCCTCACTCGTTCCAACGTCCGATGGGATTGGACCCCGGTTTGCCAACTTGCATTTGACACCCTCAAGCACGCGTTTACGGAGGCTCCGGTACTTTCACACTGGATTCCGTTCCGGCAGCTCACTGTCGAAACCGACGCCTCCGACTACGCAATCGCCTCGATTCTCTCCATCCTCGGAGATGATGGCGAAATTCATCCCATTGCGTTCCGGTCTCGGACGCTCGGTCCGGCCGAACTCAACTACGACACTCATGACAAGGAACTCTTGGCCATCTTCGACGCCTTTAAACACTGGAGGCATTACCTCGAAGGACCGGAGCTTCCGGTCGACGTCGTAACCGACCACAAGAACCTGGAATACTTCGCGACGACCAAAATCCTCACTCGCCGCCAAGTCCGGTGGTCGGAATACCTGTGCCACTTCAATATGGTTATCCGGTTCCGTCCGGGTAAGCTCGGAGCTAAGCCAGACGCTTTGACTAGACGATGGGACGTCTACCCTAAAGAGGGGGATAGGGCTTACAGCCAATTGAATCCTCAAAATTTTCGCCCCATTTTTACTCAAGATCAACTCACCGCGTCGCTCCGGGCCACATTCCTCGAGGAAATTACCCTCCGTTCCTCCATCGTTATGGATGTTGAGAAGCTCTATTCCGACATTCGTGCCCACTACAACGATGATCCAGCCGCCGTTGCGGGCATTGCTTCCGCAACCTCCGGCACTACTCCGCGCTGGAAACTCGACCCTTCCGGTATGCTCCGGCTCTACGATCGCATTTACGTTCCAGTGGTTTCCGGAGATGCTCCGGACCAGCTCCGCGTACGTGTTCTGCAGAATTTGCATGATCACGAGTTGGCTGGCCACTTTGGACAAAATCGCACATTAGCACTCGTACGCCGTGAGTACACTTGGCCGGAGGTTCGGACCTTCGTCCGGGACTACTGTCGGTCGTGTGTTCTATGCAAGTGCAACAAAAAGCCTCGGCATCGATCTTACGGACTCCTGAAACCCCTTCCGGTTCCGCTCCGGCCTTGGCATTCCATTTCCATGGACTTCATCGAGCAACTCCCTCTCTCCGGCGAGTTTGACTGCATTTTGGTGATTGTTGATCGGTCATACAAGCAGGTCATTCTCATTCCTTGCGATACCCACATCAATTCGCCGGAGCTCGCTCGCCTCTTCCTCATTCACGTCTTTTCCAAACACGGTGTTCCGGCACATGTTACGTGCGACCGGGGCTCCGAATTCATCGCTTCATTCTTCCGGTCGCTGGGTGAACTTCTTAATATGGAGATCCATTATACTTCCGGTTATCATCCGGAGGCTGACGGTCAAACGGAACGTATGAATCAGACTGTTGAACAATATATCCGCATCTACTGCTCGTATCAACAGGACGATTGGGACCGACTCCTTCCGCTTGCGGAATTCGCTCTCAACAACGCTCCGAATGCTTCGACCGGCATCTCCCCCTTCTTCGCCAACAAGGGTTACAATCCGGCAATCACGGTCCATCCGGAGCGTGACGTTGCGAACATGTACGCCAAGGATTTTGTCGTTGATCTTCAGGAACTGCATCAGTTCCTCCGGGAGCAAATCACTTTTGCCCAGGAGCGGTACAAGGAAACCGGAGACCGGAAACGCGCTCCGCAACCTCCGCTTTCGATCGGCGATCAGGTTTTTATCCTTACGAAACATCTTCACACCAGCCGGCCAACTCCGAAATTCTCGGAGACGTACCTTGGCCCTTATGAAGTTATTGGCAAACCCAGTGCCGCTTCTTATACCATTCGGCTTCCGAAATCGTTGTCACAGGTCCATCCAGTTTTCCATATTTCCCAACTCGAACCGCACGTTCCGAACCCATTCCTGGGACGCGAGGAGCCGCCTCTGGCAGCCGTAGAAATCATCGACGGCGAGTCACACTTCGAAATCAAGCAAATCGTTGACTCGAAGATCGACCGGAGGTTCCGAACTAAGCTCCGGTACTACGTCAAATGGCTCGGATACGAGAATACCGACGATCAGTATGCTTGGGTTGGGGCAGACGACTTGGACGCGGCCGAACATATCAACAACTTTCACCGGCGCTTTCCCAATAAGCCCGGACCCGAACATTAACTCATCACACAAAATTAAAATCAAGAAAAACAAAATTTGAACCAAATTCAAAATACAACGTTCATTTCATATATCTACAATGTCTCTTTGTCCTTAGGCCTCCAGGGCCTTCACTCCGCGTTTCCGGACGCTTCCAGCCTTTCCGGAGACTCCAGCTCTCCCATCTCCTCGTCCGAATCGTCCATCACGAACACTCCATCCTCCTCGTGGAATCCAGCTGGAGCTCCCGGCTGCAAAACGAGGGTTTGGAACTCGCGCACCTCCGACTCCCTCTTCACCTGCACCAGGAGGCTCCAGTGCTGGCGATGGAGTGGGCGGTGGAGGCGGAACGGGTTCCGGATCGGGCTTGAATGTGAGGACCGTAACGGTCCTCGCCTCCGCAGCCTGGCTCGCGACTCGGGACGTCGCGGCGATTTGTTCTTCGGGCCCTTCCGGCCCCTCTGGCGCCTCAGGCGCATCCACATCCATCCTCACGTCCTCCCCGCCTGTCCGTGGACCGGAAACCCTCCGGCCAGGATTTGGAACGGGCTCAGGGCGCAACCGGAGCCTCCGGTTCCGCCTCCGAGTCCTCCGACTCGACGGGTTCCACCTCCTTCTCCTCCACCTCGGGGCTCCCACGCTTCATCAGCCTCCGGCGCTTCGCCGGGCGCACGTCCTCATCTTTCTCTTCCTCCTCCGGCACGCCTATCCGGCTCCGCTTCCTCCTGCCAGCGTGAAATCCCACGCGGAAGCCTCCATGTCCGACGCCATCCACCGGAGCATTCTTTCCACCCCGGGAGGCACCTCCCTCCCACTTTCCGGCGCCGCGAGGGTCTTCAAGATAAGCTGGCATGCTCGGAATGCCAGCTTATAGCGGACCATGCTCCGCCCCACCTGCTCTCCGAGGTATCCGACGTCTGCCTCGAGCTCCCGGAGCTTCCGGCTCCCACTCTCCCTCCTCTCCTCCTTCCATGCCCTCCGCTCCCGCTCCTTCCGCGTGCGATCACGCACCTCGCGGTCGCTCCGGTCAGCCCACTCCGTCTGGGCGCTCCGGCGCGTCCGTGAGGGCCCCGCAATAGGTGCGGACCCCTGATGACGGGCCTCCTGTGCCTCACGTCGCTTGTTGACGTGAGGGGGACCAAGGGGACGGGCGCGGCTGCACTGGATATGTTTCGCGCAGCAACGACGGCACGCGGTGCGACCGTGCTTGACCACGCACACCTCCCCGCTCTTCCGGCAGGAGTCGCAAACTATGAAAATAAAAACCATTAGTACCGGAGCCTCCGGTTTCACTGCGACGCACCGTGGTCACCCTGTTGTTCGACATCGCTGTCGTCCTCGGTGTTCAGCTCGTCGTCGTCCTCGCCACCCTCCGCGTGCTCCGGGGACAATGTTTCGATTGCCGGCACTTCGTCGAATGCCGGAGCCTCCGCGTCCAACAACTCCAGATCACGAGCAAGCTGGAGTGCACGCGCGGTGACCTCCTGGGCGACCTCCGCACGGTGGGAGGCCTCCACTGCCTGCTCCTGGTATGCGGCGATCAGCACCCGCAGGCGCTCCTCCCGCTCCTCGTAGAAACGCTGCGCAGCTTCCTCACGCAGTTCCGCCGTCGTCGCTCGCGCCTTTCCCTTCCCGGTTTTCTTGCCGTGGCCGGCGTTGCTGCGGTTGCTGTTGTTGGACCCCTCGCGCCCACTGTCAGTGTTTCCGTGGCTCGACATCGTAAATTGGTGTTTGAGTACCGGGGGTGGTGGTGGTCAAGAAGAAAGAAACGTCTGAGTCAAAACCAACAACACGTGACTTTTTGATCTTGTTTAATTTCCCACGTTTCCTCATTGTTCGACAAACTTCATTCCTTTTGGGTTCCTCATGGGAGAGGAAACTAAGAGGGGGATACTGTTATATCCATGCAACATCCCCAGTCTACTCGTCGATCTTCCGGTAGCTCCGGTGGGTTCCGAGGCTCCGGTGTATTACCGGAGCCTCCGGACCATCCGGTACCATCGGGTTTTTATGCAATGAAGGATTACTGAGCGTTTCCCGTTTATCCGTCTTCCTTTCTTTTCACTTATTGTCATACGACTTTTCATCAGTCCATCTGACTTGACTTATTGTTAAGAACCACTCTCCTTCCTTTTATGGAATACAATTAGATACTTAGTTTAAATACGTCTTTATTATGTCCTGTACGTCAGATTGATAATTGACGTTGCTTGGCTCACTTTCCTTGCACTGAGTCGTCTCCGTCCTCTCCGGTTCCCTCCGGTACTCCGACTTGTCTTCCTCTATCGGATACCTGCCGGTTAGGGTAGTCACTCATCCTTGACCCCCTGTGGTGTTGTGATACTCCTTCGTATACGTTCCGGACCCTCCGGCTCTCCGACGCTCCGACATACCGGAGCCTCCGGTCCCTCGGCCATTTACTCTTCGGGTCCACCCCGGCTCGGTATATAACAGGTATTGACGGTACACAAAAGCACATTGTAAAGTACAGGTCTTTTTGACTTGATTGATTTCTATCTTATTCACCATGTAAGAAAGGTGTCTGAAAAGAATGTCAATCAGGTGCCAAATCAACCATATTTGATTTTTGGGGTATCCACGGTACACAAAAGCACATTGTAAAGTACATGTTTTAGGCCAATGAGTGTTATATACCGTGCCGGAACGGACCTTGGACGAGATGGAAGATGGGCCGGAGGTTCCGGAGGCTCCGGTTAATTCCGGAGGTACCGGGGGGGGGCCGGGAGAGGTCCGGTGCAGTATAAAGAAAGGATAGCAACACCACAGGGGGTTAAGGGTGAGCTAATGCCTTGACTGACGGATAACCGGAAGTTGAGGTACCGGAGGTGATAAGGGGTACGAAGACGACTCAGATCGAGAGGAGGAACTAGGCAACGATTAACGTTAATAATCAAACTGAAGTACATGAAGTAAAGACGTAGTATTTAAATGGAATACCTAATTGTATTCCCAAATAGGAAGGAGAGTGGTTCATGACAATAAGACTTGTCATGAGGACTGATGATAAGTTGTAAGACAATTAAAAGGAAGATGAGAAGACGGATAAACGGGAAACGCTCAGTAAGCCTTCATTGCGTAAAAACCCGATGCTTCCGGAAGGTCCGGAGGCTCCGGGATATGACCGGAGCTCCGGAACCTACCGGAGCGACCGGAAGGTCGACGGGAGGCTCTGGGATGTTGCATGGATATAACAGTATCCCCCTCTTAGGTTCCTCTCCCATGAGGAACCCAAGAGATGACGAGTTGGTCGAACAATGAAGGAGCGTGGGAAAATAAACAAGATCAAAAAGTCACGTGCTGTTGGTTTTGACTCAGATGTCTCTTTCTTTCCTACCACCACCACCTCCGGTCACCAAATCTCAACCACCATGCAACACGACGGAAGCGACAACAGCACACGCGATGGAGGCTCGGGCGACGACCGCGACGACGCTGGCAAGGGGAAGGCTCGCGTGACGAAGCCACGCAGCGATTCTACGAGGAGCGCGAGGAGCGCCGGGCCCGCCTCATCTCCGCCTACGAGGAACAGGCACAGGAGGCCGCGCAACGGGCGGAGGTCGCCAACGAGGAGGCTGCGCGAGCTCTCCAGCTCGTGCACGACTTGGAGCTCCTCGACGCGGAGGCTCCGGAGTTCGATGATGTGCCCGTCATCGAGACGTTGAAGTCGGCGTCCCCGGAGCGTCCGGAAGGTCTGGAAGGTGAGGAGGGTGGTGACGATGAGTTGAATGACGAGGTGGACAGCGATGTGGAGCAGGAAGGAGACCATGGTACGTCGCAGTCCATACCGGAGGTTCCGGTACTAACCTAATATTTGCTTTTTCCTAGCCTGCGATTCCTGCCGCAAGAGCAGTGAGGTGTGCGTCGTGGAATACGGACGCACTGCGTGCCGGCGCTGCCGCGCTAAGCACATCCACTGCAGCCGCGCCCGCCCCCTCGGTCCACCGTGCATCAACAAGCGCGAGATGGCGAAGGCCCGTCGACAGGGTTCCGGACCTGTCGCGGGGCCCTCGCGGATGCGCCGGAGCACCCGGAACGTCGGGGGCGACCGGAGCGACCGCGAGGTGCGGGCTCGCACGAGGAAGGAACGGGAGCGGAGGGCGCGCAAGGATGGGAAAACGGAGGGAGGAGGCCGGAGGTTCCGGGCACTCGTCGATCGAGTGGAGTTCCTCGAGCAGGAGCACATCCGGGTGATGGGGCGATACAAGTTGGCGTATCGCGCGTCCCATATCATCCTCCGCACGCTCTCGGCTCCGGGAAGTACGACGGAGGTGCCCCGGGGGGCTCGTAGGATGCTCCGGTGGATGGAGGAGGACGCTGGGTACAACGACTGGGATATGTCCCTGCCGCAGGAGGAAGGAGGGTCGTCCGACGAAGAGGAGCATCCGGAGCCCCCGGTGAAGCGTCGGAGGTTGATGAGGCGGGGAAAGCCCGAAGTGGAGGAGAGAGTGGAGGAGCCCGAGGAGTCGGAGGACTCGGAAGCGGAACCGGAGGCTCCGGTTGCACGCTGGGCCCGATCCAAATCTTGGCCCGAGGATCTCCGATCCGTGGACGGCGGGGAAGACGAGGAAATGGTGGATGAGGGGATGGACGTGGATGTCCCGGAAGTTCCAGAGGCATCGAGGGAGGAAGTTGTGGAGGTGGACGCGCCGGAGGCACCGGAGGGGCAAGGAACGCCCGAGGAACACACCACGGGCCAGGCGGAGGCGAGGACCATCACGGTCCTTACCTTCAAGCCCGATCCTGAGCCAGTGCCGCCTCCGCCTCCCACTCCGCCACCTGTACCGGAGGCTCCGGTACAGGTGAAGAGGGAGTCGGAAGAGCGAGAGTTCCAGACCTTGGTGCTCCAGCCAGGAGCGCCAGCGGGATTCCACGAGGAGGACGGAGTGTTCGTCTTGGACGACGAGGATGCGGAGATGGGGGAGCCGGAGTCGTCCGGAGGTGAAGGCGAAGGTCCAAAGTGACCGACGAACAATATAGAGACAATTGTAAATAATGAATGTTTTGTATTTGTGGATTTTGGAAGAAGTCTTTTTCTTGATTTGATTTATGTTGAACTTGAGTGAAATGGAAAGGATCCGGAGATTCCGGTTTATTACCGGAGGGTCCGGAGAAAGAATGGTGAGGATTCCGATGTGACGGAATAGAAAGGCAACGTTCCGGAGCAGTTCCGGAACCGGAACACATCGTATACGATACGGGTTGGGTTCCACTGTAGGAACTGTCGGATTTAACGATTGAATAATTGGAGAAATGATAATGATTGGAATATTGATGAATGATAAGAGGAGTGTTATTCCGTTGATTGGAAAAGTGACCAAATCAGGATGTTGATTGGTCCACTCCGTCTGTCGATAAGGAGTGTGATGCCGGAAGGGAACCGGAAGGATTCGGAAGCGATCCAAAAGGAAACCGGAAGGAATAGACAGAGAGCCGGAAGGACTCCAGAGGGATTATCCGGAAAAGTACCGGAGCGATTCCGGAAGTGTACCGGAGGCAATCCGGAAGTATACCAATGGATAGGCGGCAAAGAAGGGAAAGTGGTTGGGCAGATGAGTGATTTAAATGAAGTTGCCCAAGATCCCGAATGGGATAAGAGAAGGTGATGTGAATTGAGTACCGATGCAAGAGTTGATCGTGACGACTCTCGGGGAATCAGATAATACTCAATATGTGCCCGGAAGTGAAGGGATGGGCGAAGATGGGTGGAATAATCGGAGGGATAGATTGATGCACCCAGATGCGCAGATGCCGTATGGATAACAGAAGGTTGTCAACCACTATGTCTGGAAACTCCGGAGGTTCCGGAGTATCCGGAGCTCACGGAAGGATCCGTTGATGCATGGGTGAGGGTTGTCGGATGGTTCTGGTACCGGTTGGATAATTGGTGGATGGTCCGGAGGGTGAACGATGTCCGGAACAAGACCGGAATACCGGAATACCGATGAATGATACCCTGGAATGCGTAGTGGTAGTTGGTCGAAGATTGATTGGATCTGAAATCGAATAGCGAGCGCAATTGTGCCGTCTGCAGAGAGGAAGGCAAAACGACAAGAGATGGACTGAGAGGATGTGTTCCGCGTGGTATGCTGACTTTTTGATCAATAGTCTGCACTTCTTGCGAAGAAAAGTTGAAAATTATCGGAGTTTTTATAGGCTTATCCCCCTCTTAAGGGTAGACGTCCCATCGTCTGCCGACTCCTCTGAGTCGCTCCGGTAAGCGCCAGAGAACTCCGGAAATTACCGGAGAGGCCCAAAAAGGCCAGAGAACCACCAGAAGGTGGGAGGAGCGACAATCTCGACAGCACAAAAGCAGGAGGAAACCTCTACTGCAAACAGAGCGATAGGGATTGGTGGTCGTAACTCGGAATTTGGAATCTTGGGCTCCGGAGAAGAGCTCCGGAAATCGGAGATACCGGAGGTTGATTCGGAGCGTCGGAACGCCGCAAGGCGAGGATTCCAAGATGTGGAGAGAGTTTCCGAGAGGTCCGAGCGACCGAACTCGGAATACAACCGGATGAACACCACCTCCGAAGATACATGGAGGCGGAATGGGTGGAGCTGTTCGCCAAAGAATAGAATGGAAAAGGCGAAATTTGATGGAAAAGCTCCAGGTGCCCAAAAAATTCTTCAAGCCAAGTACGTCCGGTTCAAAGACGTTGACTCCGAAAATGCAGACATCGATGAGTGCTATAATGGCACTCGAAAATGGATGGTCTGGGGGCTCCGGTAATGACGTAGTGTCCGGAGCCTCCGGACCAAGCACACGATGATGCTGGAACGGAGGAATCAAAGGTGGGATGATTGAACGATAGAACCAGAGGTTTCGAGGTTGCTGCCAAGTGAATAATCCTGTTTTTGTACGATGTGCGAACTCCTTATCGGAAAGAATCCGGAGATGATCAGAGATCTCCGGACAGAGTCCAGGAGACGTTCTGGTAGGACTGTTGAAACCTGTTTCCTGAGGCCACCGGAGGATAACGTATGAGTAATCCGTAGACGTCAAGGACAATTGACAGTAAGCCGCCGGAGAACACGGATTCCGGAGGTCATCGAAGGATGACCTACGATGGAACGGGTGAACTGGATAATCCGGAGGCGATCGGTGAAGCCGGAGGAAAGCATAGGTCTCCGGGGGCCATCGGAGGAAACTACGGGTGACCCGGAGAAGCCAGAGGCGGTCGGGTCTCCGGAGATTATCGGAAGATGACCTACTTGTAACCCGGAGGAGAACGATGGACTACAGGTGAGATCAAGGGCAAGATTCGGAGGAAGCCGGAGGAGAATGCAAGTCTCCGGAGGCTCCGGAATAGATGCAGATGTTGTGCCCATGATCAATGAAGTGAATCCGGAGGACATTGGTCGAAAGGTTCGAACAGGAGTTTTGGATGCACAAGGAAAGTTTCCTGACTTGCGACGTGGAAATTGATCTGAATTCCACGGAGTCCAAGAAATGGCGTAACTTCGAAATGATTGTTGAAAGGCG
The DNA here is from genome assembly GCA_029448575.1 of Mycena maculata. Classification (NCBI taxonomy): domain Eukaryota; kingdom Fungi; phylum Basidiomycota; class Agaricomycetes; order Agaricales; family Mycenaceae; genus Mycena; species Mycena maculata. The sequence continues at coordinate 359,628 of JARJLG010000080.1, read as the reverse complement.
AAGACCGAAAAGGGCGAGGATGAACAATAAGGCTAACAGCCTAAAGATAAAATTGAGAAAGAGGTTAATTGGCCTCTTGAGAAGTGCGATCCGCGAGCGGAAGCCAAGCAAATGCCAGAACGCCCGGAGGACCGTGAAGCGAATAGCCTCGGGGTATGACCGGAGGTTACACGGAGCAATATTGCTCTGGAGGTTACCGGAAGTAAAGTGCCCAACGGATGTCGACGAGACAACCGGAGTGAGCGGAGGGGTGTCCGGAGAGTATCCGGGACGATGTCCGAAACCGGAGAGTGTCCGGAAGGACTTCCGGAAGAAGGTGACGAGTCAAAATCCGGAAAGGAGAGACAGATGTCTCGGAGATGTTCCGGAGGAACGATGGCACGCAGGCCGATGAGACCGAAGGGACTCGAGGTGATGGCGTTAAAATTGTCGGTATGAGCAGCGGAGGGTGTCGGAGCTCCGGCGCAGCTTTGCTCTACCCGATTGGGTACCGAACCAATATCCGACATTGCTGCCGGTCGTGTGCACACTAAGCCCCATGTGAATAAGGAACAGATCAGTTGGAAACTTCCGACTAGTCAATCAACGGATTGATACGGTGGAGTTTGCCGGTATCCAGGAACCAGATTGATGGGGAATCAGAATCGATGACGCCGAGTTCCGAATAGGAACATCACCAGATGATGGAATTATGACAGACGAGGCTGCCGATTAGAGAGAAGAAGATGCCGATGAGATCCGGATGGGAGATTATATCCGGAACTTCCGTGAACGGAGGAAAACCCATAGATTCACAGATAAGTAAACAAAAACAGATCCGGAACGGAGAGGGAGTCTCCGGTCGGAAGTTGAAACCCATGGCAAATTCTGAGATGATAGAGATAATGAGATCATAGATCCGGCTCATAAGAGCGGGACTGTCGTGAGAGTGGAAAAAGAATGGATGCGTGGTTATGATGAACTCGGAAAGGCCTCCGGAGGCCGACGCGGACAACCGGAGTGCGAGTTCTCGTGGCTGCTGGTCAGTTAGGCACTGTCATTGATCGGAACGGTGGATTTGGCAGTTGAACTTGCGCCGGAATGACCCGGACACTTCCTACACTCGGCAACTTGATGTCCGGAGCCTCCGCAGTACATGCAAAGACCCCGGGCCTTCCGTCGTTCGTGTTCCGCAGGGAGAATCTGTCCGTTTTTACCGAGTAGCTTGTTGACAGACTCCGGAAACTTCGGGTGACGAGCCCCGGAGACTCCGGAGGCTCGACCGGAAAGTTCCGGTGCTGCGGACTGCAGTATGGAGGGTGCAGAAGGCGCGTAACTGAGGACGGAAAGTGCCGGTGACAGTGTGCCAAAATCAGAACTGCCGGAATCTCCTCCGAGGGATCCGGAATCATCCGGAAGTTGAGTATCCTCGACTCCGCTTTGCTCTTCATCGATTCGCTGCCAGTACCAATAGTCGATATGGCGTGCGATTGCGCGGACACCTGCGAGCGAGCTCGGATAGGTGTACTGATCCATCTCCGAGGTAATCCGGAGAGGGAGAGCGGCGCGGAGAGTGTGACTGAGAGCGGAATCGCTCCAATCGAGAAGAGAAGCGATTTTGTCGAAGTTTACGAGGAATGGGATGATCCGGTCGGAATGTTTCATCCGGAGGCGTCGGAGCTGATCCTCAGCGACTCCGGTCGGATCCGGAGGACCGAATACGTCGAAAAACTCCATGATGAACAAGGAAAAATTCCCTTGCCAAGGAAGTCCCTGCTGCGTGCTGGAGGTTGCGAATAGGCGTGTAGCGTCGCCCCGGAGGAACGACAAGATGAATAGGTTCTTGTCGTCGTCCGTGCGGAAGTCCCGAGGACGCTCCGCAAAATGCAGGTAGCATTGGGCTAGGAAGGGATGGAGTTTCGAGGGATCGGTACCGTAGAAGAATTCCGGATTCCGGAGGTTAGACCGGAGCGAACGAGGAGCTGCGTTGGAGGAGTATAGAATGGTATCCGGAACTCCGTCCGTGAACGCAGATGAGCTCGGAGGACGCGATGAAAGGAGATTGCTGTGATGGGAATGATTTCCGCCGATGCTGTCATGAGTGCCATGGAAACCGTTGTCCGTGGAACCGGAGTACGACAGAGGATCCACCGGTAGTTGGATATGATGTACCGGTTGGCAATAGTGATGGAAGACAGCGGATGGAACGGGATAAGTCTGTCCGGCCTCGGCGTTTCCGGAGAACACTCCGGAGATTCCCGGAACGGGAACCGGAGGTTCCGGAGGTTCCGGAGGATACGCCAAGGGTTGTGGGAAGCCGGTATAGACCTGATGAAAACCCGAGCTCCATGGACCGATTGGACTGGAAGTACCCGGAACAAGGTACGGGGTCCATGGATTGGCAGAAAATACGTCGGAGGACGAAGTCAACTCCGAGGCATCACAAGGTGTGGCAGTGTTGTGACCAAGGTGACACTCCTCAACGCCCAGCGGAGAGTCTGCTAGCGATGGAAAGACAAGAGGAGTGGTGCCGGAGGAAGAATAAGACATAATTGCCAGCCAAGACGGTGAGTTTGATTATACTGTTATATACCGTGCCGGAATGGACCTTGGACGAGATGGAAGATGGGCCGGAGGTTCCGGAGGCTCCGGTTAATTCCGGAGGTACCGGGGGGGGCCGGGAGAGGTCCGGTGCAGTATAAAGAAAGGATAGCAACACCACAGGGGGTTAAGGGTGAGCTAATGCCTTGACTGACGGATAACCAGAAGTCGAGGTACCGGAGGTGATAAGGGGTACGAAGACGACTCAGATCGAGAGGAGGAACTAGGCAACGATTAACGTTAATAATCAAACTGAAGTACATGAAGTAAAGACGTAGTATTTAAATGGAATACCTAATTGTATTCCCAAATAGGAAGGAGAGTGGTTCATGACAATAAGACTTGTCATGAGGACTGATGATAAGTTGTAAGACAATTAAAAGGAAGATGAGAAGACGGATAAACGGGAAACGCTGTTATATACCGAGCCGGGGTGGACCCGAAGAGTAAATGACCGAGCGACCGGAGGCTCCGGTATGTCGGAGCGTCGGAGAGCCGGAGGGTCCGGAACGTATACGGAGGAGGATCACAACACCACAGGGGGTCAAGGGTGAGTGACTACCCTAACCGGCAGGTACCCGATAGAGGAAGACGAGTCGGAGTACCGGAGGGAACCGGAGAGAACGGAGACGACTCAGTGCAAGGGAAGTGAGCCAAGCAACGTCAATTATCAATCTGACGTACAGGACATATTAAAGACGTATTTATACTAAGTATCTAATTGTATTCCATAAAAGGAAGGAGAGTGGTTCTTAACAATAAGTCAAGTCAGATGGGCTGATGAGAAGTCGTATGACAATAAGTGAAAAGAAAGGAAGACGGATAAACGGGAAACGCTCAGTAATCCTTCATTGCGTAAAAACCCGATGGTACCGGATGGTTCGGAGGCTCCGGTAGTATACCGGAGCCTCGGAACCTACCGGAGCTACCGGAAGGTCGACGAGAAGACTCGGGATGTTGCATGGATATAACAGTATCCCCCTCTTAGGTTCCTCTCTCATGAGGAACCCAAAAGGAATGAAGTTTGTCGAACAATGAAGAAGCGTGGGAAAATAAACAAGATCAAAAAGTCACGTGCTGTTGGTTTTGACTCAGACCTTTCTTTCTTTCGCACCACCACCACCTCCGGACAAAAAACACCAGAAAACGATGTTGTCCAACGGAAACAGCAACAGTGGGCGCGAGGGGTCTAGCCACAGCGACCGCAGCGACGCCGGCAACGGCAAGAATTCCGGGAAGGGGAAGGCGCGCGCAACGACGACGGAGCTGCGGGACGAGGCAGTCCAGCGCTTCTACGACGAGAGGGAGCAGCGCCGGGCCCGAATGATCTCAGCATACCAGGAGCAGGCAGAGGAGGCGGCACAACGCGCGGAGGTGGCGTCCGAGGAGGCCGCTCGAGCCCTCCAGCTCATTCACGACCTGGAGGCGCTCGACGCGGAGGCCCCGGAATTTGATGAAGTGCCGGTCATCGAGACTTTGAGGTCGGTGTCACCGGAGCGTGCGGAGGGAGGAGGCGAGATGGACGAGCTGAACGACGAGGACGACAGCGACGTCGAGCAGGAGGGGGAGAACGGTGCGTCGCAGTGAAAACCGGAGGTTCCGGTACTAACGGTTTTGATTTTCGTAGCTTGCGACTCTTGCCGGAGGAGTGGGGAGGTGTGCGTGGTCGAGGCGGGACGCACCGCCTGCCGCCGGTGCCGTGCGAAGCACATCCAGTGCAGTCGCGCGCGGCCCCTTGGACCGCCTCGCGTCAACAAGCGACGCGCGGCACAGGAGGCCCGTCGCCAAGGGTCCGCACCGGTTGCGGGGCCCTCGCGGACGCGCCGGAACCCCCGGACAGAGCGGGGGGACCGGAGCGACCGCGAGGTGCGTGATCGCACGCGGAAGGAGCGGGAACTGAGGGCCCGGAAGGCGGAGGGTAGAGAAAGTGTGCAAGAAAAGCTCCGGGAGCTCGATGCTCACGTCGGATACCTCGGAGAGCAGGTGGGGCGCACCATGCTGCGCTATAAGCTGGCATACCGGGCGTGCCAGCTTATTCTCAAGACACTCGCAGCGCCGGAGAGTGGTCGGGAGGTGCCGCCTGGGGTAGAGCGGATGCTCCGTTGGATGGCAGCCGACATGGAGGCCTCCCAGTGGGATTTCTCCCTCGTGGAGCAGGCGGAGCTCGACCTGGCCGCCGAGGAGCCGGAGAGGGACGAGGATGCGCCCCCGGCGAAGCGCCGGAGGCTGATGAAGCGCGGAAGCCCCGAGGTGGCGGAGAAGGAGATGGAACCCGTCGAGTCGGAGGACTCGGAGGCGGAACCAGAGGCTCCGGTTGCGCCCCGAGCCCGTTCCGAATCCTGGCCGGAGGATTTCCGGTCGACGGACGGCGGGGAGGATGAGAGGATGGAAGTGGACGCGCCTGGGGCGCTGGAGGGGCCGGAAGGGCCCGAAGAACAACAAGTCGCCGCGACATCCAGGGTCGCGAGTCAGGTCGCGGAGGCGAGGACCGTTACGGTCCTCACCTTCAAGCCCGACCCGGAACCTGTCCCGCCTCCGCCTCCTTCTCCTCTGCCAGCACCGGAGCCTCCGGTGCAGGTGAAGAGGGAATCGGAGGTGCGGGAGTTCCAGACCCTCGTTTTGCAGCCGGGAGCCCCAGCCGGTTTCCACGAGGAGGATGGAGTATTCGTGATGGACGATTCGGACGAGGAGATGGGGGAGCCAGAGGCTCCGGAAAAGCCGGAAGCGTCCGGAGGCGCGGAGTGAAGGCCCTGGAGGCCTAAGGACAAAAGGACTTTATGATATGTGAAATGAACGTTGTATTTTTGTATTTGTTGAATTTTGTTTTCTTGGTTTTGATTTTGTGGGATGAGTTAATATTCAGGTCCGGGCTTATTCGGAAAGCGCCGGTGAAAGTTGTCGATATGTTCGGCCGCGTCCAAGTCGTCCGCCCCAACCCAAGCATACTGATCGTCGGTATTCTCGTATCCGAGCCATTCGACGTAGTACCGGAGCTTAGTTCGGAACCTCCGGTCGATCTTCAAGTCAACGATTTGCTTGATTTCGAAGTGTGACTCGCCGTCGATGATTTCTACAGCTGCCGGAGGCGGCTCCTCGCGTCCCGGGAATGGGTTCGGAACGTGCGGTTCAAGTTGGGAAATATGGAAAACTGGATGGACCTGTGACAACGATTTCGGAAGCCGAACGGTATAAGAAGCGGCACTGGGTTTGCCAATAACTTCATAAGGGCCAAGGTACGTCTCCGAGAATTTCGGAGTTGGCCGGCTGGTGTGAAGATGCTTCGCGAGGATGAAAACTTGATCGCCGATCGAAAGCGGAGGTTGCGGAGCACGTTTCCGGTCTCCGGTTTCCTTGTACCGCTCCTGGGCAAAAGTGATTTGCTCCCGGAGGAACTGATGCAGTTCCTGAAGATCAACGACAAAATCCTTGGCGTACATGTTCGCAACGTCACGCTCCGGATGGACCGTGATTGCCGGATTGTAACCCTTGTTGGCGAAGAAGGGGGAGATGCCGGTCGAAGCATTCGGAGCGTTGTTGAGAGCGAATTCTGCAAGCGGAAGGAGTCGGTCCCAATCGTCCTGTTGATACGAGCAGTAGATGCGGATATATTGTTCAACAGTCTGATTCATACGTTCCGTTTGACCGTCAGCCTCCGGATGATAACCGGAAGTATAATGGATCTCCATATTAAGAAGTTCACCCAGCGACCGGAAGAAGGAAGCGATGAATTCGGAGCCCCGGTCGCACGTAACATGTGCCGGAACACCGTGTTTGGAAAAGACGTGAATGAGGAAGAGGCGAGCGAGCTCCGGCGAATTGATGTGGGTATCGCAAGGAATGAGAACGACCTGTTTGGATGACCGATCAACAATCACCAAAATGCAGTCAAACTCACCGGAGAGAGGGAGTTGCTCGATGAAGTCCATGGAAATGGAATGCCAAGGCCGGAGCGGAACCGGAAGGGGTTTCAAGAGTCCGTAAGGTCGATGCCGAGGCTTTTTGTTGCGCTTGCATAGAACACACGACCGACAGTAGTCCCGGACGAAGGTCCGAACCTCCGGCCAAGTGTACTCACGGCGTGTTATGTAACGTGCCTGCAAGCTAACACTGTTACCAACTGAGCCAAAAGGCCACTATGACAGGTTAATCCTGTCATAGACTGCAGACTATATATACATGATTACACACATTTTGCATGCATGTAACAGTGCCCCCCCATTAGGCACTGAGCCCTCGAAGTGCGAAATGATCCTAGAATGGATCCGAGATGTCCCGAAATGGGACGGAAGCCCAGGAATGGGCCGGACCAGGGACGGAACCCCGGGTGCACTTCCAAGAACCACATGATACACAGTAGACCCCCAGGTCACATGATCAACCTGCCGGACGTTGCCGAGTTCAAATAATGACAAATTTCCCAGGTGCTCCAAGCCTGCAAAAGAATGCCACCAAGAGGGATTGAACTCGCGACCGGTTTAAACCTGTCATACTGTTATGTAACGTGCCTGCAAGCTAACACTGTTACCAACTGAGCCAAAAGGCCACTATGACAGGTTAATCCTGTCATAGACTGCAGACTATATATACATGATTACACACATTTTGCATGCATGTAACACGGCGTACGAGTGCTAATGTGCGATTTTGTCCAAAGTGGCCAGCCAACTCGTGATCATGCAAATTCTGCAGAACACGTACGCGGAGCTGGTCCGGAACATCTCCGGAAACCACCGGAACGTAAATGCGATCATAGAGCCGGAGCATACCGGAAGGGTCGAGTTTCCAGCGCGGAGTGGTGCCGGAGGCTGCGGAAGCAATGCCCGCAACGGCGGCTGGGTCATCGTTGTAGTGGGCACGAATGTCGGAATAGAGCTTCTCAACATCCATAACGATGGAGGAACGGAGGGTGATTTCCTCGAGGAATGTGGCCCGGAGCGACGCAGTGAGTTGATCTTGAGTAAAAATGGGGCGAAAATTTTGAGGATTCAATTGGCTGTAAGCCCTATCCCCCTCTTTAGGGTAGACGTCCCATCGTCTAGTCAAAGCGTCTGGCTTAGCTCCGAGCTTACCCGGACGGAACCGGATAACCATATTGAAGTGGCACAGGTATTCCGACCACCGGACTTGGCGACGAGTGAGGATTTTGGTCGTCGCGAAGTATTCCAGGTTCTTGTGGTCGGTTACGACGTCGACCGGAAGCTCCGGTCCCTCGAGGTAATGCCTCCAGTGTTTAAAGGCGTCGAAGATGGCCAAGAGTTCCTTGTCATGAGTGTCGTAGTTGAGTTCGGCTGGACCGAGTGTCCGAGACCGGAACGCAATGGGATGAATTTCGCCATCATCTCCGAGGATGGAGAGAATCGAGGCGATTGCGTAATCGGAGGCGTCGGTTTCGACAGTGAGCTGCCGGAACGGAATCCAGTGTGAAAGTACCGGAGCCTCCGTAAACGCGTGCTTGAGGGTGTCAAATGCGAGTTGGCAAACCGGGGTCCAATCCCATCGGACGTTGGAACGAGTGAGGCGAGTAAGAGGGATCGTGATCGCCGAGTAGTTCCATATGAAACGCCGATAAAAATTACAAAACCCAAGGAAGGACTGAACGTCCTTCACTTTCCGGGGTTCCGGCCAATCTCCGATGGCGGAAACTTTGTCCGGAGACATCCGGAAGCCTTCCGGCGACAGGATGTAACCGCGATATTCGCAGGTGGTGACGCTAAACTCGCATTTTGAGAGTTTGCAGTAGAGTCTGGCCTTCCGGAGGCGCCGGAGCACTTCCCGAACGTGTTCGGTATGTTGGGTCGGATCATCGGAATAGATCAATATGTCGTCCAAATAGATGATGACGTACACGTCCAACAGATCTGCGAACAAACTGTTCAGGAACCGCTGAAAAGCGGCCGGAGCGTTGGTAAGGCCTTCCGGAACAACCCGGAATTCGAAGGACCCATAGCGAGAACGAAACACCGTCTTAGGTTCGTCACCCGGAGCGATCCGGAGGAGATGGTATGCGTGCCGGAGATCAAGTTTTGTATAGATGCGAGCCTTCCCGGGAGCATTGAGGAGATCGGCGATGAGAGGAAGCGGATAGCGGTCCTTCTTCGTAATCCGATTAAGTCCTCGGTAGTCGACGCACAACCGGAGGCTACCGTCCTTCTTCTTAGCGAAGAGAATAGGAGCTCCATGACTTGAACGAGTCGGGTATATAAATCCCGACTTCAAATTCTTGTCGATGAAGTCCCGAAGGGCAGCGAGCTCGGTAGGCGAAAGGGAGTAGACATGACCGACCGGAGGCTCCTCGCCGTCCAGGAGCTCGATTTTGAGGTCGAATTCTCGATGAGGAGGAAGATTGTAAGCTTCCTGCTCCGAGAAGACGTCAGCGAACTCGTGGTACTCGGAAGGTATACCGGAAGTGTCCGGAGCAGATGCGGAAGCAAACCGGGCACGGGCTTCTTCCGAGGGAGTGGCGCGCATTGTATATTGACAACAATCCTTGTCTCGAATGATGGAGCGGTAAGCCGCAGCAGACACGAGAGACACAAGCGGAGGGGTAGAGAGAGGACGAGGCCCGGAGGCCTCCGGAATCTCCATGGAAGGAGCAAGAGTCTCCATGGAAGGAGCGGGAGATGGCGGAATCGTCGGAGTCGGTGTAGGCACCGGAGCCGGAACGACTTGTACCGGAGGTGCCTCGTCCGTAATCGGAACTACCGTAGCAGATCCCGGAATTATTTCCGGAGTTGTCGACAGGGGTTCCCTTACACGATCGGGCCGGAATGTGATAGAGGCTTCGGACCAGTTAATCAACGGATTAATGCGGCTGAGCCAATTGTATCCCAGGACCAGATCGCAAGGAGAATCGAGACGTGTGACGAAGAAGTCCATGTATTGAACTTCGCCAGAAGGAAACCGGAGCAACAACCGGAGCATCCGGTTGATGATGGAAGATGAGCCGTCGAGATACCGGACCCGCACCGGGTCCACCGTATACGTGGAAAACGCATTAGATTCGCAGACCTTCAATGATACAAAACAATGAGATGATCCGGAGTCCACAAGCGCACGCACACGGGAGTTGAATCCCGCGACTACTCGAGAGAGAAGAGATGGAGACATGGAAGAGCATAGCTCCGGCTCGGAAATGTCCGACCGGAGGGAAGAAATATCGAGAGAGACGTAAAGGGCATTAGGGAAGAGAGCGGAAGCGTTGAGACGAACCTCGGTGAGCACCCATGAGTCAACGCAACTCGGACCAGGTGCGGAGGATTCCGAGTTGCTGATCAATTTTTTGACTCAGCAGCCGCGGCGGCCGGCGTAGCCGGAGCCGCCGGAGCCTGGGTGGTCGTACCGGAGGTCGAGGCCTGGGCGGCTTTGGCGCTAGCCTGCCCAGGACGCTTGTTGCAGTTGTCGGCTGTGTGACCCTTACCTCCGCAGTACATGCAGAGGTTATTCTTCCGGCGACGCTCGCGTTCGTCCTGCTTGATCTTTCCGCTGGCGTCGAGCTTGTCGGCGTAGGCGCGAGCGGCAGAAGTGGCGTCGGACGACTTGGCCTTGCCTTTACCCTGGTTACCGGAGCGTCCGGCATTGTTACCGGAGTTTCCGGCAGTCGCAGCGGTAGAGGAGGGTGCGGGAGCGTTGGAAGATTTGGAACCCTTGCCGGAATTCCGATTACTGGGTTTTGGGTTGCCGGATTGACCTCCGGTAGCGTTACCGCCACCGGAACCGGAGGGTTTGTCGCGTTCACGCTCCCGGAGCTTCTCCGCCTCGCGTTTCCAGTACCGGCCATCGATGATGCGAGCGACCAACTTCACTCCGTCGAGGGTGTTGGCATAGTTATGATGAACCATGTTGTCCTTGATCCGACGGGGAAGTCCTTCGTAAAACTGATACCGGAGGGCGTTATCGCTCCACCGGGTCAAAACCGAAAGGAAGTCGAACTCAATGATGTAAGTGGTGATCCGGTCGCCGGATTTCATCCGGCATGCGCGAATCTTGTCCTCGGCATCCCCAACCGGATCATGCGGCCCGAAATTTAACGTAAGCTCCTGAATGAAGACGGCAAAGTTGCCGTCCCAGACCGGAATGATGGTCGGGTCGTAAAGATTGGGGGAAAACCATTGCTGAGCGCTGCCCCGGAGGTACGAAATGATGTAGAGAATACGATCATCGTCGTCCGGAAAGTCTTGCGGGCGCTCCGCAAAGTGCAAATAGCACTGGGTGAGGAAGGACGAGAGTTTAGCCGGGTCCGATCCATCGAAGGTGTCCGGATTACGGAGATTGGATCGGTTGGAACGAGGAGGAAGGTCCGCAGGACGAGCGGAGAACACATTGATGGCATCCCGGAAGGTCCGGATGGTGTCCATGATTAAGGCCTCATTGGCCTCAGGCGTCGTAACACGACGAGGAGCCCGAGGTATACCGGGACCTCCGGGGCCACCACCAGGTGGACCGCCTGGGGGGCCTCCGGGTGGACCACCTGGAACACCAGGACCACCGGGACCGCCGGGACCTCCGGGGCCACCTCCGGGTGGACCTCCGGGAGGGCCGGGCGGTGGACCAGCACCACCACCTCCACCACCACCACCATCACTGCCACCATCGCCTCCATCGCCGTTGTTACTGCCCCCGTCATGAATGGAAGGAGCAGGATCACGCTCGGGAAGCTCCTCCGACAAGTGGAGGCTTGCTGCATGACCTCCGGAATGTACGGAGTCTTCGGAAGCCTCCTGGGGATCTTCCGGAACCTCAACGATACGAGGCCCAGCGATGGGAGATACGCTACAAGAGATTGCTGCAGCACGGCGTGGATGGGGTGAGGCCGGATATCTCACCGGATTCTCGGGGGTCCGGGGATTGAGAACTAACCCCGGAATTGTTGTCGGAGATGGCATAGGTGGTGCAGGTGAACTCCGAGTGAAATGCGGAGTGTATCGAAGGGTGGGTGATACCGGAATAGACGGGTACATCGACGGACCGAGAACTTGGACCGGAGTACTCATCGGAACGATCTGGCTGAACATACGGGATTCTCGGCGAGGTTCCCGATCAGTCCGACCAGTGTTGGAACGTTCGATTTGTTCCGTGTTGGGTAGATTTGGATTAGGAAGACGAGACATTGCCAGTCAGAATAGTGAGATTGATAATACTGTTATATACCGAGCCGGGGTGGACCCGAAGAGTAAATGACCAAGCGACCGGAGGCTCCGGTATGTCGGAGCGTCGGAGAGCCGGAGGGTCCGGAACGTATACGGAGGAGGATCACAACACCACAGGGGGTCAAGGGTGAGTGACTACCCTAACCGGCAGGTACCCGATAGAGGAAGACGAGTCGGAGTACCGGAGGGAACCGGAGAGAACGGAGACGACTCAGTGCAAGGGAAGTGAGCCAAGCAACGTCAATTATCAATCTGACGTACAGGACATATTAAAGACGTATTTATACTAAGTATCTAATTGTATTCCATAAAAGGAAGGAGAGTGGTTCTTAACAATAAGTCAAGTCAGATGGGCTGATGAGAAGTCGTATGACAATAAGTGAAAAGGAAGGAAGACGGATAAACGGGAAACGCTCAGTAATCCTTCATTGCGCAAAAACCCGATGGTACCGGACGGTTCGGAGGCTCCGGTAGTATACCGGAGCCTCGGAACCTACCGGAGCTACCGGAAGGTCGACGAGAAGACTGGGGATGTTGCATGGATATAACAGTACATGAAACTGGCAAATGGGGACCCGATTCCTAATACCGGGAATTGGAAGAGCAAAAAGGCAAGAGTGGATGATTACTATGCGAATAATCCGCATGTGAAACCAGTTCTACCTGCGCTGCAAGCCTATGGGGGTTCACCCTTCATGCAGTATAATAGGGAGGCTCAGAGTAGCCGCTCCTGCGCGCAGCCGCCGGCGCAGGAGGCTGTGCCCAGGTGACCGCCCGTCACAATTGCCACTTATTTGTGCATATATTGCATCAGCCACGTAGTCTTCCGCTCGTCGTCTTTTATACCCTTGCACCTACACACTCCTTTCTGTCTACACATTAATATCTCTATAATTCCTATGCCAGCTGCTAAGGATCTCACTCCTCTCCCCCCAATCCAATGGACTGCAAACGAAGGCGCGCTCATTTGGACTCTGATCGACCACCTACAAAAGAAGGAGAACCGTATTGTTCTCTTCGGGAAACGCGACCCGAGCGAGGTGAACTCTTCTAGTATTACCAGTGTTAACCCTCCGGGCTAACTCCCCTTCCTATGCCAAGAATACTTCTGGTGACCGCGAGATTACGTGTTATGCGCGTATCGGCGAGGCGATGTTCCTGGAGGAGTACGAAACACACCCAGGAACTCTCGCCAAGCGTGTCAAAGGAAAGGCCGAAGAGTGTGTCTCATTAATCTATGGTTTTGGCTGCTCTGACAACGCGCAGTTTGGTCAAAATCTACAAGGAAAAGGCCTCGTGTCTGCATGTCACCGGGGGTCGAGTCGGTGGTAACGATGACTCCGTCCATGAATACACGGACTACTATATCCCGGGTGATGGGCCGCATCATGACACCCCCGCAGTTGCCGTAAATCTGTGGGGTATGTGTCGTTTTTTGTCGTATATCACCGTTCTTTCTAAATCAGAGCAGACCAAATCAATAAGGAGTGGCCGTACTTCTCAGAGCTCCACACATTCCTGAGCACTCGTCCCAACATCACTCCCCCTGTTATCACGACTGGGGTTGGTCCAAACGGACGCCGGGTGATGCATCTTCAGCAGGCGGCTCCGCAAAGCTTCGACGACAATCTTATCGATCCAGAGCTTCGTCACGGTGGCCGCCCGGCTACTCCTCCTCTGGAACCAGAGGCTCCTGGTAACCCTCTGCTGCCCACCTCCCCTCGTCTGGTCCGTACCAATAGCCGTATCGAAGCCCTTGGGACTCCGGACCTCGGCGCCACCCCTGTTGCCCAACGCCGCGGTCCGAAACTGTCTACATTGGGGCGAGATCTCAGTAATGCGGTCAATATTGCACGGGCCAACGTGAAAAGTGTTTCCAGGAAGCGCTCTTTTGAAGATGCCATGTTAGATATGTCGAGGTACGTACCCTTTACATGCGCTGCTTTTATTTGCTGACCACTCTGCCCCAGATCCAACATCAGAATTGCGGAGGAACGTGCCGCTGCCCAGGCTGAGCACCGTCGCCAGACTCTGATGGTCCAGCAGCGTGCCCAGATCATCGGGGAGCGTGCTCAGATCATCCAGATGTTCAAGCTCGGCCTACAGACCCAGGAAGAGACAAAAGCGGCATTGGATGCTCTCAACCAACCCCCTTCGACCCCGAAGGCTTCGACTTCGCACCGTAGGTCTCGTACTCCACGTAGCCCTCGTACCCCTCATTCCCGCTCTGCTACTCATACGCCTCGCACACCCTATCAACCCTGTCTTCCTCCCTCTCCTGTGTGGGACATCGAGAACGGACTTTCTCTTCCTGCTGACTCAACCCAAGTAGAGTAGCGTACCAATACTCGAACATACCGCTCTTTTTCTGCTCTTTTCCCATTCACTTTTCCATCCGTACTTGTTACATTGACATTTAATCAGCCATAATTCCTTCAGAGCTACTTACTTACCTACTTACTACCTAGTTACCCTGGTGCACGAGTAATTCCGCAGTTAATCGGATTCTCTTTTGCTCACCCTCATCTTCCGCATACTCATACGGCTGATCATGCCCTCCACGATCTTGCTCCTCCTTGAGTGCCGTGTGAAGCGCCCGAAATTCAGCCCCTGAAGCTTCGCCTTCAACGTCGATAACCAGGTTGTGCAAAATAATTGCAATTGTGATCCAGCGGCATGCTTTTTCATGGTCCTGAAGGGAGTTGATGTTGACTCGGAGGTGGCGCAAGCTCTGCCATCGACCCTTGAGTGCACCAATGCAGTGTTCCGAACGAACTCGAAGATGCGACACCACCTTGTCAAATGCTGCGTTTGCGGGGACCAGGGCAGCAGGCCGTTTGTGGACTGGGATTGTTCGGGAATTGAGTGTATATGCCGAATCTCCCCAAGCAAACTCATCGCCCTCGAAGAGATGCTCCGGAGTGAGTGCTGCACAAGTATACTCAAACGCTGCAGCGTCGTGAGCTGACCCTGTGAAACCATGACAATAATCCATGATTCGTAAATTCGAAGGGATGTTGCCAATCTGTTCACAGAAAATCAGGGACAGGGTAAAACTTGTCAGAGCAAAGCACACCTGGGCATTCAGGCCGTAATTTGCCTTTCTTGTATAGTATGCATCCCCGTTCAAGCCAGGTTTGGCGTAGAGAACAATTATTGTCCCGTCGTACATCAACCAGCCTTCCCTCCAGAGCCCCTTGAACCCAAGGTGCTTGTCCATCCATTCCTTCTCTTTCTCTTTCTCTGCTGCGGTCAATGGCCGCACAAACATGTCATGCAGCGACTCAATCACATTGAAACAGTGGTCCGTGAATTTCTCCACAGAACCCTCACTAATCCCAGCCATCCGTGCAATTTCCTCCAGTGATGCAGCGTTTCCGAAATGGCCAAGACGGTAGAGAGTAACGGCCAGCTGAATGTCGACAGGAGTTTGTGGAATATTCGAATTGTTTTGGAAAACCTCGTGGTTTTGAATGAGCTCGAGGATGACATTAAAGACAAAGGGAGATACACGGAGCATCCCTGAGAATCGACCATGGTCCTCAGGGTTCTCCGCGTACACCCAAGCCAAATGCAGGTTCCCAGCCTTGGGGACAGGGGGGCGTGGATTGAGGTACCGGGTGTTTTTTATTCGCTCGAGGATAGCCAGGTCCAACTGAAGCTGCTGAACTTTTTGAAAGAACTCTGCTTCGGGGTCGAGGTCATCATCTTCCTCCTCCATGAGCACTGTCGCCTCCCGAAGGAACATATGCTTGATATAGGAGTCCCTGACTCGGCTGTGGAGAGTTTGCTGAGGCATGGAGACCACAATATGAGGTGGAAAGGTGGTGAGTGGACGACCAGAATTAAGATCTGATAAGAATTGTTTTTATTGCGATGCTATCTACCATTAAATCAATGCAAATCGAGACGAACGCGTGCGGAGGCGCGCACATTCTTCCAAAAGGGGACGAGATAAACAATGTGACCGGCGGTCACCTGGGCACAGCCTCCTGCGCCGGCGGCTGCGCGCAGGAGCGGCTACTCTGAGCCTCCCTAATCAGAACGCTCAGAGTGATTGCCTGAGCGGAGAATACGACACAAGGGACGATGAGATTAGGTCGTTTAGGGTCCAGAGGGCGTTGCAACAAAACAACCTCTTACCCCCCGGACCGGCCAATCTACCTACCAATCCGGGCAATACTCAATTTGTTCAAACTCCGCCTGGAGGGTTACCTGTTGGAATGGATATCAGTCAGTTTGTAAGCCTAATTGATTACATTCAGACACAAGATGGAGGTGGAAGGGCAGCGGAACAGCTAGTACAGACCAGGAGTGGGAATAGGAGTGATCCCGCTTCAAAGTCGAATTTCTAGATGGCACGATGAAGGAGGCTGGGGCTAAGCAAAAAGCTAAGCCCAAAACCCTAACTCAGCCTCCGGAGAGCCAGAAGAAAGTTAGGATTGCAGAAGAGTCGGAGAATTGGAGGACCAAGATTAAAGGAGTTACGGTTGTTGAGGATAATGTTAGTGATGTTGAGGATGAGCTAGAGGTTGAAGGAGTAAATGATCTGGAAGAAGCACCGGCCAGATCCGTTCATAAACCAGCCAAGAAGAAAATATTCTTGGATGATGATTTCTCCGATGAAGAAAGGACACCAATCTCCTACGAGAAATTAGTGAACGAGGTGTATAGGCATAATCGTGCTAAGGAGGCAGCCAAGAATCGGAATCCGGACCCAGTAACAGGGGATAAGGCTTTCCGATTAGTGGCTCCTATTGACAAGCCTGGTATTGCCGGTGAAATAAACAAGAAAATTGCCGACACAAAAATCAAGATTAGATTAGGGGACATGTGGGCTCTGAGTACGGAATTAGCCAAAGAGCTTAGGTGTTCCATTACAAAGCAGAGGAAACCCACCCAACCGATCTTGACTGGTGGAGTGTTTGCGCAAGGAGGTCCCTTCCCTTACATGGAGGACGGGGGCGGAATAGAGAAAGAATTCGATGCCATTGATGTGAGGAACCTTCCTCGAGTTGATGCATTCTATATTGCCACGGATGAGGATATAGGATGTACAAATGGGTCGTTGATTGTTCCAGACGCTTATCTGGCTTATTTGGCAACTTTGGGGCCAAATGAGACTCCTAAGCAAGTCTATGTGTCCTTAGATTCAGCGGCCTTAAGGGCTGTGTTCCCTTTGGTCGGGGGGAAGGCACACATTGAAGCTGTAATGGACAGTGGATCCCAGATAGTGTCCATAGCCTTAACCAAGGCTGAGGATTTAACACTAACATGGGACCCTGACATTCAGATCTTTATGCAAAGTGCTCAAAAAGTCCGCGGGACTAGCGCGCAATGTTACGTTCAGGTTTGGAGACATCACAGTATATCTCCAAGTTCATGTTATAGATCAACCAGCCTACCATATCCTACTCGGAAGGCCGTTTGATATATTAACAGAAAGCACGGTGCAGAATAAGCGAGATGGGTAGCAGACCTTGACGATTAGGGACCCCAACAGCGACCAAAGGCAGACTATTCCTCCTACTCACGCCCGAGGAGTCTATTCCACTGTCAACCAGCCTAAACGGGCAACGGTGGAAGAAGTCCCCGACGAGGAGGATAAGGTTAAGCCGGGCAAGGAGAATAAGGCTGAAGGAACGGGTTTTTGCCAATCTTCGATGAATTGATAGCCAATCAAGGAGAAGAACTCGTGGTGCAACTAGGATTCAACATGGCAGGGGAGCTGGAGATCCAAGGATACCTGGAACCCAGAAATGGGAACACGTTTTTGGGAGATGAGGTTAATGCCGCTTACCTGTTGGCATCAACGGATTGTTCTGAATTAAAGGAAGATGAAGTGGCGGCGGCCTTGTTACAAGAATTTGTGCAGCTGCCACCTCGGAAAATCGATGGACTTTATCATCAAGTTTTCACATTTGATGAGAAGGTTCCAGACCACGTCGGATTAAGGCAGCCGCCAGTGAAAGTACCGATTAAGGAGGTGAACCTGGGAAAGAAGTATAAACCGGTCGCCCAGAAGGTCAGGCCGATTTATGGTGAATTACCGGAAAGGTTCAGGATCAAGAGAGAGATAACGGGAAACCCGTTAAAAGATATGCTGGGACTCTCTCCTAATCGGGCAGATTTTGCACCAACTGGTCGGTATACTCTGGAAAGGAAGGAAATTATAGACAAAATTTACTCGGGAGACTTCCTATGGGCAGAAGAGCGTAAACTGATGCACCATTTTATGATGGTGCAAGAAGAAGCCTTCGCCTGGGATGACTCTGAACGAGGGAGTTTTAGAAAAGATTTCTTCCCGCCGGTAGAAATACCCGTAATAGAGCATAAGGTATGGGTGGAAAAGAGTATCCCTATTCCGTGTGGTCAGTTAGAGGAGGTCTGCAAAATAATTAAGAAGAAAATAGACGCCGGTGTCTACGAGCCGTCTAATTCTTCTTATCGGACAAAGTTCTTTGGAGTAGTAAAGAAGGATGGCAAAAGCATCTGGCTAGTCCACTCCCTAGAACCTCTCAACGCTGTTACGATTGCACACTCAGGGATACCACCAGCAACGGATGAACTAGCGAATCATTTCGCAGGACGGAGCTGTGGGGCTGTATTGGACTTGTACTCCGGTTACAATGCTAGAGACTTGGATGAGAACTCCAGGGACTTTACGATGTTTCAAACCCCATTTGGAGCCCTAAGGTTGGTTAAACTGCCTCAAGGGTGGACCAATTCAGTGCCAATATTCCATGACGACGTGACATACATCTTGCGAGACGAGATACCACATGTCACTATTCCGTATATCGATGATGTGCCTATTCGAGGGCCGGGAACAAGGTATAAAAACTTGGACGGCTCATTCGAAGCTATTCCTGAGAACAAAGGAATAAGGCGGTTCGTATGGGAACACTTCCAAAATCTGAATAGGATTGTCCAGCGGATAAAATACTGCGGAGGAACCTTTTCAGGGTTAAAAGCTCTGTTATGCATGGACCAGTTCCCAGTAGTCGGACATATCTGTTCGTATGAGGGAAGAAGACCATCCACAGACCGGGTTGGAGTAATCTCAAGGTGGCCACCTCTAGAGAGCGTCTCAGAAGTCAGGCAATTCCTGGGCGTCGTAGAGTATATGAGGATGTGTTGAAGTTCCTTCTGGGAGTTCCCTTCACACTATCGGCAGAATAGCTCAGTGGTTAACCTTTGGGTTAGAGCATCTCACATGAACTGAGAAGGTCGCAGGTTCAAATCCTGCTTCAGCCCTTTTCCCAACATGGTAGCAGCAAACATCCTCTAAGTCGAAAACTGGGATTCTCATCCATCTGCATTCTTGCACCTGCATTCATTGCATCGCTCTCACGCCCTTATAGTGTGTGTGACCTTTGTAGATAGGAACACCAACTGTTGGGACGAACCCTCTGTGGGAGGTAGTCTTTAGTCCACCAGGAAATATCCAGGTAGTCATCCCTGTGATTCTGGGGTTAGGGCCTTAGTGCCTCACAACTGGGTGTTCAGTAGAATCAGTTACATAGTACTACCTACATCTTCCTCTCCACACACACTCCTGAGGGCACCAGTGTCAAATTGGCATTGGTTCTAGCTTGCAAATCACATCTCAGTCAAATTGGCTGAATCCCATATCTCCTTTTCATCGCACAAATCCCTCTCTGTCCGGCATTGCCATGACATCCCCTTTATCCTCATTTGTTCCCCAAGCATCTGCTAGTGGTTGTGAAGGTTGTGGCAACCCTCATCATACTCTTTACCAATGTGCTGCGTTTCTGCAACTCATTGGAAAGCTTATGGCCAGTTTCTTAAACTGCGCAAGTCCATCTATGGGCTGAAGCAGGCTGGTCATCAATGGAACAAGAAGTTGAAGGCAAAGCTCCGCTCTATGGGCTTTCGCTGTCTCCAGTCTGACCGCTCATGCTACGTCTACTCTAAAGGTGCTGTGCGAGTCATCCTCCCCATCTATGTTGATGATGGCATGATCTCTGCAAAGAGTGATGCTGAAATCAACGAGGTGATTGCTCAACTTGGCTCTTCATTCAAAGTCAAGGATCTTGGTCCCACAGAGTGGTTGTTGGGGATCAAGATTGAGCGAGACACAGACACTGGAGACATCCATCTTTCACAGCGCCAATATGCTGTGAACATGCTTGAGCAGTACCAGATGGCCGATTGCAAGCCTTTCAGTACTCCGATGCTTCCAGGTGTCGTATTGACCAAGGAGATGGGTGCCCAAACTGAAGAAGAGTCCAAGAAGTATCGTGGCATATACTTGTCTGCCATTGGCTCTCTGATGTATCTGGCCACCCAAACTCGTCCTGACATCTCCTATACCGTTGGAGTACTTGCACGCTTCAACAGCAATCCTGGGGAAGCACACTGGAAGGCTGTAAAGCATCTCTTCCGCTACATCCAGGGCACTCTTGATTTCCGCCTCACCTACTCTAAATCGAGCTCTTCACCTCACCCTTTCATCACCTACACCGATGCAGACCATGGTGGCTGCAAAGATACAGGCAAAAGCACTGGTGGTTACTTGGTGATGATGAATGGTGGTGCAGTCAGTTGGAGGAGCAAACTGCAGACTACAGTTTCGCTTTCTACCACTGAGGCCGAATACATTGCAGGAGTTGAGGCTGGCAAGGAAACAAAGTGGATTTGCAATCTTCTCTTTGAATTGGGTTATGAAGTGTCCAGTTCTTCTTCCCTTCTCATGGACAACCAATCTGCGATTCAGGTGTCCAAGAACCCAGAGCATCATGGTCGGATGAAGCATCTTGACCTTGCTCATTACTGGCTCAGAGATGAAGTGGAAAAGGGTTCTATTGCAGTCGAGTACATTCCGACTCAGGACCAGATTGCGGACATCCTCACTAAACCACTGCCTCGTCCTGCTGTGGAGCGATTCTGCTCTATGATAGGATTACGGGGGAGCTAGGCGAGACTGGTCTCGTCCCGGGGGAGTGTTGCAGTGTGTGATTGGACTGATCCATTCTCGCTCTTCTGATCATTTTCCTATTGTTTTGATATGGATCTTATTGTCTTGATACTGATCTGATACAGATCTGTGTTCTTATTGTTTCTGATATCAATCTGACAGTCATCTTATTGTTCTTATTGTGTTGTTGTACTAGGCCAGTGTAGATCTGAGTCTTCAGTTTCTCACTGTTGACTTCAGGCAAGTGGCTAGTGCATATTCCAATACATGAGTTTCTCACTGTTGACTTCAGACCTCTGTGCTGCCTGTTCTAACACTACCGTAGCAGATCCCGGAATAATTCCCGGGGTTGTCGACAGGGATTTCCTTGTGGGATCAGGCCGGAATGTGATAGTGGCTTTGGACCAGTTAATCAACGGATTAATGCGGCTGCGCCAATTGTATCCCAGGACCAGATTGCAAGGGGAATCGAGACATGTGACGAAGAAGTCCATGTATTGGACTTCGCCAGAAGGAAACCGGAGCATCCTGTTATATGTCGAGTCCGACCAAGGCCAAGGAAGTCCGACCTCGGAGTTCGCGGTTTCTCGCAACACTACAAAGAATAGAGTGAGCGACTATTCAGGTCCGCAGTTCCGCACAAGACTATAGTCCGGAGTCACGGAGGTCGGAGTTCAGAGTTGAAGTCCGAATAGAGGATGAAGACAGTGGCTCAACCAACGCCGAGATAGCGAAGACCAATCAATAATCAAACTGAAGTACAAAACATAACTAACTAGCTTTTAAACTAAGCACGCTATTGTCTATTGAATACAATAGCGTGTGAGTTATTGGTAAGTAAGAAATGCAAAATAATAAGGTATCAAGAGGACTTAGTAAGACTTAACAATAAGAGACCTCGGGCTTGGTAAGGAAGCCCTAAGAAGAAGACGGACCAGACAATAAGACCTCGGTGTAATATAAGTCCATCGGCCCGATGAGTCAACCGTGCTTAGAAGGGAAACACCTTCATAGCGTGAAAACCCTTCTCGGGAATTGCCGGACCGGGCCGGCCGATCCGATAATGCACGGATATAACACATCCGGTCGATGATAGAGGAAGAGCCGTCGAGATATTGCCTCGAGTTCAGTTCTTCTGCCTATCTTTCCGAATGACTCCCAGAAGTAGATTTTGCCATTGCTGTGGATGCTTCCATCTATAGTGTTGGTTTCTGAATCATTACCTCGCATCCAACTTGTATCCTACACTCTTTTACAATCCATCCCTGTGTCTTCCCATTGAAACTCCTGGTGTGATCGTGTCAAGACTCTAAATTTTCCAGTCTTAAGTACGCTTTCGCGTGGACCGCCTCGGATTTTCAACACCGTATACAGGTTCAGGACCTAAATCCTCTTCATCAGGTTCATTTTCACTTTCATGTTCCTCGGATAAGTCCTCCTCCTCGACCTTCTTCCAGTCCGGATTAAGCCTTATCTTGTGGAATTGCATATCTTTCCCCAGGTACTCGTCTTGAACATCATCTTCGGCTGCTAAGGCCTCTAATAATTCTTTAGACGAGTCTATCAATTCCTCTATCTTTTGTGGTAACTTGATATTCTTTCGGGCTTCGTAAGGTACAACCCTGAATTGTGCAACTTTGCCGTGCAACTTTGCACCATTCATTTCACAACACAGGTATGACCCTCCTTTTGTCCTTCGAACCACTACCATTAGGCCTAGATATCTGGGATCCATCTTGGTGTTTAAGGACTTTTCAACCTTGGTATTTCGTACAAGTACCAAATCCCCGGGTTGAAAATTGAAATCCTTAATCGTGTGTTCATGAATCCTTTGATACCTCCTCGCTGCGGCTAGCTTCTCTGCAGAAACCCTGTTCCGCATTTCATCTACATGTTGAATATGTTTGGCTAAGGCTTTTGCCCTTAATCCAATCAGTTCAGCCGTCGATATGATGGTATCTGGGTATTCCACCAGCCAAGTGGCTTCCTCAATGTCCAACGGGATTGTCGGATGTGCGCCTGTTACCGCAAAGTAAGGGGTACATCCCAACCCTCGTCTTGTCGTTATTCTATCAGCCCATATTACTTGGGGTAAGAACCAGTACCACTTCCTGGTATCTCCACCTGTAGCTTTGTACATTGCCTGTCTCATATCCCAATGGCCTCTTTCTACCGGTCCATTGGCTTTCGAATTATAAGGAGAAATCCTTATTCCAGAGATACCATACTTGGACTGGAGCCATGCAAGTGCAGCTAGGAATTGCCCTGCATTGTCTGTGACGATCTCTGCTGGACAACCCCATCTACAGATTATTTCCTCTAATAGGAACTTCCCTAATGTTTCTCCATTATCAGCCCTTATGGCTCGGGCTTCAAGGTATCTGGTTAAGGAATCCCTTGCTGCCACGACCAATCGGTGATTGTTCGAAACGACTCCCATAATCATTACATCAATGTGGACCTTCTGAAAAATTCCTGGGGTATCTGTGACCCTTGGTGGAACTCTTAACAAGGTCTTCTGGCGTACTTGACACATGTGGCAAGTTTGCACATACCACTGGACATCCCACTCTAATTCTGGCCACCAAAAGCGTACCTCGATTAAGGACTTAGTCGAGTGTACTCCTTTATGTCCCAGACTATCATGAGCTGCCTTCATCATATACATCCAGTGCTCTTTTTCCACAACTAGTTTTGGTCCAGAGTCATCAGATTTTCTATACAGGCGACCTTCTTTACTTAAGAAGAACTTGGAAGCGAATTTCATGAAGGATCGATAACCAACGTCATCATATCCTTTGGGACGTCTGGTTGGATCCTTTAACCATGCTTTCACTAGCCTCAGCTTCTTGTCTAGCTTAATCCCAGAGCCGCGCCTATGCCCTTCCGGGTATTTCTCCCGTTTTGTTGGGTCATATTTAAAGGCCTTGTCAGGGAGAAGGAGCTCTTCTTCTCGGACTTGTGACATGATGTACTGTGGCACCACCAGACCCTTCGTGGAATAAGCTGCTTCTATTGAGATTTGGTGGTCTCATTCATCTAGATAAGCCTTACTGCATTCCTTTTCGAAGTCTGCCACACTTTTATCTCCTTCCTCGTCAGGTGGTTCACATAGTCGTTGAAAATAGCCTCCTCGTGTATCTATGTCCTGTTTGAAATCTTCGAAATCCTTCGGCTGAGGGATGTTGAAGTCCCAATCTGCATGATCTTCCGGTGGTGGGTTCTCATCGTACCCATCTTCCGGGTTAGGGTGCTCTTCATCACCTGGTTGTGGCTTGCGCCTTGACAACCCATCGGGTGAGAAGGTAAGACCCTTCACATGTTTCAGGGTAAAATGAAACATCAGGATAGACTCTATCCAGCGATTAATAGTTGCATTAGGACCCATGCCAGGATTGGCTAGCATGCCCTTAATATACATTGCATCCGTTTCAACCACAAGTTTCCTACAACCCAGCAGCCAATACTGCATATGAAGCAACACCCTGAGTAGGCCATATAATTCACGTTTAGGTTGGGAAAACCTGGCCTCTCTCTCATTTAAACCAATTGAGTCAAACTTCGCAAAGTAACACTTCTTCGGATCGTCTGGATCTACTTGGTATATCTCTATTCCAACGGCCATCCAGGAGGTATCGACTGCTAGAACCACGCCGCTTTCTCCCATTCGTAGTTAATAGGTTTAAGTGCTTCACATGTCTCCAGGGCCAGTTTGATAGCATCCATGGAGGCTTGCTCCGCCTCTCCCCATTTGAACTCCACATCGGCCCTTAGTAGCTTATTCAAGGGTCGGGTCATAGTAGAATAGTTCTTGATGAACATCCTGTTAGAACAGGCAGCACAGAGGTCTGAAGTCAACAGTGAGAAACTCATGTATTGGAATATGCACTAGCTACTTGCCTGAAGTCAACAGTGAGCAACTGAAGACTCAGATCTACACTAGCCTACTTATATATCTGTACAACACAATAAGAATAATAAGATGACTGTCAGATTGATATCAGAAACAATAAGAACAATAGCAACAAAAAGATCTGTATCAGATCAGTATCAAGACAATAAGATCCATATCAAAACAATAGGAAAATGACCAGAAGAGCGAGAATGGATCAGTCCAATCACACACTGCAACATGTTGAAGTTCCTTCTGGGAGTTCCCTTCACACTATCGGCAGAATAGCTCAGTGGTTAACCTTCGGGTTAGAGCATCTCACATGAACTGAGAAGGTCGCAGGTTCGAATCCTGCTTCAGCCATTTTCCCAACAGCTAGTTCCGATTACGGACGAGGCACCTCCGGTACAAGTCGTTCCGGTTCCGGTGCCTACACCGACTCCAACAATTCCGCCATCTCCCGCTCCTTCTATGGAGACTCCTGCTCCTTCCATGGAGATTCGGGAGGCCTCCAGGCCTCGTCCTTTCTCTACTCCTCTGCTTGTCTCTCGTGTCTGCTGTGGCTTACCACTCCATCATTCGAGACAAGGATTGTTCTCAATATACTCTGCGCGCCACACCCTCGGAAGAAGCCGGTGCCCGGTTTGCTTCCGCATCTGCTCTGGACACCTCCGATCTACCTTCCGAGTACCACGAGTTCGCTGACGTCTTCTCCGAGCAGGAAGCTTACAATCTTCCTCCTCATCGAGAATTCAACCTCAAAATTGAGCTCCTGGACGGCGAGGAGCCTCCGGTTGGTCATGTCTACTCCCTTTCGCCTACCGAGCTCGCTGCCCCCCGGGAATTCATGGACAAGAACTTAAAGTCAGGATTTATATACCCAACTCGTTCAAGTCATGGAGCTCCTATTCTCTTCGCAAAGAAGAAGGACGGCAGTCTCCGGTTGTGCGTCGACTACCGAGGTCTTAATCAGATCACGAAGAAGGACTGCTATCCGCTTCCTCTCATCGCCGATCTCCTCGATGCTCCCGAGAAGGCTCGCATCTATACAAAACTTGATCTCCAACACGCTTACCATCTCCTCCAGATCGCTCCGGGTGACGAACCTAAGACGGCGTTTCATTCTCGCTATGGGTCCTTCGAATTCCGGGTTGTTCTGGAAGGCCTTACCAATGCTCCGGCCGCTTTTCAGCGGTTCCTGAACAGTTTGTTCGCAGATCTGTTGGACGTGTACGTCGTCATCTATTTGGACGACATATTGATCTATTCCGATGATCCGTCCCAACATACCGAGCATGTTCGGGAAGTGCTCCGGCGCCTACGGAAGGCCGGACTCTTCTGCAAACTCTCCAAGTGCGAGTTCAGCGTCACAACCTGCAAATATCTCGGTTACATCCTGTCGCCGGAAGGCTTCTGGTAAGCTTATTCCGTATGTTTTTGTCGGAATATGCTTAAGAGACTATCTTTAGTCCGTCCCACACCCTATTCAAAGAAGTTCATCAAAACTTTTAGTTTTGCAAAACTTCTCCGTCGTCTATTCTTGCACCCTCACTTAAACCAGGGCTGCGCAAAACATAACGCCCACATTCCTTCCTTCTCAACCACCACCATGGGTTCCCCCAAATCCAAGCCTACCGCCACTCGTCCCAAGGCCCGCCCCAAGGTCTCTTCTTCTTCGCGCCTATTCGACGCCTTCAACCACCCTTTGGCTTATTCCCTTGGTCTTCACCTCTTGGCCCCCGACTCCATCATCGACTATGCCTGCCCGGAACTCAAGGCTTGCGTTATGAGCGCCCTCCCAGTCCTGGTAAGTGCCTCCCTCTCACTCGACCTTTCCTTTGTTGATCCCTTCCTAGCGCTATCTCAAACGCAATATCGACCTCCATGACCTCAGCGTTGAAGCCCGCGTGTTCTACGGTGGCATCAATCGCATCATGGAGCGACTGCACACCATCCCACAGGAGTGGTACGACCTCTGCGTGGACGAGGACATCTACCCCTCCGATGTAAGTGGTTAATCCGCCCCTCTTGTTAGACTTGGATTAACCCGACCTCATCTTTAGGCTGCCTCCCTCATCAAGGTTATCCCTCCCCTCCGTACCAAGATCTCCCTCGGCCCTGGTGATCACCGTCCCTTGGGCAAAACCTTCGCCAACTACGACCAGACCGACCCTACCCCGGCCCAAATCCATACTTTTCTGAGCAACCTCCCCGCGATCCCGCCAAGGTCGCCCTCGCCCGCACCAGAGCCCGAAGCAGAGCCTGGTCCAGTCGCGTCCTCTTCTCGACTTATCGCTCATGTCACCGTCCCCGCCGGGTACGTTTCCCTTAATCCAACTATTTCATGTTCTGACTAATCCTTTCATCCTTAGTCCGACCAAGAAACATCCGCGCGAACTCGAAGACAACGACTCAGCCGTCTCCGACGCCGGTGCCCCTTCCGATGACCCAGCCCCCATAAGTTGCTTCTCCCTACAATCGTTCATCCCTTAATCGCCCCCACTCTAGGCTCCTGAACCCAAGACATCTCGAGTTCGTCGTACCAAAAGGTCCAAGACCGACGAGGGTTCCCCCGTAAGCCCTATCCTTTTGTTTTCCATTTACCCTCCCTGATCTATTTCTTCTTAGGAGACCGCCCGCCCTTCTAAGAGGAAGAAGTCCAAGGGAAAGGCCAAGGAGGAGGTCGCTTCGGTGAGTCCCTTGATCTTTTTCTTACATCGGAACCTTATTCTCCGTAGAATAAGATCCCCGACGCGCCGCACCGCCGTAATCGTTCCCCGGGTGCCAAGGCAGCCTCCCGCTCCGACAAGGACCCCGACGCCACCAAAATCTCGAAACTCATCGCGGCCCGCGTTCAACAGGCCAAGGATGCCAAGGCCGGGACTCCTGGTGAGCCCTCTATTCCTGTGTCCTTATTCCGAGTTTTTGCTAACCCCGCCCGCCTTAGTCCAACTCAATGTCGACCTTGACGGTGACAATTACAACCTCGGCGACCCCGACGACATCTATTTGTACCTCGTCCGGAAGAAGGCTCAGCTGGCGCCCGACCGGTTCTTTACCGGCTACCCGACCACCACGGCGTACCGCCAACTCGACTCCGACATCTATGTCAATAGGTTCGAGTCCCTCGAGTTGATCGACGTCCAGAAGATCCTTGAGGTGGATATCAAGGAC
The DNA here is from genome assembly GCA_029448575.1 of Mycena maculata. Taxonomy (NCBI): domain Eukaryota; kingdom Fungi; phylum Basidiomycota; class Agaricomycetes; order Agaricales; family Mycenaceae; genus Mycena; species Mycena maculata. The sequence goes on along the minus strand of JARJLG010000080.1, from coordinate 331,895 downwards.
ACTCTGATTGTGAGTAGTCCCTTATACCTTATTCCGATTCTTTTTACTAATCCAATGGATAGCCCGAAGAACCGTGCATGTTCAGCATCCTTCATCGCGTTGAGTGCGTCCCCATTGCCTTCGGGCATGGGTGCCTCAACTGCTTCTTGAAGGGCTTCCGCTTTTGTTGCCATACGGCGACTATGTCGGAGCTCATCAAGTTCCATACGGAGTTTGCGGAACGATTCGCTGAGGCGTCTCATAGTACGTCGCAGTTCCCTTATTCCTAACCGTTGCTTATTCCGAATTCCTAATCCCAGCAACCGGGATTATTGTGGACCAGTTCCAGCACACGGCGACTCGTCTGGCCAGCATCACCGCTCTGTACAACAACGCGTCCATCGACTTCGCCGAGGCGTTCGACCACCTGGTCCGCCACTTCAACGACTGCGTCGAGAAGTTCGGCGACGAAACCTTCGCCACTCGATTCTCGGATTCGTCGCTGGCCGTCCGTACCCACCTCGCCGACCTCGTGGCCCAGTTCCAGGGGACTTTCAAGTCCTTCAAGAACTTGGACATGAGTGACGTTGACTTCGGGAAGCCGCCGCGCCCGCTCTCGACCGCCAGGGCCTTAATCAACATCGCCCGGGATACTTCTGAGTCTGTTGAGGCCGTCGATGCGGACGCCAATAGTGAGGAGGAGGTCGAGGAGGAGGAGGAGGAGGAGTCGAGGCTGGCAACGCCACCGAAGATGGCGTCCAAGCCCTCTTCGAGGACGTCCACCGCGAAGCCTTCTTCGACGCCGAAGAAGCCCGCCTCCAAACCTTCGCCTGCGCGCCCTCCTACCACTCGAAGCCGTGCCGTCCCCAAGGACAAGGAGTAGGTCTCTCAACGTCTTCTCGTAGTCGTGCGCGTGCCGCACTGCTTATTCTTAGTCTATCTACACAGACATTGTAGACAGAATAAGTAGGGCCTCAAAAATTATCTAGCCGTATTGTATAGTTTTGTCTTGCCGCTGGCCCCAAAATGGGGCCTTATATAATATCATGCTGTTCTGGACTCCTTTAGCGTGAACCCAGATTGGTCGGATTTGAGTACTTTTTGCCAAAGTCTCGCTAAGCCCTTAATCTGGTCCGAACCCGCTATCTTTGCCATTAAGATTAGGATAAGATAGTTTGATCTTATCTTAGCCTTAGTGGCTGTGATGATGTTTGTCCCCAAACATGTCAAAAAGGATTTGGCCTCAGACACCTGCTCCTCTTTTTCATCACTCGCTCTTGCCATGCCGTTTGCTTCGATTAAGGAGAGATATGTGTCTTATTCCCGCTACCTTTAGGTAAGGGTTTTAGAGCGCCCTATTTTCAAGTCTTGCAGTAAATCACATTTTCGTCATCACTTTTTGCGTAAGCTCTTTTTCCGCCCGCCAAAATGTGCGTGTCACCCTGTGTCACCACAGCCGTTTATCCGGTCCTTTTGACATGCACTGCCCCACTGCCCTGCTGACATGGCCGCTCTTTCTTTGCCCTCTTCCACGACGCCCTTCCACAACTTTCTGCGATGTCCCGCTTTCCACAACGTTCAACGCGGATCCCGAGAGGTGCCTTCTGTCCATCAATTCGGCCTTGACTTCTGGGGTGTCTACTGCCGTATCTGGATACCTCTGTCTTCCAGTTCCGTGCCATGACTGCACCAATTCTGTCAGGTCCCACCTGTACATATCTCTGGCCCTTCTCTTTGATCTTATTCTTGGCTGTGACTGGTTCCATCTCTTCCTAATATTTACTTTAACGTCTGGTCTTCCTCTGGTCATCAATTGTTGTGCACAAACACAAGGGAGCCTCTGGACACTGCCCCACAGCCCTCTGCTGTGCTGATGAGATAGTGGATGTCGTCTGCTCAGGTATTTATTCCCATTACTAGTCTTCCGTTGTCTGACCTTGTTCCACAGATTGTGGCTCAGAGGCTTCTGGGCGCAGATCACTTTCCTGTCTGAGCCTCCCACACCGTCTCCTAACATCCTTAGGGATATTTCCTTGTTCATCATTCTACATGTTTGTGCACCTCTATATTTCAATTGGATCTACCCACTCGAAAATTACCCTTGAGCCCCATGCTATACTTTATAATGATATGGCTTAAATTATATATTCTGCTTCACATTATATTCTGTCCCTGTGCTGACTATGATGATGAGGTCTCGTCTCCACCATGCAACTCAGAATGGTGTCATCGTTGTTCCTCTCAGACAACAAATACAATGGCCATTATCCCAGGCTGGTTATTCTGTGAATATACTGCGGCCTAATGCGAGCTGGTCGAAGCGTCAGCATCGACCGAGCGAGCTTTGGGCTGCCTCAGAAATGTGCTCCACCTCCAAGGACCACGGTACCGGTAGCGGGCCATGCCACTTGTCGGCTTTACCCGCTTTATATGATGGAGGATATGAAGGTGCGTCCTTTACACTTGAGTACATATCCCCGCTTATACTGACGTCATATCTCCTTAATCCCGCCTCCTGCTGATCTGCGCTGTGACCATTGTGCTTCTTCAAATCGCGAATGCTTATTCCAGTCATGGGGCAGAGGCTGCGTGGCCTGCGAGACTCGCCTTTCCCATGACTGCAATACGATGAACATGATGGAATGGTTCTCATTCCGTCATAGTTCTTCTTTTGATGAAAGCTGTGCGTGTATTCTCCCTTAATCCATCCGGAATAAGCACTGATGGCCAGGGTTCTTAGTTGCCCCATTTGGTCGCCATCTGTTTGTTGAAGTTCCTTCTGGGAGTTCCCTTCACACTATCGGCAGAATAGCTCAGTGGTTAACCTTCGGGTTAGAGCATCTCACATGAACTGAGAAGGTCGCAGGTTCAAATCCTGCTTCAGCCATTTTCCCAACACTGTTCCCTTATTCTGAACTTTTCGAACATGTTCGCGCTGTCTTCATCTTCTACCGTTGGTGCTATTACAACCGAATCTGCCGCAAGTATAAAGCTCAGATATACTCGATGCCCCGTTTGGAACTCTACCGGCTTTTGAACATCTGGCATAATGATGGATATTCTGTGACCGCCATGAAGCTTCTTTTAGAGTGCATTGATCTTTTGGGAACGCGGAGTTATTCAGTATCCCACTGTTTTAGTCCACGATTAAGCCTGTATCCCTTATTCCGGTAGAAGTGATCTCCTTAGTTCTTCATTTTTCGGAACCTAAGAGCCTCCTTTTCTTGGAATTCTACGATGGCGGAAACCTTGTCCGGCGACATCCGGAAGCCTTCCGGCGACAGGATGTAACCGAGATATTCGCAGGTGGTGACGCTAAACTCGCATTTTGAGAGTTTGCAGTAGAGTCCGGCCTTCCAGAGGCGCCGGAGCACTTCCCGAACGTGTTCGGTATGTTGGGTCGGATCATCGGAATAGATCAATATGTCGTCCAAATAGATGATGACGTACACGTCCAACAGATCTGCGAACAAACTGTTCAGGAACCGCTGAAAAGCGGCCGGAGCGTTGGTAAGGCCTTCCGGAACAACCCGGAATTCGAAGGACCCATAGCGAGAACGAAACACCGTCTTAGGTTCGTCACCCGGAGCGATCCGGAGGAGATGGTATGCGTGCCGGAGATCAAGTTTTGTATAGATGCGAGCCTTCCCGGGAGCATTGAGGAGATCGGCGATGAGAGGAAGCGGATAGCGGTCCTTCTTCGTAATCCGATTAAGTCCTCGGTAGTCGACGCACAACCGGAGGCTACCGTCCTTCTTCTTAGCGAAGAGAATAGGAGCTCCATGACTTGAACGAGTCGGGTATATAAATCCCGACTTCAAATTCTTGTCGATGAAGTCCCGAAGGGCAGCGAGCTCGGTAGGCGAAAGGGAGTAGACATGACCGACCGGAGGCTCCTCGCCGTCCAGGAGCTCGATTTTGAGGTCGAATTCTCGATGAGGAGGAAGATTGTAAGCTTCCTGCTCCGAGAAGACGTCAGCGAACTCGTGGTACTCGGAAGGTATACCGGAAGTGTCCGGAGCAGATGCGGAAGCAAACCGGGCACGGGCTTCTTCCGAGGGAGTGGCGCGCATTGTATATTGACAACAATCCTTGTCTCGAATGATGGAGCGGTAAGCCGCAGCAGACATGAGAGACACAAGCGGAAGGGTAGAGAGAGGACGAGGCCCGGAGGCCTCCGGAATCTCCATGGAAGGAGCGTGTCACGCTCAAGGCTCAAATACTAGTCTGAGAGGTCGCACGTTGCGTTCTCAGATGTAGCAGGTAAGAGTGAGGCTCGAAGAATGATGGAATAAAAGACTAAGAAATACATGCGACTAGCTACACTACTTATACTGTTCAACTGTGGCTATGTAACTAGTGCTAATAATATATACAATAGAGCGTCCATGTGCTACAAGCACCATAACCATGTGTTCTGAGTAATAAACATGCTAGAACCATGTGTTCTGAGTAAGAAACATCCTGAAGCCATGTGTTCTGAGTAATGCCCATGCATACTCCACATGTCCGCAGCATGACACCTGTCAGCTGTCCGATCACCAATCCGTCGTGCTTCATCGGCATGTTCCTGTGGGAACCCGATCCCTGGCTGTCCGATCACTGATGACTCAAGCATAGCCTTGGTGTTTAAATAGACGAGCGCTTGATTAGGCACTTAGATAATGAGATAAGGCGTTGTCCGATTAGATAGCCTGCTTAATCGTGACAGAGCGGGAGATGGCGGAATCGTCGGAGTCGGTGTAGGCGCCGGAGCCGGAACGACTTGTACCGGAGGTGCCTCGTCCGTAATCGGAACTACCGTAGCAGATCCCGGAATTATTTCCGGGGTTGTCGACAGGGATTCCCTTACGGGATCGGGCCGGAATGTGATAGAGGCTTCGGACCAGTTAATCAATGGATTAATGCGGCTGAGCCAATTGTATCCCAGGACCAGATCGCAAGGAGAATCGAGACGTGTGACGAAGAAGTCCATGTATTGAACTTCGCCAGAAGGAAACCGGAGCAACAACCGGAGCATCCGGTTGATGATGGAAGATGAGCCGTCGAGATACCGGACCCGCACCGGGTCCACCGTATACGTGGAAAACGCATTAGATTCGCAGACTTTCAATGATACAAAACAATGAGATGATCCAGAGTCCACAAGCGCACGCACACGGGAGTTGAATCCCGCGACTACTCGAGAGAGAAGAGATGGAGACATGGAAGAGCATAGCTCCGGTTCGGAGATGTCCAACCGGAGGGAAGAAATATCGAGAGAGACGTAAAGGGCATTAGGGAAGAGAGCGGAAGCGTTGAGACGAACCTCGGTGAGCACCCGTGAGTCAACGCAACTCGGACCAGGTGCGGAGGATTCCGAGTTGCTGATCAATTTTTTGACTCAGCAGCCGCGGCGGCCGGCGTAGCCGGAGCCGCCGGAGCCTGGGTGGTCGTACCGGAGGTCGAGGCCTGGGCGGCTTTGGCGCTAGCCTGCCCAGGACGCTTGTTGCAGTTGTCGGCTGTGTGACCCTTACCTCCGCAGTACATGCAGAGGTTATTCTTCCGGCGACGCTCGCGTTCGTCCTGCTTGATCTTTCCGCTGGCGTCGAGCTTGTCGGCGTAGGCGCGAGCGGCAGAAGTGGCGTCGGACGACTTGGCCTTGCCTTTACCCTGGTTACCGGAGCGTCCGGCATTGTTACCGGAGTTTCCGGCAGTCGCAGCGGTAGAGGAGGGTGCGGGAGCGTTGGAAGATTTGGAACCCTTGCCGGAATTCCGATTACTGGGTTTTGGGTTGCCGGATTGACCTCCGGTAGCGTTACCGCCACCGGAACCGGAGGGTTTGTCGCGTTCACGCTCCCGGAGCTTCTCCGCCTCGCGTTTCCAGTACCGGCCATCGATGATGCGAGCGACCAACTTCACTCCGTCGAGGGTGTTGGCATAGTTATGATGAACCATGTTGTCCTTGATCCGACGGGGAAGTCCTTCGTAAAACTGATACCGGAGGGCGTTATCGCTCCACCGGGTCAAAACCGAAAGGAAGTCGAACTCAATGATGTAAGTGGTGATCCGGTCGCCGGATTTCATCCGGCATGCGCGAATCTTGTCCTCGGCATCCCCAACCGGATCATGCGGCCCGAAATTTAACGTAAGCTCCTGAATGAAGACGGCAAAGTTGCCGTCCCAGACCGGAATGATGGTCGGGTCGTAAAGGTTGGGGGAAAACCATTGCTGAGCGCTGCCCCGGAGGTATGAAATGATGTAGAGAATACAATCATCGTCGTCCGGAAAGTCTTGCGGGCGCTCCGCGAAGTGCAAATAGCACTGGGTGAGGAAGGACGAGAGTTTAGCCGGGTCCGATCCATCGAAGGTGTCCGGATTATGGAGATTGGATCGGTTGGAACGAGGAGGAAGGTCCGCGGGACGAGCGGAGAACACATTGATGGCATCCCGGAAGGTCCGGATGGTGTCCATAATTAAGGCCTCATTGGCCTCAGGCGTCGTAACACGACGAGGAGCCCGAGGTATTCCGGGACCTCCGGGGCCACCGCCAGGTGGACCGCCAGGGGGGCCTCCGGGTGGACCTCCTGGAACACCAGGACCACCGGGACCGCCGGGACCTCCGGGAGCACCTCCGGGTGGACCTCCGGGAGGGCCGGGCGGTGGACCAGCACCACCACCTCCATCACTGCCACCACCGCCTCCATCGCCGTTGTTACTGCCCCCGTCATGAATGGAAGGAGCAGGATCACGCTCGGGAAGCTCCTCCGATAAGTGGAGGCTTGCTGCATGACCTCCGGAATGTACGGAGTCTTCGGAAGCCTCCTGGGGATCTTCCGGAACCTCAACGATACGAGGCCCAGCGATGGGAGATACGCTACGAGAGATTGCTGCAGCGCGGCGTGGATGGGGTGAGGCCGGATATCTCACCGGATTCTCGGGGGTCCGGGGATTGAGAACTAACCCCGGAATTGTTGTCGGAGATGGCATAGGTGGCGCAGGTGAACTCCGAGTGAAATGCGGAGTGTATCGAAGGGTGGGTGATACCGGAATAGACGGGTACATCGACGGACCGAGAACTTGGACCGGAGTACTCATCGGAACGATCTGGCTGAACATACGGGATTCTCGACGAGGTTCCCGATCAGTCCGACCAGTGTTGGAACGTTCGATTTGTTCCGTGTTGGGTAGATTTGGATTAGGAAGACGAGACATTGCCAGTCAGAGTAGTGAGATTGATAATACTGTTATATACCGAGCCGGGGTGGACCCGAAGAGTAAATGACCGAGTGACCGGAGGCTCCGGTATGTCGGAGCGTCGGAGAGCCGGAGGGTCCGGAACGTATACGGAGGAGGATCACAACACCACAGGGGGTCAAGGGTGAGTGACTACCCTAACCGGCAGGTACCCGATAGAGGAAGACAAGTCGGAGTACCGGAGGGAACCGGAGAGAACGGAGACGACTCAGTGCTAGGGAAGTGAGCCAAGCAACGTCAATTATCAATCTGACGTACAGGACATATTAAAGACGTATTTATACTAAGTATCTAATTGTATTCCATAAAAGGAAGGAGAGTGGTTCTTAACAATAAGTCAAGTCAGATGGGCTGATGAGAAGTCGTATGACAATAAGTGAAAAGGAAGGAAGACGGATAAACGGGAAACGCTCAGTAATCCTTCATTGCGTAAAAACCCGATGGTACCGGATGGTTCGGAGGCTCCGGTAGTATACCGGAGCTACCGGAAGGTCGACGAGAAGACTGGGGATGTTGCATGGATATAACACATAATAAAGACGTATTTATACTAAGTATCTAATTGTATTCCATAAAAGGAAGGAGAGTGGTTCTTAACAATAAGTCAAGTCAGATGGACTGATGAAAAGTCGTATGACAATAAGTGAAAAGAAAGGAAGACGGATAAACGGGAAACGCTCAGTAATCCTTCATTGCGTAAAAACCCGATGGTACCGGATGGTCCGGAGGCTCCGGTAATATACCAGAGCCTCGGAACCCACCGGAGCTACCGGAAGATCGACGAGTAGACTGGGGATGTTGCATGGATATAACACATCCTCTATCCTTGGACGATCCGAGAAGAGGTCGACCTGCATTTTGCGTGCCTGTTGCTGAGCATCCTCCTCGTGTACCAGGAGAAATGCCAAGAAAAAGGAAATCTGGAGAAGCCACTTGACTTCTCTAGCCAAGTTACTCATTCGAAGAGCTACAGGGCACTGGAGCCATACACCGTGTTCCTGGATAACCCTGTCGAATGCAGCCAACCACAAGGGAACTGGCCGGTCGTCCCGAAGAAGGGAGAAAAAAGGATGATCGATTTCTCCGGATGAGCTCACTGTATAGTGCCTTCGCACAAATGGTCGAAATTCTACAGGAGCCGGTACTGCTACCAGGTAGTTGGAAATGTCACCACTTTCTGGCGATTTAGACTGCAGCATCCATCTGCGAACAGCAACGAAGAAACTGCTCGTTGGTTGGAACAAGACAACGAGGATTTCAGTCCCAGAGACGCAGATGAAGAGGACTCGGATGAGACATCACTGAAGGAGCAGGACAAAGGGTATCGAGTCTGGGAGTTGTATAAGGGAATGTGCGCCCCTTGACCGGATCAAACTTTTCACATCAATTCCAGAGAACAGACATCGCAGCCTTTCGTAGGGAACACCTGTTTTGACCAGTACAACTCCCTCCTGAACCAAATGCTCCCTTTATCGACTTCTTCGCCCGAATATCATAGAGCACATGAGATAGTTGAGGACGTGGCTAGGTGTATGCAGGAAGATGGTATTGAGGACCTGAGCTGGTAGACCAGCCACCTCCTTCCACGCCAACCATGATATTGGAATCTGCTACTCTTACTTCGACCCTGGGCTCTTTCACGATGGAATCCTCCTCCGGCAATGGAGGTGAGGTAGTGCTCGTGTTTCCGGCAGCTCCTCTTCTGCTAGGAGACACCACTTCGACTATTTCCTCCCAGCTATCCTCTATTTCCCTTGGAGGCTCCAGTAACGAGGGACCTTCATTGCTGAAACGTCTCGAATCCGATCGACGGCCCTGGGATAACTACACGGTCTCCCTTATCAAGGATTGGACAACCACGGCCTACCGGGCCCCACAGAACTTACGTGGAGATTCATCGAGACAGGCCTTCATGGGGCACCTCGTCTTCCTCATCTTCACTGAGGACTCGCGGATCACGAGCGTGATCCGCCTCTCCCGTCCAGGGACGAAGGGAGCCAGTCCTGAAGCTGCCTACACCAAGGCATATGCACGAGACCCTCACAAATGAGCAGGAACTCCGTTTGGACGCCTGGAAACAAACATCGTCTAAGCTGATACACCCAGGCACGTTCCGTCTAATGCCTGAAGAGTACATCTGGGATAAGCACTTCCTCGAATATGCGGTCCTAGTGGTAGAGTCAGTGAGCGCGAGAGTTCGGCTGTGGTTTCTGGCGTGTGCTCTGGGCCACGGAGGGTAGAAGAATTGCTGGATCAGGCGCTTCTGCGAGGATTGGCCATCAAATTGGTTTGGTCTATGGACGCGGAGGAAAGGAATTTGCGGTTCTATACCACGATCACTTCCGAAGGATCCTTGACCTACCGCACGCTTGATGCCTAATGTTGATGGGAGGAGTCTTTGCGTGGATCGCGTGGACGTACGACAGCCGCCTAGTTGATGCCTATATGTCAGGCCCTTTGGTTCAGACTACTCATTTCAGTTGAGGATGGAACGACTCGGACGAAGAACATCCGATGTGGATCACCACGGACGAGATGTCCGTAAATGAAACCGAGGGTTTGCTGGGACACGTATTGGACGGTACCACCAATCATTGGGTATGGCCTACTGAAGAGATTTTGCAGGATTTTTGTGACGACTATGCTGGAGAAATAACACCGGTGTTGCACGTCTCCTTATCCAAAATCATGGTGGAGGTAAACAAACTGGCGGTCAAAGCTCGATCACGAACCCAATGGTATCAGTTCTTCCGTATTCCCAACTGCAAAGACAAAGGCTCCAAAGTCCACAAGTTCTCAGACCAGGAGATCGAAGAGAAGGAGGTGCACGTAAGTCGGATGTTTTCTGATGACTGGTCGTGAGTCAAAGTCAAGGAACTCGCGATCCTGTTATATGTCGAGTCAGGCCAAGGCCGAGGAAGTCCGACCTCGGAGTTCGCGGTTTCTCGCAACACTACAAGGAATAGAGTGAGCGACTATTCAGGTCCGCAGTTCCGCACAAGACTATAGTCTGGAGTCACGAAGTTCGGAGTTCGGAGTTGAAGTCCGAATAGAGGATGAAGACAGAGGCTCGACCAACGCCGAGATAGCGAAGAAACAATCAATAATCAAACTGAAGTACAAAACATATCTAACTAGCTTTTTAAACTAAGTACGCTATTGTCTATTGAAACAATAGCGTGCGAGATATTGGTAAGTAAGAAACGTTAAACAATAAGGTAGCAAGGTGACTTAGTAAGGTTAAACAATAAAGGACTTCGGGCTTGGTAAGGACGCCCGAGAAAGAAGTCGGACTAGACAATAAGGCCTCGGAGAAATACAAGTCCGTCGGCCCGATGAGTAATCAGTGATTAGAAGGGAAACGCTCAGTAGACCTTCATAGCGTGAAAACCCTCTCGGGAATTGCCGGACCGGGCCGGCCGGGCCGGCCGGACCGACAAAGCACGGATATAACAGTATCCCCCTCTTAAGACTCTTACCCTCAAGAGTCTTCGGAGTTAATCCTGTTTGATCCGCCCGGAAAATATCGGTTGCCGAAATCACCGATGTCCGAGAATGTCCGAGGACGGCGACCGAAGTCCGGTATGTCCGTAAGTCCGATAAATCCGGAGCCGCGGGAGTGTTGAGCGAAAGACATATAAGAAGGGCGATTCGGAGTCGGAGTTTAAAATCCCCCTTGAACTTGAACCACTATGTCGTCCTCGAATATCGTTGTCCCACCCCACGGTAAGTCGCCATCGGCGTTCGTCGGCATCGTCACTGACAACACCGACAGCCTGCCGCCGCTGCCGCCGCACTGGGCGGACCTGTTTGAAGAAAATCGGGAGGTCCCAGGGCTGCATCGAGTGCCAGCAGTCCAAGGTGAAGTGCGAGTGGACTTCGGGCCCCACCGACTCCGACCCCCGACCCCCGACCTCCGCCCCCCCCGTGGCTAGCGGCTCTGGGCCCTCGGCCCCCGACGCTGTCGCAGCAGCGGGCCCCTCGTCGGAGTCGCCTCGGAGACCGAAACGTCGGAGTCCGAAGTCGCACCCCGGGGTCCCCGCGACCAAACGTTACCGCCCTCCCCGCCACAACTGCGGCCTCGCATGCCCATGCTGGTTCGAAATCGCCCAGCTGAAGCTGGTGGTCAAGACCGCCTGCGAGCGCTATCGCTTGATCCGCGCTCAGCACCGCCGCAACCGCCTGAGCCGTCTGCAGCTCAACCACTCCATCCTACGGATCGAGGAGTGGATCAAGTCCGCCGACGTGGACTTCACCTTATACCCGCTGCCCATCTTCCGGACCCGCGTCTCGCCGTCCCCCGAGCTCTCCGAGGTTACGCGCCTCGACGACCCCGAGCTCGAGCCCGATCTGGATACCATTTGGTACGGGTTCGGGGATGATGTGATTGAGGACGGAGTTCGGTCTCGGGAACCGACGGCGAACCCCGAAGCGATGGATGTCGATGTCTCGGAGGTTTCGGGGTCGGTGGCCGAGGGAAAAGGAAAGGAGAAAGCGATGGAGTCGGCGTCCGAAGAGGAGGAGGAGGAGTCCGAGGAGAATGAGGAGGAGTCCGAAGAGAAGGAGGAGGAAGAACAAGAGGAAGGTTCGGAGTGGGGAGGAATTCCCGCAGAGGACTTGTAGATAGTAAGCCTCGGGGTTGTAAATAGAATAATTTCTTGTTTGTAATGCGAAGTCGCGTCCGATGTCCGATGTCCGAGAGAAGACCGATGTAAGAGAAAGTCCGAATTACCAATGTCCGAAAGGTTAATAGTTCGGACCCGGCTTGTCGGGGTATCGGAGGTGGAAACTATCGACAAGTTCTGGTGCGTGAACATCGTCAGCTCCGACCCACGTATACTGTTCATCGGTGTTCTCATATCCGAGCCATTCCAGCTTGTATCGGAGTTTGACTCGGAATCTCCGATCTAACTTGGAGTCAACAATGTCCTTGACTTCAAAGTGCTCCTCGCCATCAACGACTTCGACAGCCGCCGGAGGCTCGGGGGCCCGAGAAGGATAAGGATTGGGTAGATGAGTCTCAAGTTGAGAGACGTGAAAGACCGGATGGATACTCCGAAGCTCCTTCGGAAGCCGAAGGGTATAGGACATAGAGCTGGGTTTGGCGATGACTTCGTAAGGTCCGAGATACTGCTCGGAGAACTTCGGAGTTGGACGGGTGGTTCGGATATGCTTTGCCAAGACGTAGGCCGAATCTCCGATGTTAAAGGTCGGACCGGGGTTGCGACGCCGATCGGCCGTGTCCTTGTATCGGAGTTGAGCGGAGGTGATCTGCTCTCGGAGGAATTCGTGAAGACTTTGAAGGTCGACGGCCATGTCTTTAGCGTAAGTGTTAGCCACATCACGCTCCGAATGAATGGTTAAAGCAGGATGGTAGCCCTTGTTCGCGAAGAAGGGTGAAACTCCGGTAGATGCGTTCGGAGAGTTGTTGTACGCGAACTCCGCCAGAGGTAATAGGCGGTCCCAGTCGTCCTGTTGGTAAGAAGTATACATTCGGATGTACTGTTCCAGGGTCTGATTAGCGCGCTCGGTTTGCCCATCGGCCTCGGGGTGATACCCCGAGGTGAAGTGCAATTCCATGTTAAGCAGTTCGCCTAAAGACCGAAAGAACGCCGAAATGAACTCCGAACCCCGATCACAGGTGACGTGGGAAGGAACTCCGTGTTTTGAAAAGACGTGAATAAGAAAGAGTTGAGCCAGCTCGACTGAAGTGATGTGAATGGTGCAAGGGATGAAGATTCCTTGCTTTGAAGAGCGGTCAATAATGACGAGAATGTTGTTGAAACCACCGGATAAGGGTAGTTCCTCGATGAAGTCCATAGAAATTGAGTGCCAAGGCCGAAGTGGGACCGGAAGGGGCTTCAAAAGCCCGTAAGGTTTGTGCCTAGGCTTCTTGTTGCGTTTGCACAAGACACAAGATAGACAGAAATCCCGAACGAAACTCCGAAGGTCGGGCCAGGTGTAACCCCGACGCACAAGCTCCAAAGTCCGATTCTGTCCGAAGTGCCCCGAAAGGACGTGGTCGTGGTGGTATTGAAGAACTCGGACTCGGAGTTCGTCCGAAACTCCGTTGACTAAAGGCACGTAGATGCGTTCATCAAGTCGGAGAAGGCCTTTGTTGTCGATAGACCATCGGCCGGAGTCCGAAGCAGCATGTCCGAGTCCGATGACGGCCGCGGGGTCGTCTCGGAGATGGGCTAAAATGTCGGAGTGGAGCTGCTCGGTGTCCATAATGACCGAAGCCCGAAGGACTGGTTCTTCAAGATAAGTGGCTCGGAGTGACGCTGATAACTGATCCTGAGTGAAAACGGGGCGAAAATTATGAGGGTTAACTTGGCTGTAAGCCCTATCCCCCTCTTTAGGGTAGACGTCCCATCGTCTAGTTAATGCGTCCGGCTTGCCTCCTAAGCGACCAGGGCGAAAGCGAATGACCATATTGAAATGGCAAAGGTACTCGGACCAGCGCACTTGTCGACGAGTCAAGACCTTTGAAGTAGAGAAGTACTCCAGATTCTTGTGGTCAGTTACCACGTCGATAGTAAGTGGTGCGCCTTCGAGATAGTGACGCCAAGTTTTGAAGGCATCAAAGATGGCTAGGAGTTCCTTGTCGTGAACGTCATAGTTCAACTCCGAAGGATTGAAGGAACGACTCCGAAAAGCCACCGGGTGGATGTCACCGTCATCTCCGAAGATCGAGAGTATGGCGGCTAGAGCGTAGTCCGAAGCATCGGTCTCAACGATGATTTGTCGGCCCGGAACCCAATGGTGAAGGATCGGGGCTTCGGAGAACGCATTCTTGAGGCGTTCGAACGCCGATTGGGCCAACTCCGACCAGTCCCATTTAACTCCGGAACGAGTCAAGCGAGTGAGGGGAATGGTGATGTCGGAGTAGCCGTTGATGAAACGCCGATAGAAATTGCAAAAGCCGAGGAAGGATTGAATGTCTTTAACCTTCCGAGGGACTGGCCAACCCAGAATGGCATCAACCTTGTCCGAGGCCATCGCGAAACCATCGGGGGAGAGGATGTAACCGAGGTATTCACAAGTCGTAACTCCGAACTCGCACTTCGGAAGTTTGCAGTAAAGTCCGGCTGCGCGTAATCTCCGAAGGACTTCTCGGACATGCGAGGTGTGCACATCGGAGTTGTCGGAGTAGATTAGAATATCGTCAAGATAGACGACGACGCAGATATCGAGCAAGTCCGAAAAGAGGCTATTCACAAAACGTTGAAAGGCCGCGGGTGCATTAGTCAGCCCTTCGGGGACGACTCGCCACTCATAAGAGCCGTAGCGAGTCCGAAAGGCCGTCTTCGGCTCATCACCTTCAGCGATACGCAAAAGGTGGTAAGCATGTCGGAGATCGAGCTTGGTATAGATTCGGGCTTTGCCCGGAGCGTCGAGTAAGTCCGAAATGAGCGGAAGAGGGTAGCGATCCTTCTTTGTAATGCGGTTAAGTCCTCGGTAATCGACGCAAAGCCGAAGGCTTCCGTCTTTCTTCTTAGCGAAGAGTATCGGAGCACCGTGACTGGACTTCGAAGGGTAAATGAAGCCCGCCTTTAAGTTCTTGTCAATGAACTCGCGCAAGGCCGTGAGTTCGGACTCGGACAACGAATAAATATGTCCGATCGGCGGTACTTCACCGTCCTCGGTGTCTATTCGGAGGTCAAACTCCCGATGAGGAGGAAGATTGAATGCTTCGGACTCCGAGAACACGTCGGCAAAGTCATGATACTCCGAAGGCAAGTCCGACTGGTCCGAAGCTAGTGTCGAGGACCGAGCGTGGACATCTTCGGCCTTCGGGGTTGCACGAAGAGTATACTGCACCGTACCGGCTTGTCCGATGATCATGGAATAAGCGGCAGCGGAGACGAGTGAAACCAAGGGTGTGGAAATCGGAGGGCTGGTAAAGCCCGAAGAGGAGTCCATAGAAGGACCGAGGTCCGGTAAAGACGTCGTCGGGTTTTCTGGTACAACTCCGAACGCTGGTAAGCCAGTCGTCGGAGTCGGCTCGGAGTTGTTCAACAACTCGTAGTCCGGCAGAACTGAGGCAGGACTAGTGTCCTGTGGTGTCGACACTGATGGACCAAGCAGAGTGGAACGGAAAGAGATACTAGCTGCCGACCAGTCAATCAACGGATTGAAGCGGTGGAGCCAGTTGTATCCAAGAACCAGTTCAGAAGGTGAATCAAGACGGGTGACGTAAAAATCCATTGAATGGACTTCACCAGATGGGAATCGGATTAACAGAGTGATCTGCTTTTTGATAATAGAGGAAGAGCCGTCGAGGTATCGCAACCGGATCGGATGTATTTCGGAGGTCGGCCATGCGTTCTTCATTACAATTTCTGAAGAAATAAAACAATGTGACGACCCCGAGTCGATAAGTGTCCGTAAAATGGTGTCGAGTCCCGAGGCGAGTGAGTCCGATAAAGTAGTAGCATAGAGATCGAGGTATAAGGCATTAGGTGAAAGAGAGGACGCGTTGAGATAGACTTCTTCCGTGGGCACTCCGAGAGAGTCAACGCAACTCCGAACGGGTGCTGGAGTTTCGGAGTTGCTGGTCATTTTTTTGACTCAGTGGACGGAGTGGCCTCGGAGTTCGGAGTCGTGGCGGATGCCCGACCCTGCGAAGGCGTAGTCCTCTTCTTACAATCCGCAGCCTGATGTCCCTTTCCACCACAATACATGCACAACCCTTCCTTCAAACGCCGAGCGCGCTCGGTGTCCGTGATTTTGCCGTTCTTGCCTAACTTGTCGGCGTAGGGCTTCGGAGTTCTCGGGGTTGCGGACCCCGAGGCTGCTCCGGTCGACGAGGCGGATGCCGAGGAAGGATTGTTGGTGGATTTCGGAGCTTGTTGTGGTTTCTTTCCACTGCCGCCAGCACCGTGGCCCGAAGACCGAGACGCGGTGTTCGGGGTAGAGTCGGGGTTGCCTTCGCGCTTCTTCTCCGACTCCCGCTTCCAATAGCGCTGATCAATGCGCTGTGCCAAAGTCCGAAGTCCGACTAGATTTGTCGGAGGATCAAGGACCGCGAGTTGGTTCTTGATCCGACTAGGCAATCCTTCGTAGAACTGGGACCGAAGTGCCGCTTCACCCCAGCGAGTCATCGCTGCCTGGGTGTTGAACTCGACGATGTAGGTCGAGATCGGATCCGAGGGCTTCATCCGAAGCGTTCGGAGTTTGCTTTCGGCATCTCCGACAGGGTCATGCGGTCCGAAGACTGACATCAACTCCTGAATGAAGAGTGAAAAGTTGCCGTCCCAGTCGGGGACAGTACTGTCCGTGGCAAACATAGCGGGTTGGAACCAAGCGGCCGCTGCCCCTTTCAAGTATGAAAGGACAAAGATGATGCGGTCGTCGTCCGAAGGAAAATCCTGAACTCGCTCAGCGAAGTGAAGTCCGCATTGCGAGAGGAATAAAGGAAGTTTGGAGGGGTCCGAGCCATCGAAAGGCTCGGGGTTTCGGAGGTTGGATCGGGAACTCCGAACGGGTCCCGAATTAGCTCCTGAAAGCGACCGAAGGACGGTAGTAAGGTCGTTGAGTCCGCTGAAAATCCGAGCACCGATCTCGGCGTCGTCCGGACTCCGAGGCCGACGCCGAGGGACAGGTCCACCACCTCCGGGCCCACCAGGACCATCATCATCCCCGTCGTCACCCCCACCTGGGGCACCTCCCACAGGTTCCTCGGGTTCGGTGTTCCGAGTCGGAGGGCGCTCGGAGTTCTCCGCCTCGGGCTCCGGGGCTGGAGCCTCCTCGGTATCAGCCTCCTGAATAGAGGCCACCGAGGGCACTCTCATCTGAGCCGGAGGGATTCCAATCGGAGATGGAGTCACCGGAGTTGTACCCCGACGGAGAAGCGGAACTGGCGCGATATTTGGAACTGATGCTGAACGAAGACGAGGTATGGGATGAAAGACAATAGGAGATGGGGGTTGTTCCGAAGATTGGCCGAGAGTAGGTGGTTGAACCGGAGTTTGACCGAGAGTAGGAATGTTAGAAAATAGTCGGGATTCCCGACGTTCTCGGTGTTGGTGTGTCGGAATTAAAGGGTTAGGGGCGGTATTGCCCGGTGTGAAGAGATTGGGATTGAAGTATGATCCAGACATGGCGAACCGAATAGGTGAGTTTGATTATACTGTTATATGTCGAGTCAGGCCAAGGCCGAGGAAGTCCGACCTCGGAGTTCGCGGTTTCTCGCAACACTACAAGGAATAGAGTGAGCGACTATTCAGGTCCGCAGTTCCGCACAAGACTATAGTCTGGAGTCACGAAGTTCGGAGTTCGGAGTTGAAGTCCGAATAGAGGATGAAGACAGAGGCTCGACCAACGCCGAGATAGCGAAGAAACAATCAATAATCAAACTGAAGTACAAAACATATCTAACTAGCTTTTTAAACTAAGTACGCTATTGTCTATTGAAACAATAGCGTGCGAGATATTGGTAAGTAAGAAACGTTAAACAATAAGGTAGCAAGGTGACTTAGTAAGGTTAAACAATAAAGGACTTCGGGCTTGGTAAGGACGCCCGAGAAAGAAGTCGGACTAGACAATAAGGCCTCGGAGAAATACAAGTCCGTCGGCCCGATGAGTAATCAGTGATTAGAAGGGAAACGCTCAGTAGACCTTCATAGCGTGAAAACCCTCTCGGGAATTGCCGGACCGGGCCGGCCGGTCCGACAAAGCACGGATATAACAGATCCCTAGCATCTTTTGGCCTTTCTGACGCGGAGAATAAGGGGGCTTTGTAACAGACCTGTAGGGTGTATCGTAGGTATTCCCCACGCAGGGCCGACCCACATCTCTATAATATTCTGTACGCTTCTATATGCTTTATTTTACTTACAATACTTGTATCACAAGATCACATGTGTTCGGGACACATTCCCGAACACGTGCCAAGGACAATCTATCTTTTTCTATCCCAAACCTCTGCTATCCGAAAGTACCTAACCAGGCTCGGGAGTCGTGCCTGCAGGTACGTATAGTAGAGGTTTGGATACTAGCTCTATACCTTCATAGGAGACAGCTGGGTGCCTTACTGGAAACCAGACCGCACCCCGCTGGACCTAGGTTATCTCGCTACGTGGCAGTCCACTAGACGAGATAGCCGTCAGGTTCAGTCCTTAGCTGTTTAGCAAGCTAGTTGAGGTTCTCACGCCGGCTTAACCAAAGGGTTCGGAGCTTGAAAAGTGATAGAATCTTACAGTTGAGGTCGAGTAGTTGGCGTCCTCTGCTGCGATTGGTGGGCACAACACCTGGTATCCTCGATGAATGTCTGTAGTGCAATACGCAGGCCACACGTTGCGAACGATGAATGACAAATGAAACACTGGGGGCAGTGACCGGGGCACTTGACATCCAAGTGCAATGCATGCATGTGCCTGGCATGTCTGTGTGACATGTAGGCTCGTTGTCCAGCCTCTATAGCAATCTGAGGTGATCTTCTGAAGACACTTGTTCATGGATCACCATGCTATAGAGGCTGGAAGTCACGAGTACAGGGCCATTGGAGCCGCCTCGGAGTTTCAAATAATTGATGGGTTTCCGTTTTTGAGTCTCACCACCGGACACTTTTTCCTCTTCTATCCTCCGCTCATCTTCTGGGAGCGATCCTTAGAGGCCCTGGTAATTTTACTGTGAATTATGGGGACCCTGGCTCTCTTTCGCAGCTCTCGTTCGCGCAGAAACTGATCGGGTGATGGATAAATGATGTGATGCGAGTCATCGGGTTTTGTTCGGATCTTTTATTTCAAACTCCGAGGCAGCTAGTATCACGCTGTACTCGTAAGTCCTAGCCTATATGCAACAAAGACCTTTGTAACATGCTACAAAGGCCTTTGTAATCTTCACGTCTCATATTAACAAAGTAGAACTAAGTGTTTAATTAAATACAACACCCGTTCCCCACTCCTCCCACACATGTCACTATGTGAGGTCGGGTTTGGGCCCTTTGTCAAATGTCCAACAACATGCATGCATTGCACTTGGGTTTCAAGTGCCCCGGTCACTGCCCCCAGTGAAAACTTCCACTACACTCCTTTCATCCGAAATTCAAAGCACTTGATTGGAAAAAGATCAACTCGGGTGTTCCTCTTGTGTTGGTTTTTCCCTCTTGGACCGACGCGAACTCAGAGTGGCGCGTTTCAGTTCGTGTCGAACACCATGATAAAATGGTACGAACGCGAACACAACAGGAAAGAATAAAATAAAAGATAGAGGTACACAGAGTTCGAGTGGGTAAGTGCGTGTGAGAAACCGAGCAACGGATGGAAATAACAAGTTAACAAGAGACTGGGAGACTGAGTGTACAAAAATCGTAGAAGCGAGACCCTAGCCCTCACATCCCTGTGCCAAAGCCACGCTGTTGGGGCTGCGGCGGGGCCTGTGCGCCTTGTTGACCAACAGGCACGAGCCCGGGCCCTGCGATGAACGCAGGCACGTTCTTCTCCTCGAGTTCCGCGTACAGCACGCTCATCTCCTTGTGCTCCTTACACCAGTTGTCCGCATCCCAGATAGTGTACAGGCCTTGCTCTCCGCCGGGGACCTTGGCGCTCGGCGCCGTTCCAGACTCCTTGGTGATCCACAGACGCAGGTCCTTGTGGTATCGCCAATTGCGGTTCCATCTTTGACCTGTTAGCGCGACCACCAATAAATGCAGATGGACTCACAACTCCTGTGCGGCGACCTCCTGCAGTGCGTCCCGCGCGCTTGCGTAGAACATGAAGAAGAGGGTTTCGTCGCTGAACGCGCTGGCCTGCAATGGCTGTCAGCGTCTGCCCAGGATGCCCGCGCGCACACTGACCTTGCTCGGTCCCGGCGGCGGTGCGTGTACGCTGGCATAGCACGCCGGGAGATGGAAGTCCGGCTCGACCGCGTGCGCGGCACTCTGGTCTGCCCACGGCGTGATGAATGTGGAGTACAGGTTCCCGCTGAAGCCCATGTCGAGCCCCATCGTCCCTAGATCCGTGCCAACGCCGCTCAGCCGTACGCCGCGCGGGTCGCCGCCACCCATCCGCCGCCCTGCCGCGTCGAAGTCCGCGTCGCTTGCCTCGCGGATCATCGCCAACAGACCCATGAGCCCCCAGCGGTCTGCTGCGCTCACGAGTACCTGCTGTGCGGGCGTCTGTGGGTGTGGCTGCGGGCCTGTCAGTTGGTGTGCGTGCGCGTGCATCAGGGCGGCCGAATGTTGTAGCGCGCCCGAACTAGGGTGGGAATTGTTGTTGCCTGCGCTGTTCCCATTGCCATTGCCATTGCCGTTCTCTACAAAGGATTGCGTGCCGTTGGGATTGGGTGCCGACGCCCATGCGGCAGCCGCCCCAGGTGCGTTTGGCGCATTCGCGTTGGCGTTTGGTGGATTTTGGTTTGGTGGGGGAGGGGGATTTGAGCTCGGTGCGCTCGCCTTTGAATGGGTGAATGGAGATGATACGGCATTTGGTGGTGCGGGATTTGGTGGGTTTGGTGGGTTTGGATGCTGGCAGACGACCAAAGTTGCCAAGGCAGGTCCGAGATCGGCGTATCGGAGATAGGGCGGGAAAACAGCCGTGAAGAATACGGGAGGACAGAAAAGAAACAAAAAGGACATGGTATTAGAACCGAGATAGAGATAGAAAAAAATCAATCGCACCCGTTTGTCGTCGAACGGCCCCGGATGTCTCCCCAGCATGCCCATCCCACTCAGGTTCAGCATGCCCGGAATGCCACCAGCTCCACCCGTCCCGAACAACCCTGGCGGACCCCCTGCACCGTTGCTCGCGGCGGCGTTGTTACTCGGGGGGGCATTTTCGCCCAATGCGGGAAAATCGTCCTGCGTGAGGTCTCGCGATGTCGGAGCATGTGCATGGGAGTGTGTCGGTACGGGCTGGGGTGCAGAGCCGGCCGATGCATAGCTGGAGGTGCTCTGTGGTGTTCCGGTGGCATTATTTGCGTTCGGGTTACTGGACGTCCCTGGCGGGTTCGGGGGTGCTCCTAGTGCAGGAAAATCGTTGGGATCCAGTACTGCCTCTCCACTGCTACCCAATGCATGCTGCTGCTGTTGTTGCTGCTGCTGCTGTGCCTGCTGTTGTTGTTGCAAGTGCGGTGGTAATCCCGCATGGCCCAACCCAAAGGGAAAGTTGGCTCCGCCACCACCGTTGGTTGCGCCATTGGTTGCACGTGGCTGCATGAACGGAGACGCCAGCGGAACGCGCTGAGGAAGATATCCCGCGCCTGGAAGTACATTTCTTGGTGGCATTCCATACGGAGCATAGGCCGTGTTTGCGGATGGGTTTGGGGGTACTGTCGGCTGTGGATTCGGCCTGTATTGCGGCTGTTGTTGGGCTACTGGGCGCTGCTGAGGCTGTCCTGGCCTATTCATTGTTTTCGCGGTGAAAGGAACGACGATGGATCAAACCCTAACCTTATGGTTCACCCACGTGACATGGTCAAAAAAAAAAAAAGAATTAGAAATTACTAGAAAAATACAATCCACTAGGTATCAGTAAAAGGAGCGTCTACAACTGAGTCTAGAACCGTCGCGCGCCACTACCCGTCAGACCCTCTATCGAATGGTGCTCCAGGTCGTTGCGCGCCTTTAGGATCGACGCATGCATCTCTTTCATCGCGTTCCCCAGCTTCACCCCGAACCGGCTCAGGATGTCCCGCTGCCACGCATCATACTTGGCGTTCACCTTGGCTTGCACCTGCTCGTAGTCGATGATGCACACCCCAAACGACTTTTGCGTGTCCGACGTGTCAAATGTCGACCGCGTCTTCTTGATCTCCGTCAGCAATTGCTGCCAGTTGGCGAGCGAGTCGCCCAGCCGGTTGAACACGTATTCCGCCTCGAGATCCCACAGTGACTGGAACTGTAGCCACTTGCCCACGTACTCCGTCAGCTGCTGCACCTTGAGCTCGATCAGCGAAAACGGCCTCTCCAGCACATTATCCGGCAATTGCGTCAGCTGCAGGCTGTCGTCAGCGTACATCCAAAACCCCTGCAAACGATCTGTACCAGTGACGTGTAGTTCGTTTCCGTAACACTCGCCCCTTGCATCTGCAACCCAATCTCGTACCTCGAGCTCTGGATCCGTCGCAGCCGGCAAACAACCCCGAGCCAGTCGTGCAGCTGCCGTATCCAGTTTGCGCGTGCGTACTCTATCGGCGGGTCCAAGAAGATGACCTGATTCTGTATTCGAATCTCATGCACGATCGGCTTCAAGGTCATGTTCCCCTCCAAAAACTGAACCAAGAACAATCAGCATACCACCAAATCATTTCAACGTATACCCACCTTCTCCTCCTTCGCGCGCTTGTCCCCGCGCCGTTTGTTGGTGATATCCCGCAATGCAGCGCGGCCGCCCGTATCTCCGTCGTCTGCTGTGCGGTCGAATTCCCCGCACCAGACTTGCACAATCTGGACAAGCCGCTGGAGCAGGATACCCTCGATCCGCCGGTCGAGCTCCGCGACCCATTGCTCAAGGTTCGCGTACCCCTCAAGATTCAGCCGGTCGATCGCCGACTGTACCTTCCCCAGCAGTTCCGCGAACGCCTCGGTCGTGTACGAACACGTTGCGAGGTCCTCCACCGCTCGCAAAATGTCTTTGTACAGGTCGATGACGTTGTTCGTCTTGTCCTTTAGCCCAAGTTAAAAAAGCATGCTCTCGCACTGACGCCGAAACGCACCTGTAGCACCGAGATGACGCTCGCAAATTCCCGCACGAACTGGATATGCCGGTTATCCCGCCCGTCGGCACTTGACACGTACCGCGCCGTCGTATCGTATTGGTTCACGAAATAATCCCACTTGATATTCATCCCTGCGACGGGTAAGCGAAGACTACCGCACGAACAACACCAACGCACCCTTCGCGATCATCCGCTGCGAGTCATTCCGGTACTCCGCCACAAGCCACTCGATTCCCTTGTTCTCCTCCACGAGGTCGAGTGTCTGGCCGTACGTGCGCACCGTCTCCATCAGACTCACCGCATGCGGGTACACCCGCTTCGCGTCCTTCGCCATGTTCGTGATCGCGTGCGGCACCTGGAACCCCAGCCACAGCAGATTTCGCACCTCCTTGAACAGCGTGATGATCTGCGGGTCAAAATTGACCGCAAGCTGGAACAGGCCACTGCCGCCGCCCGCGCCGCCCCCGCGTGGGCGGATGATCTCGAATAGGCGTCCGTCGACGCCCATGTTGCGTCGATTGATGTCGTGCAGCCACGCGTCGTACACCGGGCGTGTGTCGAGCTTCTTCCGGAACGCACTGCTCTCCGACTGCAGCTTCTGGCCCTCTGCGTACAGCTCCCAGCCCTTACCCAGCACGTCCTCCACGCGTTTCATGTACGTCAGCAGCTGCCGCTCGATTTGGCGTGCCCAGATGATCGCGCTCGCTATGGCGGGGAGGTCGCGCATCTGTGACATGTGGGACGCCTCCGAGTCCCGGAATCGCGTTTTGAACTGAGGCTCGTGAGCAGACGCAAATAGGAAGTTTGTCGAACACACCTTGTCGTGGAGATGCTTAATGTCCTCCTTGACCGAGTCGATAAGCTGTGTCTGGTACTCTTGGATGGCTCCACGAATCTAAATAGCCGCGGTTAGAACAATCCACTGTGCAATAAATTCCCCACCTTTGGTCTGACAAAGAGCGCGTTGAATTTCGAGAACACCCTGAACATCTCGTTCGCATTCCGAGCGGTTCCGAGTCTGTCCCTTAGACGCGCGATGATCTGATTCTCAACGCGCGCCACGCGCTCGTTGTACGCATTCTCCGCCGCAACCCAAATCTCGGTGCCTTCAACCGAGACGTCCAGGACGTCAATACGCTTGACGACCTCATATGCCTCCTTGACCTCTTCCTCCATGTCCATCCCACCAATACCCATGTCCATCACGCTCCCGCCGAGCCCGCGCGTCGGGCCCGTCATCACCGCGAGCTGCTCGTGCTGCTTGCGCCACTCGCGCAGGTAGCGCGTCCGCTCCTGCAGCTTCGCGTGCGCGTTCACGACCTTGATCGGGATGAACTTCTCCGACCGCTTGCGTGTTACCTCGCGCGCGACGTTCGTGAACTCCTTGATCTGGTCGTCCCAGGTGCGGAAGATCACCGTCACCTGCCCGAGCAAACGGTCGAAGGTCTCGTACGGCGTGTACGGGAGCCGGTGCGACGTCAGGATGCGCAGCAGCTGGTCGTTGAAGTCGCGCGAGATTGCCTCGACGAGCGGGAGTGCGCGGCGGATCGGATACGGCGAGAGTTTCAGCTTGCGGCAGATGTGCCCAAAGATGAGCGTGATAGACTCCTGGATTTTACCGAGGTCGGTTGCCGATAACAGCTCATTGAGGGGGAAATCCTTCATGAGCTGGTTGTATTTATGTACAACCTCCGCCGCGTCCTTGAGCCCCGTGTCCGCGATGAAACTAACCGTGGCACGGAAACGTTTGGCATTGCGCAAGCAATCCATGACCATGTTGACCTCTTCACTCCGCAGCTGCGTCTCGATGCCCTCGAGCTCCCGCTCCAAACTCAGCCAAAAGTTGATTTCCTGTGACGCGGTGCCCGAGGTGACATCGCGGGTGAGCTTGGTGACCGCCTGAATGGATTTAATCCACGAATTGACGTTCGCGTGCAGCGAGTTGAGGAACGTGCTGTCGTTGAGCAGTTTCGGAGGCAGGTCGTTGATACTTGGCCGAGTTCCAGCAGCCTGGGCCTGCTCGACTGCCCGCTGGATATTAGGATGGATAACGAGATTGGTTTCAGGGATTTCGACGTTCTGCTGGAGGTGCAGCAGCGACAGTTCGAGCTCCGCAAACTTTTTCTTCGTCATGGGGATACCCATCTTGCTGTCGCCAGAGTCTCGGCCAGCACCCCGAGAACCGACAAAGGCGTCGAACCAGGGCTTGACTCCGAAGGAGACAACGGCATGAAGACTCTCGTAGGGCGTCTCGTCGCCGCCAAAGAGGTTGAGGAAGTGGAGCTGGGTCGCGAGGGGCGCAGAAGGGTCGATTACCGGACTGCGCTTGATGAGGGCGAGCGTGGTGACATGGGAAGGATGATATGTGAGCTGTGAGGTTAGAGAATACTCGTACGACGGCAGGTCGTCTGACAACCAACTAAGCTGAGCAGATAGAAAAATAACCAGTAGACGCACCTTCTGCCCCGTCCTCTCCACTATACTTTGATTTCACAACATAGAGGACTGCGGCCGGGTCAGAGGCAAACTTGGCGACGCGGTCATTAAAGGTGTCGTCAAAGAGTGCTTCCAAGTCTTCCGGAGCTGCGGCAATGACTGGGGGCAATAATGCCCTCAAGTAGACGCGAAAAACATCTGCGTCAAAGGGAACGCCGGCCTGTTGGGCCTGCTGGTGGTCAAGGCCGTTGCCGTTCGCAAGGGGTGTTTGAGGCGGGTCCATGCGCCGAGGCCTCCGTTTTCGTGGATTCCTAGGCCTTTGGAAGTTAGCGCGCATTGTAGTCGTGTAGAGAGCATGGTGCACACCTCTGCCTTGAGGTTTCGAGGAGGTATGTACTGAAGCGGAGGAAATGCGACCGGAAGCTGTAGTCTTGCGATCGAAACAAAGCCAAATAGCGCGTAAGAATGGGCAGTGACCTCGACGAGTACGCGTTCGTATTTTCACTGGTATTCCATCTCATTCCGCCAGGCAGATTGAGCAGCTCAAGCGCTGTGAGCCAATCTCAGAGGAGCAGGTCAAGCGCTTGTGTCTCAAGGCCCGCGAAATATTAATAGAAGAAGCCAATGTTCAGCACATTGACTCTCCTGTGACGGTACCTGGCTTGCTCTCGTCGAAAACTGCAACCAACTCTTATCCTAGATCTGTGGCGACATCCATGGTCAATTTTTCGATCTCATGGAGCTCTTTTCCGTGGGCGGCTTCTGCCCAAACACAAACTACCTCTTCATGGGTTTGTTTCCCCCCAAGACACCAGGAATTCCGACTCATTCCTCCTAGGCGACTTTGTAGACCGTGGCTTCTACAGCGTCGAGACCTTCCTCCTCCTCCTCGCCCTCAAGGTCCGCTACCCCGAGCGCATGACCCTTATCCGCGGCAACCACGAGTCGCGCCAGATCACGCAAGTGTACGGCTTCTACGACGAGTGCCAGCGCAAGTATGGCGGCAGCAACGTCTGGCGCTGGTGCTGCGAGGTATTCGACTACCTGGCCCTGGGAGCTATCGTCGACGGCCGTGTCTTTGGCGTCCACGGCGGCCTCAGCCCCAACCTCCACAGCATCGACCAGGTATATCTTTCATTGCAGCTGTCATCGAATGCTCATGCCGTTCCCAGATCCGCGCCATAGACCGAAAACAGGAGGTCCCACACGACGGACCCATGTGCGACCTTCTCTGGTCTGATCCCGATGGTATGTTTAGCTGTTCGTGCTTCCATCCTGACTTATCGCTGCCGCTCAGACATCCAAGGTTGGGGCATCTCCCCCCGCGGAGCGGGCTACCTCTTCGGCGCCGACATCACCAAACAATTCGCACACAGCAACGGCCTCGACCTCATTGCGCGTGCGCATCAGCTCGCCATGGAGGGCTACAAGCTCATGTTTGACCGCACGATCGTCACCGTGTGGAGCGCCCCGAACTACTGCTATCGGTCCGTCGGCTCCATATCTCAATACTCATTTCTCATCGGATGGTGGTAGATGCGGCAACGTTGCTTCGATCCTCGAGCTCGACGAGCACCTTGGGCAGGAGTATAAAGTCTTCTCGCATGCGCCACTCGATGTGCGCTCTGTGCCGGCGAAACGGCCCCCAGCGGACTACTTCCTGTAGGACGGTTTGTTGGGTAGATAAATATTTTGTACCTGTTACCCATTTTTGTATCACTTACTGACGAGTTGCTCCTCAAATATTTTAATGGCCAGGAGTCTTTCCGTCAAGAGGATTCCGGATACTAAAACACAGACGGATCGTATAGATGATACATGCGAGGTCTGGATTCTTGACCAGTTAGCAGTGGAAGCACTGTGCGTTGACCTCAAGTATGTGGGACCGGAAAAGTCCTCAGGCAGACCGGGAGGAGCCGTGCGACACACAGGGACAATGAACCATGAGATGCTAATCGAATAACCCGGGTGTATGGCTCTTATTTAAGTGCTAATACAAAATTCTTCCTCGCTCATTGGCTCTGCCTGTGTAGTTAATACTGCGATTCGGGACGGGATACGGTTTTGCTGAACAAAGGAGTCATTACATCCGAGAGCACGCAAATTTGCAAGATTTTGAACAAAGACGAAGGACTGGCTACAGTTCAAATCGAATCGCTGGCACTCACAGAATCCCTCGTGTCTGGATCTGGACCGGGACATCTACCTCATCGCAGAGCCCCGTCAAAGAATTTTGATGCGCAAGGCGAATGACTGCGCATGTTGGCTAGGATTTCAGGCAAAATTAAATTTTGAGATATCATTTGACGCGCCACCAAGGTACTCTACGAGGGATATTCCGACAGCCAGGAGTGAAGCTGAGCTCTCGAAGCCTCCACCGGCAACGACTGTACGTCGAAACCACGCTCTCGGAGAAGAGTATGTGTTCTCAAAACACAAAGTTTACGTCCCCAATTAAAATGTAGTGTAGTATGCACAAGGACACCGAAGGACACAAATCAGTTCTGCACCGCGCTTCCATCATCTCCACCACAAAAGCACATCCCTCGTCCGTGTTGATCCCGTTCAGGGCAGTCGCATGGAGCCCTGGGCCAAGCGGACGAACTTGCCCGTCGTCCAAAGTCATCCAGTAGGGGATCTCTGCGACGAACTTCCCAATGAGTCGCAGTCCAAGAAGAGTCGGGGCACAATCCAAAATGGATATGATACTCGAGGGCGTAGCCGCTTCGCACCCAGTGGTAAAAATGCGCAACTGGCATTCGATCGCTTCAGGAAAGGTACGACGTCGACAGACGCAGTGTCGTGCCACATGAAAAGCAACCATGTTAATCGTCCTGGATTGCGAGTTCAAAGCGAGCCTCGAGGAGTGTCTTTCCAGGCCTAGGCAAGGTTGCCGTTGGCCCTGTCAGTGTTTCAAGCTTGAAGCTGTTTGTAAAGGCATCGTTGCCACGTGCTGGCTTTATTAAATAATATATCCGATCGAGTCAACGCCAATGTCCGAAAATGGAAGGTTCTGGCAATTTTTTCTGGAGCAGGCATCTCAGTCGAACCGTGTATACATCTAGGGCTACCCGGTTTATTAGATGCCCAAAGGAATCAGACGGCGCGACCCGAGAAAATCAAAAAAAAGAAAAGGCTTTGAACGAAACCAAGACAAGCACAATATCCCTACTCCTGATATTTATCCGTCACCTCCGACTGACCGTCGATGTGCATCGAGTCCGTGATTACCTCTCTCCTCACATAGATCGAACCCGTCGAGCCGTGCATGCGCGAGAGGGTCTGGTGCGTCGAGAAGCGAAGGTTCTATGTACGAATGGTTGAGCTTGCTTTCGCACTTGGTCTGTCGGAAAACGCGCCTCTGTATCAACGACGGTCTCATCCAATTTCAGACCGCGGGAGTTCAGGGTGTGGAGGAGCGTCTAGTATCTAGCTCGGATAGAATACCAATGTACGCCAACAGGACTCACATTCGTGTAAATCCGGCCGATTGGGTAGGCAAACTGCTGGCTGATCGGCAACGCCGTGTGTTATAGTAAATGCACAAATACCATCGCGTATAGATTCGTGTTCCGATGTAAGAGGAACGAGAACAAGCCCGCTAGTGCGAAGATTGACACGAAGAGCCCTGCACCATGGTCAGCCATTCGCACCGGTTTCCGCGGAGAAAGATACAGACCCGTTCGGATGGCCCCACCGATGAGGCGGTTAACAATCGTGTCCGTGGCGCGGAAGCCTCCCTTGTAGCGTACGAGCACGATGGTCAAGGACACTTGGGCGGTAGTGGTTCAATATTTAGTCAGTTAGGCCGGCAACACTGCTCACGTGTTATGAGAAGATCCGCACTCGTCTGCAATGCTTTGAATCAATTCAGATCAACGAATGTCTAGAACTGATCGGCGGCGGCTCACCCAGCCATGCCGTCACAAACGGCGCGAGGGGTGCGAACTCGGCGATCCTAAGCGGGCTCAAATGAATGAACGAAGAGAAGCCAAAACTATGGCGAAGCGCACTCGTTGACGATTCCAGACCTGATCCCAGCGATGCAGCCGAATACAAACCCGAGTACGGACAGGAGGACGATTAGAACGAAGAGTGGTTTGCTGTTCGTCAGGAGGAACACGCTATTTATTTGCCAAATAAGATTCTCGGTATGAGGCATAGGAGTGGCGTACCGATGGCCGAGGAATATTTGCGTGATGATCGCGGTGAAGGAGGCGGCGACGGCGGTGAAGGGAATTGTCCAGCCGACGTCTAGAAGAATTATATGAGCAATATCAGACGTGCGCGAGAACGTACAACCGAGGCTCGTCGGGTTCGCGTAATTGGTGACGCTAGGATACATAGGACAGAAAGTAAAATAAAAACCAAGACAAAAAACCGTCTGACTGACCATGTATCCCATCCGGCATATATAGCTCTACGGAAGGTTGATCAGACTCGATTCACAAATGGAGGGAAGGAATCCACCTACACCGCGCTGTGGATGGTGTCCGTGACGAACAATACCCCGACAATAGACCTGCCCTTGATTCAGTTTACGCAGCGAGACGAGACTCTGGCGAACCTGATCCAACACGAGTCCTTGAAGTCTAGCAGCCCATAAACAGGGAATCCAAAGGCATAAAGAGCACGCACTGGACTGCACATAGATGATTAACTGGTACGTGCATATTCCGTACAGGTAGGTGTTGACTGGGTCTTACTGATCAGCTACTCCAGCTCAAAAAAGACATGAAAGCATGCGCACAGAAGAGACCAGCCAACAGAACACCTGCAGAACGATGAGCATCTGATCAAATGCGACTGCTGCGAAGCGAACCCACCGACACTAGTATCGTATTCTCCCATCGAGGCGAATGAACGGCGGATTGGAAGTGGCTTACGAGCGTAGTACTCATGTACTTATAGCCAGGCAGGCACGATCGCCGACCGAAGCGCACCCGCCTCTCGGCTGGCGTTAGCTTAGCGTTCTCAACCGATCCACCGCCCTAATCAGTAAACTGATATCGCATATCGCATGTCGGGCGCACTGCACCCCGCGGACGAGAACTACGATGTCTAGAGCAGGCACCCTCCCATTTTAGTCAGTGCACCCGAGAAGCGCACTGATGGGGGTGGAGTCACCTTAGTCTCGTCCGCTGCGGTGTGCCGCTAGCGCGGGTTTGCAGTGCTCTAGTTCGATGGAAACGGACTGACGCGGCGCATTCAGCGGTCGGAGCGGGCTCGCGTTCGCCGTATGGCTCCTTAGGTAATATGGGCTAGATCTCAAGTTGAGGGAAGTGCCTTCTTGTCCCTCCGTGTTGCACAATACGCTCACTAACCGGAAACGACGGACGAACGCAACACATAACGCAAAGGGTGATTTTATTCATTGGAAAACGTTCATCGATCGACTGGAACTGACAAAGACCCTCAGTGTCATTGAAAAATATGAAAAAAGAAAGATACTAATAGAAAATCATTTCAATCATTCATTTCCCCTCATGTACTCGACTTGCGCGTCCGCATAACCTTATTTCTCAACGCCTTCTCCTTCAGCTCATTCTCCCGCCTTTCCAGCTCAAGCTCCTCTGTTTTTACCTTGAAAACAAAAACGAAAAATCATCAGCATCGCGGTCGAGCTCAAAAGTAGGGGAGAGAGCGCACATCTTGGCCGTCGTCCCTGTCCCCATCCCACTTACTTTTCCGCCGCTCCACCGCAGCCTGGCCTCTGATCTTCAGCTCCGCACCTCCATCAACGTCCATCTTGCGGTCATTCGGCGTCCTGCTTCCGCTGCGACTCCTGCTCCGGCTCGCACGCATCTTGCCCTTCCCCACGCGCCGGCCGGGCCCAGGGCTGGGGCTCCGGCGTAGCGGCGGCGGGGAGCGCGAGCCGGAGGGACTGCGCCTCCGGCGCCGCGGGGGACTGGCACTTCGTCTTCTAGGCGGGCTCGGGCTGCGCCTGCGGGCGTTCCCGCGCGGGGGCGAGCGGCTGCGGCTGCGCGACGACGGGGAGGGCGAGAGGCGACGCCGGCGCGGGGGCGGGCTACGGCTATCGCGCACGCGGCGGCGGTTGTCGCGCCGGCTGCCCCGGGGAGGAGGGGTGAAGGACGGGGAGCGCGGGCGGCGGCGGCCTGCAGCGGGGGAGTGGGTGCGGGAACGGGAGGGAGAGCGAGAGTGCGAAGGAGAAGGACGAGAGGCGGAGCGCCGAGGAGGACTGCGGCGGCGGGCGGACGGCGGGGAGCGCGAGCTGTGGATGTCGCGATCGCGTGAGGGTGAACGGCGACGAGGCGGGGAGCGATAGCGTCTGCCGGGAGGCGATCCGGAACGAGAGCGCGAGCGGCGGTGGGGAGGAGTGCGCCGGCGTGGTGGCTGCGAAGAATTTATTAGCTTGGTTATTAGAAGAGCAAATGCAGACTTACACCACCTCCGCCGCCTCTGGCACCCCAGCCAGAATCCCGCTGCTGCCCGAAACTTCTTCCACCTCTGCCTCCGCGGTCGTCGAACCCTCTACCTCCACGGTCGTCGAATCTACTTCCGCGGTCGTCGTCAAACCCTCTTCCTCGGCCGCGACCACCCCGTGCACGCCCTCGTCCACCACCGCGCCCATCTTGCAGCTCATCTAGTCTCGCACGCCTATCGCGCTCGTCGAACGCCCGGGTATCGCCTTCGCGGGCACGGCGCATCTCCTCCTTCTTTTCCTCGACGAACGTACGCGGGACACCCGTCACTTCCGTCTGTGCCTCGAGGAGGAGAGACCACAGCGCGTTCATGAACACGGGCGCGTCTTTCGCGAGAAAGGCCTGCATGGACAGCTGCATTTTCTTGGGGTCGGGCGACTGCATTCTTATGAGTAAAAAGGGTCTACCTGGAGGATTGGATTCACACACCGGTTCATCTAGCAGCTCGAGGGCATAACCAATGAGAATGTCATCCTCGAAGCCGACGAGCTCGACGATTTTTTTCGCGAGCCATGGCTTGATCACGTTCAAATTGACCTTTTTCATGTCCACCTAGAGGGAATTAGATTATGTGCAGAGACAGAGACGATTTGGTACCTTCTTGTCGAAATGGGGAGGAAATTTTGTTGACTTGAGGAGTTTTGCCTCCTTGTCTACGAAACGTCTATCCTGGTCGGCAGAAGTGCCCTTGAAAAAGCCTGTCGACGGTGAGCAGAGGATTTGTGAGCAAGCAAAAGGATACCATACGGGCCTGGTCTCACCAGCGTCGGCCATGATAGCGGGTTCCAAGTGGCTTTCTGTTTGGTGCCAACAAACAATCCCGGGCTAGCTTTACGACTGTCCAGCTCTTCCTCCTCGTTCACCCCCATACCCAGCCTACTGTCTCGTCTGTCCACAATATAGGATAATACCTCGAAATATTTCCCCTTGGGCTGCATCACGGAAAACCACGTGTCCATTTCAGGAACACGTCGCGCTTGCTCCCACCTGCCACCTTCTCCAGAACTCACAATGGCACGCAAAAAAGCCAACGGCACCCCAGAAATTTCGACTGCAGCAGCAGCAGGGTCGAGCTCCAGCTCACCGTTGCCTACGTCCCCCGACCGGCCCCCTGGCCCCCTCAGCCTCGCACCGCTCCCCGGCACACGCGACGTAGTCAAGGTCAACAACTTTAGCACCACGGAGCTCAAGAATGCCTGCGACGACGCAGTCAAACGTGTCAGTCTTCATTTCCTCTACTTTGCGGCCGCCCTGACGGCGCTCGCAGTACCTCTCGCGACCGGAGCTGTTCAAGCAGATCCACCAGCACACAGACGTGCGCCTCGCGCTCGGGTGGCTGAGCGTGTTTGTTGCGGGCGGGACGGGACTGTACGGCTACAAGGTCGAGTTTGAGCAGAGCAAGCCCGTCGTTTGGGCGGGATTAATCTTGTAAGTTTCTTTTTTCTGCATGTCATGCATTACGAGGGGTTGCCGTTTGGTGGGCACGCCACGCCGCCATGGCATTGGAGCCTCCAATGAGTAGGCTACTCTAAATGCCCTTCTTCCTACATCAGCAGGGTTCCCGTTTAGGCGTCGTGTGCCCTAATTCTACCCCACAGCTCCCTATCTGCCCCCGTGACTGACCCCTCCTTTTCAGGTACATGCTCCTCACCTTCACGCAGACGCTCTATGCGTATTTTATCGAGGGCGACATCGTCTTCGTCGGCAAGCGCAAGACCTTCTCCAAGCGCGTCCGTCCATTCCTCTTTCCATCCTTTCCCCAGCTTATCAACCCCATCCCAGATCATGACCGAGCGAATAACCCTCTCCTCGCGCACCCTTCCCGTCTCCTTCCTTTCAAAATCTCCCCCCGCCTCCTCCTTCAGCGCCGTGGGCCCGGCGACCCCCCCGCAATACAGGCTCGCGCTCACCTACGTGCGCTCGACGTCCGCGAACAAGAGCCTCCTCGCCAAGGGCAAGACGCAGGCCGCCGCGCCCTACTCGCTCTTCTTCGACGCTGCGGGCACCATGGACTTTGATGCGTTCGAGCGCTGGGTCGGCGAGCTCGTCGAGGAGGGCATGGGCGGCAGGGAAAAGGCTACGTAGGATCAAAGTAAACGACGTGTATTGATTTTTTGTTAACGTGGATTGGGTGACGTACCGCGCGTGGATTTTCATCTGTTTAGCGTGTAATACTTGTCAGCATTGGACTACCGACTCGCGAGTCACACCTGGGCGCGCGCGCGCTGACCCAATGAATCCCGCAACGGCTCAGTATTCTAACCATTGAGGTTGACAGAGTCGATGCGGAGTATTGGATAGTCTGGAATATGATGACAACTCCATGTACAGATCTACCTACCATTCATAGTTCAACTAACAAGTTTGACCCTGTACGTCCTGGATGGGCGTTACAGACGGCTTAGCTCACCCTTGGCAAAAAGCAAGCCAGTCCTGTGCTGCACGAAAAAATCATGGCCGTAATTGCGGTCTTGATGCTGTGTTCACGGTGTCGAATAGGGGCGATGAGACGGGGAGGATAATCCAGAAATCAACCAGAAATGCATTTGAGCCGGCATACTATGTCATAGCCCCTATCAACTTGGTGCTCCGGAAATTACCGGCCTACTGCGAGAAGGCTACATTATGTTGTACAGCGCCGGCTTCTATACTATGATTCAAGGGCTTGCGCCCAAGGTCCCGTGTTGCGGTTATATGTGACGCGGGATCACCACGAAGCTAAGACTCAAATCAAGTCTTCACTGAAGTATTGAAGCATGGCCGGGTTACGATCATCGACCGGCCGTTCCCGACTGTCCGCTACATGAAATATTATCAAATGTATGAGCCATATTTTCTATATTTGACAGAATACCTGCACTACGATGGATCGATTTCTTGGAGGTCACGGACAGTCTGATGAAGATCCTGTAGCTTGATTTGGATGTCACGGAACGTCACGTCACCTACCTTTCTTCCCAACGATCACCCTTCTCCCACTCTCCGCGAGCAGAGACGACGACGCAGGCGGGCCTTATTCCGCGACTTTGACCTCGTCTCCAGCGCCACCATGGGCGTCCAATTCGGCTCCTTCAACTCGATCTGCGAGACCGCCGCACTCGTCATATGTCCCCTTGTCGGAACAGCGCAGGGCATAGAGCCCACATGTTACAGCCGCAACGTCGATGTCGGTGGCACCCTCATATTCCAACCATGTCAGTCAACCAATTTTTGTGGTGGTGGCCCTGAATTTGATTCCGAGCAGCAACGTGCTTCGTCCACATCGTCGCAATAATAATGACCGCCATAATGATTCTGCATATCCGGAGCAAGTACACGGCCGTTGGTGCGTCTATTTTTTTCAGTGCACTGCAGCAGTGAGCTCATACATTGCATTACAGGCCGCAAGGAGATCGTAACCTTCTTCTGGCTGTACGCCTTGATCGAGCTTCTCGCCATCTTCCTTGACTCTGGGATCATACCGACTTCGAATGTCGTTTACATGGTCCGTCGCTGCCGAGCCCAGCCAAATTATTTCTCTTTCTCTAACCCGGGTCCCAGTGGTTCGCGGCGATATACACGGGCCTTGTCGCCGCCGCGTACGCATGCATCCTCATAAACGGCTTTGTCGGATTCCAGTTCGCCGAGGATGGTACCCCTCTGTCCCTATGGGTACGTCCCCCCACCTCTCTTCTCTTCTCCTCGCACCCACACTAACGCCGCACAGCTCCTGCGCATCTCCTGCCTCGTCGTCTTTGCCGCTGCCTTCTTCGTCGCAATTGCGACGTTCAAGGAGTTTGCTGGCTTCAAGTACACCAAGCCCATCGGCCTATGGATCGTGTACATCCTCTGGCCGCTGCTCTGCACAGCCATCTACGTCGTCTCCCAGCTCGTGCTCGTCTTCCGCACCCTCGACGACCGCTGGCCCATCGGTGACATCATCTTTGGTGCCGCCTTCTTCGCCGCCGCCCAGGTCCTGCTCTTTGGCTTCGGCATCACCATCTGCAACGCCATCTCGCACTACATCGACGGCCTCTTCTTCTTCACCCTGTGCATGCTCCTCAGCGTGATGATGGTATACAAGTACTGGGACAGCATCACCCGCGAGGACCTCGAGTTCTCCGTCGGTTCCAAAGCCGCCGTGTGGGAGATCAAGGACCCGCTGCTCGCCGGCGGCCCCGACTACGGCCTCGCAGGCACGCAGCACTACAACTACTCGGAGGAGGACACGGCGAGCAACTACCACGGCGGCGCGCCCGCGAGCCTCGTCGGCGGCGTCAGCGGTGCGCAGCTATACGGCGGCGGCAACCCGTACCCGCAGCAGGCCCGCGGGCGCGGATACCCGCCCAACTCGGAGCGGGGGTATTGAGCATTGCGCCACGGACGCTTGATATATATATATCCCTACCAGCTTTGTTTCCCTCGTTTAAGCTACTAATACCAGGACCTTTGCAATAATCTAAGTATAAGCATGTACAGCGCGTCCGACGGCTAACCTAACCGCGCATCATACCCCTTGAGCAGCAGCCGCTCGACCCACCCGCCCTCGGGGTACGCCTTCTCCCACTGGTTGTGCAGGTGCACGCCGAACACCTGGCGCAGCACCTTGTCCAGCGCGCCGCCCTCGTGCATGCCCTCGTTCCATACGGTCATGCGGTTCCCGCGCGCCGAGTCGGGCGTGAACGGGTCCGGGAGCCGGCTGTCGAGGCGGCACGAGCGCGCGTCGGAGAAGCAGAACGGGAGGACCTTGAAGGGCGGGATGGACGCGGCGGCAAGCGCGCGCCAGAGCTTGAGGTAGAGGAGGGAGCCCCAGTCGGTCGAACCGGCGCGCGGCGGGGCGGAGGTGGCCATGATGTGGAAGGCTTCGCAGAGGTAGGGGGAACGCTGCTTGAAGCGCATCAGGGCACCGTTGAGCGGTTGGTACAGTTTGTCTGCAGGCGGACTTAGTAGTTATCCTTCGGTGGGAAAGCAAGAGGGCCCACCGTAGCAATCCCACTGTGTAACAAACTCGTGCTCGAGCAGTGGGTCGAGATCGCGCGTGAGGAGCGAGTCCATATCGACCCACACGCCGCCGTAATTCCACAACAGCAGTAGGCGTACGAGGTCACCATCCACCCACGCCTTCGCGTCCTTGCTCACCAATAACCCGCTCCCGTCCAGCGCCGTCCCCCGCGCGAGCGCCGGCACGTCCACGACGCGCAGCGCAAACGACTCGGGGTACCGATGCAAATACTTGGTCAGAATGTCGTTCGGCAGCAAGTCCCCGTTCGACCACAGCACGAGCCGCGTCGTCGGCAGGTGCTGCGTCGCAAAGAAGGACTTGAGCATCCACTCCTGCCGCGGGCCGAACCGCGCGAGGTCGTTTCGCCAGTACGTGTGAAACTGCGTCCGCGCGTCGGGCAGCACGTACGCGCTCTCCGTGCGTGGCGCGGGCTGGAGCGTGCCCGCAAAGTTATAGCAGTCGACGCCCATGCGCAGCGCCATCCCCGCCTGCACCTCCGCCCTCCGGGGCCCATAGAGCCCGTCGGAGAGGTTGTACGCGGGGTGCACACGCGCGGCGTCGAAGCACCCCGACAGCGCCGGGACGGGGAGGATCTGATCCTTCGTCCAGGTGCGCGAGTAGAACGCGAGCTCGATGTGTGGCTCGTAGAGGTAGAAGCCGAGCAGCAGCAGCAACAGCGATGCCGGGAGAACATATTTTAGGATAGTGACCACGGAGTGGAGTTTTATGGGGAAGCGAGAGGGCGAGACATGGTTTCGGGACCTGCGGCGCGTTTGGGCCAGGGTAATTGTGTCGAGGGGCGGAAAATTGCGGTGGAAGGAGGTGGGAGAAGAGGTGGGTGAGTGCCGTTGACGAGGAGACGAGTCGGAAATTGCGTACATGGGCAGCCGTTCATATCCGCTACGGCTCATCGAGGAGAAGGAGGAGAGGTCCTGTGTTTCTAACAGGAACAAATTCGATCATGTCAACTCAACCTTGCTGGAGCCACCACGATGCAGAACAAGAATCCTAGCATTACTGCTGATTCTGGACGTTGTCCTGAATGGCGTCCGACCCTCCCGATTTCGAAACACTAGCGGCTGAGGACGGCCCTCGATGATGGCGAGCCTAAATTTGAATAGGTCTTTCTTTAAAGGGAATCCAAGGGCGAAAATGGAAGTCTCCTCCAGCAATAACTACTATCGACTACAACAAGCCAGAAAAAAAGACGACTGCTACTTAATTTTGCCCCCGCCACCCCATTTGTGGCTCCGCCGGCCTATCCTGTCTCCCACTAGTCGCCTCATCGCTGGGATATACGGCGCGTACCGATGGCTCGTTGGAGAGCGGGGAGAACGAAACGCCCACACGTCTAAGGTAGGACTGCTTTGCGAAACCCGTTGATTCAGGCGTTTGTGGTAAGTAGTCCACGAATTGATCTTCCGGCATTGGGTCATCTTGTGGTCACATTCCCAATCCATCTAGGTGCGAAGAGGAACCCGGGTAATATGTTGAAGCATGAAAACTGCACGCGAAACCCGGTGAATATGAATATGATGTTGGCATTTGCGGTGGGAGATGGGGTAAGAAAGGGCTGTCGACGTCGTAGTATTCCGGTCCAGGTGGCGGCGGATACGCGTAACCCGGTGAATATGATGTCGGCATTTGCGGTGGGAGATGGGATAAGAAAGGGCTGTCGACGTCGTAGTATTCCGGTCCAAGGGGCAGCGGATATCCCGACCTGCCTGGAATGCATGGTGAAGTCCACGATGATGACTCTGATACTGGAGAGGCGAAAAGACTGGAAAAGCTTGATGGACTGGAGGGGTCGCTCCGATCGGATTCCACAATGTCGTCGCCGGTCCAAACCCTGGTTCTCTGCTCCCGACCGAGTCCCGACGATCCTGCCTCCTCCGTCTGTCTGAGCCCTGAACCACTGGCCATCCTCCTCCCTCTGGCCCCGACGTTCGCCACCGCCGAGGTCGACTGACTGCGTGTCCTTCGTCTCTTGCCCCGCCCCGTGCCCCTTTTGTCCCCGGAAGAACGGCTACGTTTGTGGCTTTCTTCCCGGGTCTTTCTATGTTTGGACTCTTCAAAGTGCCGGAGCCCATTCAGGATACTGCGGGGTCCACGGTGCGCTTCTCGGGTCCTAATGATGCTCCCCCAGTTCAGAGCACAAAGGAGATGGTTTCCTGGATCATGATAATCCCCAGCAGAGGAAAGGTCTGCGCCGGTATGATCATCCTTCTCGGATGGGTTCGGCTTCGCTACGTCCTCCGCCATCTCCTTCCCCTCCGCGATCGCGTTTGCCTTCAACTGATCCGATTCATCCAGCGCCACCATCTCTAGGCCCGCCTTCATCGTTTTGACAGGCCCTTCGGTAGTCGAAGTCAGTACCCACAGTCTTGTTCCTCTGAAAGACACTCACCGGATATCGCATCCAGCAGGTCAATTGCGACGGTTGGGGGGGAGACGACAACGACACGCAATAACGGATATCGCATGCCGGTATCGGGCCCGGGCAGCTTTCCTAGGGCGTCGAGCGTATCCTGCGCAAGGTTCGCATACTTGACGTGTCCAAATTGAACACCATTCTGGAGTAGCAGGAAGGTCAGATCGGTTGATAAGATAGCGGGCAAACAAACCTTCTGTATCCAGTACTTCGCCGGAACAGTACTGCGCGCCGCGTTCTTCAACTCGTCCATAGTAATGGGATCCGATAAGTATTTCAATTGCATGGCCACCCATATATATAGTCCGTCCTCCAGTTGGAGGACAAACATTATATCTGGACCCATGTTGTTGGGCGGAAAACAAAAAGGGATCTTGCGTTCGTGGTTCAGCCATTCCTTTGTGCCCACGGGGTCCAGGGAGCAACCCAGTTGCCCGGAGGCAACAGCGTTTCCCGGCCAATTGAAATCGGAAGTAAAGACTTCATTGGAGCCGACCTCTTTCGAAAGAACAACCAAACGTGCACGTTTGTTTTTTGCCCACTCAGGCACTTGCAGTTCGGGGAAATCAAAGACATCCTCTAACGGCGTCAGTGTCGCAAACATATTGGCGATGAGAAAGGCGATGTAGTTTTCAAAGCCATTGTTTCTAGAGCCTTTGTTGCTTCCGACGTGATGTTTGAGATACTGCCATAGTGTTTCGTAGGGAGCATGGTTATCTATGAAATGCGCCGACGCGAGCAGAATGAGCGGCTCGGATATGTATTTTTGCTTGAGGTCCCCGGACTTATAGCGTGCGAAACCGGCTTCCACCAAGCTATCATCTTCGTTTTCGATAATGGAAGTCATGTCGCGTCGCAGCAGTGACTCGTATATTGCATTGGTAAGGATTGCAACTGTTCCTTGCCCTACCGGGTAGAATATCAGTGAGAATGCAGGATCAGAAAAGGGCTTGCGAACTGGAAGCAAATCGAGCAAAATCGACCTGGTTATAGAGTTCGGACGTAGAGAATGTCGTGTAAACAGCGTAGGGCAATGTAAGATCTCTCGCATCAGTTGGACGAAATCTGGTGTGGTATTCGACCCAGTCGTCCAAAAACTGGTGGGGATTTTTGAAGTCTGACCGCAAAAGGTTCGCTAGGAAGGCCGCAGTAAAGCGAAATCTAGGAAAGGTCCATGAAGACCGAGACCGAGCTATAGAAAAAGAAAAAGAAATCGTACCTTCCTTCCAACCAATCAGCAATTCGTTTGATCAGCCTCTTTCCAACGGCATTGGCGAGGATTGTTGGAGGAACATATCGTCGGATATATGCCTCTTGAAGCCCGGGCGAGGAATTCTTGTCGAAGGATCCGGTCATAGACGTCCATATGTATTTCAATAGTGCATTTTTGTTGACCATGGAAATGGCTTGTTCATCGACCAGCAGTTTGTCGACCCCTGTCCCAGCTAGTATGGCACCCTTCACTAAGGCTAAGCTCCTGAAGGACACTAGTATCTCTCGTAAAACGGAACGAGGAATATTGAGGTCTTTCTCAGACCGGAACGCGAGAGGGAGGTCGTCCAACACACAATATAAATGTTCTTCTGTTTTATCCTGGCCAGGCCCCCACTCGTAGTGCTGGTCTAGCAGAAATGTCTGCTCGTGGAGAAAGCGGGTCAACAGTTCCCAACATATCGCGGCAGTAACCTCCGGTGTGGTGGCCGATGTGTTTAGCGCCTGTGCCAATTGATCAAAAACATCGGATGATGGGGCAAGAAGGGCAGGGTGGACTTGGATGAAAGTCCAGCGGCGTTTATCATC
The DNA here is from genome assembly GCA_029448575.1 of Mycena maculata. Classification (NCBI taxonomy): domain Eukaryota; kingdom Fungi; phylum Basidiomycota; class Agaricomycetes; order Agaricales; family Mycenaceae; genus Mycena; species Mycena maculata. Next base: position 290,926 of record JARJLG010000080.1, on the reverse strand, counting down.
TGTTGTGATCTTGCGCCCGGACGCAATGATAGAATCCAGAAACGCGCGGAAGACGAGGACCCTCGCGAGAAGGACGTGTGCGAGACAGGCCTTCGCGATCGCCCTATTACGTTGGAGCTGGTCGTAGAAGTCGATTTCGGGAAGTATCGCGGTAAATCCCTCGGTGGCGAGAAGCCGGTGGGCGATACAGTTCATCAAGTCTGCCGACCCGAATTTTTCGTAGGGCTGCCACCCGTTGCCGTGACGGCAACGGCCGTCGATTCGACGGCCGTTTTCCTTCTTCCCGAAACCTTGACGGGACGGGACGGGCGACGGGACGGCCGTCACGGCCGTCTCGACGGGTAAGGTGGGAATTTAAAACTTTACCTTGCCTTTTGACCCTAATAATATGTGGATTAGGACTGCAATGTCATGAGTTTAATTTCTACCTGCCCATGCTGATCTTTTCGTGCTTCCAGCTAGAGAAACCGACCCAAACCTTGAGGTTGCACATCGGCAATCATGATCGGGAGTTGCCGAGAACTGAACACAAGCAATATACCGTCTGTTTGGAGCCAGCGAAAATGTAAGGTGAGCAGGAAGGTGTATCCCTTCCAAGATGGGAATCTTTGTGGACTATATAATGATGGAAAGCGTCAGTTTAAAGGCAGACTTATATGACCCGTTGAAACGGCCGTCGCGGCCGTCGTTTGACGGGCCGTTGCTTGAGGAAAAAACTGGTCGACGGGACGGGCACGGCACCCGTTCAACGGGTGCCGTCGAACCGTCGTGACGGCAACGGGCGGCAGCCCTAATTTTTCGTTTTGAGTGGAACAGAAATAAAATCCCCATTTTCGACAGAGACCCTCCAGTAGGTGTCGGGTTTTCCCTGACCCAGATGTGTTTACTAGAAAGCTGATTCGCCAATGTGCATTGTTAGTTCCAGTTCCGATTAAGAGATAAGAGACTTAAAGAAGTGAATCGATGACTCACGTGATAGCATCTGGGTTGAGAATCTTGAGGAGACGCTCGTCCATGGCCTTGTCTTTTTGGAGATTCCCTAACTGATGAAGCAAGAAATTGGGCTCGCCATTGATCACGGGTATCTGTAGTTCAGATAGCCATGAATGAATTTCGGGGTGCTCGGAACTCGAAACATTACTCGGGTCCCACGACTTCAACTTCCAATCAGGGGCAATTATCTCTCGCAGCGCGGGGACGATGAGCTCAAGAATGCTGTTCGCCTTTGAGAGGATCGTTGCGGAAGCAGAGGTCGACTCCTGACGCTGGTGGTTGATTGGGGTAGTGGCGGCGGCGGTATGATTATTGGGCTGAGATGGAACTTGAATGGGGGCCGAATTATCCGGTGGTGGTCTTGCCAGTTGGGAATCAGACAGGATAGATAGGGCTGACAGACGAAGGTCAACAATAGATTCATAGAGTTCGGGAGCCTGAGACAAGTTACCCGCGTCGACAGTTTTCTTCCACGACTGACAGGAGCCAGCGGCCAGCAGAAGTTCATACAGTGCCGGTGACCGCCCCAGCAAGCGTGTGCATGCGTCGAGACTGCACGCGGTTAGGGCCGTCTGCTCAGAGTAAGGTGGCCTCTTGGAATATTCCGAAATAGCTTCATGTAAAATCTGGGGCCCGGTCAGGTGGCCGCCATTCCGCGTCACATTTCGGATTAGAAAGGAAATTGCGAGGTCAGAGTCCGAGACGACATTCTGTTTCGATTGAGAGGGTTGGGAATTCATTGTTGAGGCGGTAGGCGTATGAACCCTGAGCGGCGCACCAACCGTGTTATATCTACCTCCGGGGCCATGGGAGGTTGCGAAGGCAACATGGACCTACAATCTTTCGATTGTGATCTAACAGCCCAAGTGCTTCAGAAAACAAGGGCATTATTGTATTTTTCCAAGCGCCAGCATTTAGAAGTCGATGAAAACAAGAGCTTGACATGAGGCATCGCTCCTACGAGACCAGGCGGGGGACTCGGAGGTTGCGAAGGGCAACATGGACCCACAATCTTGAATCGGCGATGATTGAACAGCCCAACTGCTGCAGAAAACAAGAGGCTTATTGTACTTTCAAGTTTCCACTGGGCAAGCGTCAGCATTTGAAGTCGATGTAAATAGCTCCTGCGAGACGTGTCCGTGATCAATCCGTGATTGTGCTGTTGACGTCGCTGTACTCAATACCATCGGGAGTACTGTACCTGGATTGGTCCGGCAAAGCTCGCGCCGCCAGTAGAGAAGGACCCTATGAAACACAGCTTTCGGCTTTCGGGCCGGGTGTGTTTTCGATCAAATCATGGACCCACAATGGTAAACAGCTTGTTCGTTATAGCTCCATGGCGTCGCCGCCCACTACCCCCGTCGATGACTTCGATTTCGACGCTCAAGTCGCTGACAATGAAACGTACCTCCGCTCTCTGTCCACTTCCCGTGGCATTCGGGAACTGGACGACCTGTACACATCCTCTACTATCTTGCAACCAATACTGGCAAACCTTTTTTTCAAAGTGCGCCGCCCAATCGATCCCAGCATCACATCGAACGACAGTTGTATCGCCCTCCTCCGAAGCAAACCCGCACTACACGAAATCTTGAAGCTGGCGCATGCAAACAAGGATTACACCCCCGTGGCGAAGTCCCGTGCGTTGCCAATTTATATCGCTTTGTTAGTGCCTCAGCTCTTGGTGCTTCCAGATTTAATCCCCCCTTTCGTTTCTCCAAATGTCCGCTCGTATCTGGACGGCCTTCGCCCAGAAATGGAGAAGCTGGTTCGCGGGGACAAGACTTGGGAGCGTTGGTCCCCACCCGCACATCTTGAATTGGACAAAGATACATTAGAACACATCGAGTCTCTGAATCTCCGTCGCCCCGAACCGTATAGACGCGATCTCAGCATCATCTTGCATGACCTTGGGGGCTTCCAGAACGACCCGGTGTTAAGAGACCGTGTAGCTCGGGTTTTCTCCCGCGAAAACAAGTGGGTTTCAGTCGTTCAATTGGATCATGAATAACTTGTTCGTCACAGATTCTTGGTGAATACATCTGGAACGGGGAAAACCCGTCTACTCTATGAGGGACTCTGTCTAAACTGGGGTCTCTATTTTACAGTTGAGGTCGATGGCGGTCGGTTAGGAGTTCGTGATATTTTGGACACCCTCGAAGTTAAATTCGGTCGCTCTACTGGCTTCAAACAATATCTTTCTGAAGACCACAGTGTCACTGACGCGACGAAGCCGGACGCAATCAAGCGGAACTCGGAAATCATTTCCCGCGCCTTCAGCACGGTGTTGTTGGCACGGCTGTTAATTTTCCAGTTGTTTCTCGAGATGGCGCAGGTTGTTGGTTTGACGGAGGAGCACAAGAAAATATGGCTTCTGATGCAGCTTAGCCCTCAAGTGCTACATCCTCTTGCACTCGGCTTTGCTCCATTGGCGCAATTACCAGTCATTATGGGAAGGGAGGACGACACTTATGTTCGCGAAAATATAGCTGATGCTCTTCGGAAAATACGGAAGCTCCTGGGGGACGACAAGCACCTTTTTCTAGTTGTTGACGAAGCACAAATCGCAGCGCAGAAATTCACTGATACCGTCGGGAGCGGAAAATCGCTTCTCACGGAAATAACGCGGGTTTGGGGCGGGCACATAGCGCAGGATCGCACTTTCATATGCGCTGGAACCGATATCCCGAGGACCCGTGTCGAGGGATGCGATTATCTGTGGTGCTCCGATACGGGTGGATTCGACGCCGCCAGTGCGCAGGAGCGTTATGTGGCCCGCTTCTTACCCCCTACATTGGCGGCTTCTCCATCTGGGTCTTTGTTAATTTCTCGTATTTCGAAATGGCTTCTTGGAAGGTGTGTCACTTGTTCTTCATTCAACTCAAGCTCACCATCGGCAGGCATCGTTACACTGCTTCGTTCGTATATGCACTGATCAAAGAAGGCTTCAAGACTCCGCACACTCGGCTCAACGAATATATTCGAATCTCCACAGGATTGGAACCCACGGACGCTAGCAAGCAGGTGGCAGCAGAACAGCGCGAATCTGGTAAAAGTTGGGAGGCAACGTTCACTGTTCTGGATTATACCAAAATTCCGAATGGTGAGTGTCAAAGCCTCATTGTTTTCTATTGCCTCTGATTAGAGCCAGACACCAAGCCTGTCTTTTTAGATATCCTACTTCGCTACTTGGCCACCCACGAGGCCACGCCCCCATTTGGCCCCGAGCATATTAACTTGGTGAGCCAAGGGTATGCCCGCTGTGTGGATGCGGAGTTATCTAGTATTGTCATCGATGAACCGTTGACACTGGTCGGCGCTGCTCGGGGCCTGTTTCCTGACAACTACCCCGAGACGTTCGTGGGGAGCATGCGCCTCAATACTCCGCGCACACCACAGGCATTGTCACATTGTCTTGTCTTCTACCTCGCGCGTGTCTTGAGTCGGCCGCGCATTTTATCCCAAGTCTTCAAGTTTCCCCGCGAAACACCGGCGTGGGCAAAACAGTCCGCGCAACTGGTCAAATTCCATCGAAACGAGGGTCTCGTGGTCGAACATTCTTTCGTCTCCGTCGAAGACTCCTCGTCGCCGCTCGCCACCACTGCTGCCTCCGTAGAAGAGACCATTTCGTGGCTCGGCCATCATCATGGAACCGCATTTTGCCTGCCATCCACATCTAATCAGGACCTCATTTTCTCCCTTAAACTCGAGGACGAGTCCTTCATCTGGGTCGCATTACGGGCGATATCATCCACCGAGCCGGTCCCGGACTCCGACCTCAAGACGGTCATATCTGACCTTGGCCAGTTTGCGGATGAGGTACGACATTTCGCCCGTCTAAAAATTACTACTGATGCATAATGCAGGAATACGGATCCCGTGCGATCGACGCCCTTCGGACGCTACCCAATCGTTCATCCGGGCCGGGCAAACACAGTCTCCTCAGAGTCGTTTCGTCTTTCCCGGCGGAGATCGATCTCGAAGGTTGTGTTAACGAGTGCTCCTCTGATGTCGCCGACCTCAGCCTGACGGCTCTTGAAGGTACCGAAGACGAAGTGACACAGCCCGACCTCTTTGACCGCGTCGTAGCCGCCGTGCTTGCCGGTTGCAAGCGCAAATCGCCGGGGGATGACGGCCCGTCGGAGGAAAGCCCTCACAAGCGACGGAAATCTCCTTCTCCTGAGGACGGTTCGCCTGAGCCCGTTGCAGCCGCCGCCGCCTCGAAGACGAGAGCTAAATCAAAAACACCGAAACCATCGAGCTCGGCGGTTGCCTCCGCGGCGAAAAAAACCAAACCGTCGAGCTCGGCGGCGGCCTCCGCCCCGAAGAAAACTCGGGCCCAATCGCAAACACTAAAAGCGTCCGGTTCGACAACACCCTCCGCTCCCGTTTCGCGCAACACCAGAAGCAAAACCAAAGCTGCCCAGAAGGGGAAAGCATGAGAGGCGGTGATGAAGTAGGAAAGGCATAGGGCCGTTGACCAACCGGATGATTCGAATTCACTCGAACATTTATTTCAGGGGGACGTGTTTGAGAGGGATGGGAGTATAGGGATCAAAAATGATGGCGGACATGATGGCGGATATCCGCCGGATAGAAGGCTGCACGGATATGCCTGAGCGGGAAACCCTGGAGGCCAAGGCTTGCACGGATATGCCTGAGCGGGAAACCCTGAAGGCCAAGGCCTGTAGACGGGTTGCCTCAGCCCTAGAGCCATAGGCTAACCTCCCCATGTATTGGCCTTACCTTCTACGCCTATGAATACATTACCTCAGGAGTGGACCCCTGGGCCAATCCCTCCACGGGAAACCCTTCACGTTGTTGCCTGCAGCTGAATCCCTTCACAGAAAAACCTTCGCGTTGTTGCTTGCAGCCGAATCCCTTCCCCCATATGCCTTCACATCAATCCCCTCAGACCAATGTCCAGGGCCTAACCCTTGACCCCCTTTTCCCGTGCCCCTTTCACTGCAGATCAATGTCCACGGATCGGCCTCCGGACATGAACCTTCTTGATCGTTGACCGCAGGCTTTTCCCTTTCAGGCAATCCTCGAAAATCACACTCTTTCTTGTCAACCCTATCTCCCTGCAGGCCTTTACCTCTGCACCAAGCATGTCTGGCGCCATCAATATATATGTACAGTTACTCAGCCACATATCCTTTGTCACTCATTCTGGGACTCGTCAATGTCGTCAGCTATGGACAAATGTCCGCTCTGTGGATCTCCTATTACGCAGCCTCGACCTTCCGAGGGCCACCACACGCCTTCCAATGAAGGGCGCTACTATCAAAGGGTCGGTCTCATGTCTCTCCCGACTATCCCAGTTTTAAACAATTCCTAGTGTATCTGGAATAATTTTCACCCAGACGCTAGTCAAAATCGCTGCCGCTTTTTTAACTGGCGGGACGACATTTCTCCGCAGCAGCCTCAACCACAGCCTCAGCCTCAGTCCCGTTACTCTACGCACCCCCCATTGGAATCTATACCCACGTCAGCTCGCTTTTCCCAATTTTCGACCAATTCCCCTCCCCCCACCCCGTCCCCCCAGAGCGGACGAGCAGCGATGCAGCCATGTCTCAATTCAAACTGCGCCAGTTATCCCAAGGGTCACAGCAATTCAAAATGTGTTTGGCAGTTCTGTAAAAGTTGTTGTGTACAGACGCCTGAGAGATGTCCTGCTCCGAGGCATAATGAAACCGTTTCAGTACTCAACTCCGTCACTGTCGCAGCGGCATCCCACACGTTGGCCAATCCCACTCTCATCCCTTTCACCTACGAGAAACCCATGGCCCGCATGGTTGACGTTTCCTACGCTCTCAAACTGCAGCGCGGGGATCATGAACCCGCTGTCAGTGATTGCTTCCAGCGCGAGGCGTATAGAAAGGCGAAGGTTAACACGGTGAAAGCACGGGTCTGGCTCAAAGTGCGTCTTTCTACTTTGATCTATCTCTTGCCCTGACCGACCATACGAAGACAGGTGGTGAGAGTACCACAGTAGTCTTAACTGTAGGAACATTTCCCTGGTTCCATCCTCAAGATTGTCCACCTCTTATGTCCTTACTTGACACTACCGACACGGCCGACTGGTCAACTTTCGGGTATTGGGATCCTGCTGACCATTGGGTGCTTACCGATGCTCCTATTGAAATCAAGGACGCTCAGAGCATCCTCTGTTTGCGACTGCCCAACGTGAAAGATTGCATTGACGGTCCGCGTCCCAAGAGACGTCTCTCGGATGTCTTGGTCAATACTCCCAGCCCTATCCGTCTGCGCTCTGATCGGTAACATCTTATTATTTCCCTCTTAACAGTGAACTTATATTTATCGTCTAGTACCACTTCCCGTCCACAAATCTCTCCGATCAATTTTTGTCCCGGGAGCTCTCCTACGCTCAAGCAGCCAATAGACCTACCAAAGTAAACACAGCTTGGCATTCCTCCTTATTCCACTCCTGAATTCTTTAGTTTTCAGCCCATCACACAGCCCAGTATCGAGGACGCCGACAACACTGACAATAGTGATATTGAGATAGTGACCCCACTTCCGTGAGTTTTAGCATCTTCCATCTTAATTGAGCTGATAATTCCTCAAGAACCCCTCCCACCGCCAGCTCCAAGAGTACTCCAAAGTCCAAATTTCCACTCAAGTACGCATACCAGATGAATCAAGGTTTTATGGATATGGCGGCGGCTACCGCTGGAACCATTGAGCGGAAATTTGAAGCTGCCTTTGATATGCCTTGGACACGCAGTTCGTACTATACCCACCATGACGTCTGGTCCGCCATGTGTAAGGATAATCCAGACGCTCTGGCTTACGCCGTGCAGTGTGGAGCATGTCCAGGTGGCGAATGGGGTCCTATTGCTCAACGGTTTGCCAAGTCCAAGGGAAAGGGGACAAAATCGTAGATCCTACATAGCTAGTGCAGTAGGCTAGCACAATATTCAGGGATTCGAAATTTGCGTGTCTCAAAACGTGTACACGCCATCAAAGAATAATTGATGTCCCTCGAAACTTCGGGGTGAAAATTTCGGACCTGTCCTTTTACTGCACTACACTATGGCTCCAGTCTTTTCCCGCCTCACTCCAGAATATCTGTGAGTAGTTTCTTAGATTTTTTAGCTCTCCCAGAGCTCATCGTTCCCTAGAAATGCTCAGCACCCGTTGACTGGGACTCGTGGGCTTCAAGTGAATCATATCAGGGTATCTGTCCTCTCATTCTCTCTGTACATATAAATCCTGAGACCTAGGACTTAGCATATGATAAGGCTCTTCAAAAGCGTTGCAGCCCTGCGCCCGACCCCTCAAAATTATCCCACGGCGGTGAAAATGCTCTCGAAGCTCCCGGGCTTGGAGGTCAGCTGGCCCTTCATCCTTCAAGGAACAGGTCCACACAGCAATGAGAAGAGTGGTCCGGTGGACCTCAAGCTACGTGAACTTTTCAAAATGGGCCTGATTTCTATCCCAGTAGGCTCTATGGATTGGATTCCGTTTTAGAAAATACTCACCAATTGTAGGTCGAGTATCAGCATCTTAGTTCGTCCACAGAAGATCCGCCCACCTCCTCCCAGCTTGATCCGCTCACCTCGTCGGAATCCGGTTCTCCAGGTACGTTGGCGACATTGCAGGTTCTTATAGCTGCTGATCCAGTGCAGGCCAAAAAATTCGGATACCAACACCTATGCCAGAGACCCGACTCAAGCGGTGGAAAGGCAGTCTAGAAGAGTATAAAAAAGAGCACGACCTTATTTGGGACTTTGTTAGCCACGGTAATTGTTGCATCTCTAACGTCTGGCTTGAAATGGACTCAAAGTCTTCTAGACCCTGGAGCAGATGTCAAGCGCTACGATCCCAAAATTGTGGTTGTCGACCTGCTTGGAGACGACCATCATGAATCCCTTGTCACCCGCTATCATGAGTTAGATTTATCTGACGCCATCCGGTTCCATGGTAGGCGGCTTGAGGATGATGACTCTGACTCTGACTCTGAGGATGAATCATCTGAGCTCGAGATTACGACTCTGGAGGACTTGGACCCCAACAGCTTGATAACTGTTACTGTCCTGACTCAAGAGATTGTCCGTCGTGCGGTCTTGACTAAACCCTTCACAGACGCGCATGGTAAGTTTTCAAAGTGGTCCCTGATATGTATCACTCACATCCGCTGTAGGAGAAGAAGATTTTGTCGTGAGCTGGGTCTTGCCCGGTTACCCCATTATATCCTTTGACGGGGTAATTGGCGATGTATTGTATATTCACCACCATGATGATGCCCCTGTCGGTCAATTTGCTGAGAGGATTGATGAAGAGCATTTACTGCCTACTTTGGGGCCGCTTAACGCATTGCGTGTCCTACTGTTTGTCGCTCCTTATCAGAACAAAGTAGGCCATTTTGCTGTACTTGACCTCCGGACTATTCTCACTACCTGTCAGGTGAAAGAACTCTCCGAGTCTGAAAAGAAAAATAACCTGATTGCGGCGTACTTGGGCGAACGTCATACCGACGACTCTGTCCTCAAAGAGATACAAATTAACCACACCTCCAGGGATCTGAAGACCAAAGGCCAGACGCCTCAGTGCTGGGAGCGGTGGACCACAAAGTTGAAGAAGATCCTTGATTACGAGGATCAGATTCCCAATTCGTACCGTGTGGCAGGAGCCCGCAAAAAGAAGATTACGGCCAAGGCGATTGGGCTCCTGGTGCACACCTCTGGAGACTGGGTTTCCAAGTGTCTCACTGCCGCTCAGTTGATTCAGAATCACAGAACGAAGGTGTGGTTGATTCAGTATCTGCAGAAGAATGATGTGAAGAGCGCTGTGGGAATTGACAGCTTTATCAAGGAGTTGAGGAAGGGCCTTGACGCGTAGATGACATGTAATTTGGCCAGTGTTGGGAATATTCAGTCCATATTGAGTTCTTAAACCGGACCAATGTTGAGAGTAAAGAAAGGCCTCCGAGTAAAGTCTCCCGTGCAGTTCCGTCCTTCCCAGCCGCCCCGATCTGCTTGGCGATCGGCCCGAAACAAATCAATATTTTATTTTCTCATGCCGAATGACCTTCGTCTTCCCTCATTGACAGCTGCTCTTCCTGCGGCTGTTACCATACTCTTTGTCTTGTGGCCTCAGAATTATCCTCTTCTTGAAATAAATCCAGGTACATTAAAGATCTGAGGATGCAGTGTTTGACACGCTCCCCGCAATCAAACAAACAACACCGCGAAGCGATCACGTGCCAGATCAACGCGACGCGTCTGTATAAATCTCTTTGACGAGGTTCATGTCTAACCCCCACCACCTTGCCTTCTGCAGGCTCACCGGTTCGCATGCAGTTATTGCCCGCCGGACGCTTCAGTCAGACCTTATGGTCCAGACGTCGTGAGCCACCAGATTACATTTCCCCTTCCTCTGCAGGCTCACTGGTTCGCATGCAGTTATTGCCCGCCGGACGCTTCAGTCAGACCTTGTGGTCTGGATGTCGCGAGCCAGCAGTTCTACATTTTCTACGTTTTCTTTTTCCTTTTAATGTGCCCCCTGCCCGCCGCCTGCCCGCCGCTCGCCCCGCTGCTCGTACCCTCTGGAGTTTTGAGCCAGACTCCAGACACCCTACCTGACACATCTCAATCTCAATTTCAATCCTACCTCCGCGGTTCCCCCACCCTCTCATCGATGTTCCGCCCACCAAACCCAGCGAGCGGGTTGTCGGGCCGGACCGGAGCACTGCCACACCAAAATGCCACGTCATCACGCTCGTTCTACCACCGCGATTGTTCCACCGCGCCCGCTCCACTGAAACGAAGAACTACGCCAGGAAGAGTCTCGCGGCTGCCCCAGGCGCCACTATCAACAATTCCCAAGTAGCGTCCCATCCCCGCCCATTGCACCCCCAACTCATATGTGCTGAAGATCTCCCCACTGGGAATGGCTCTGCGGCGTCAGGTACCATGAAAATCGTGCGTGCCTTTTTCTGCACTAGACATTTATACTGATGCGGCATGCAGTGGGGCTCGGAGAACGCCATCACCGATATCACGCCCGCTGCGGACTGGCAGATCCTGGGCTGCAACTCGACCGCGCTCTCGCAAAACATCCGCCTCGTGTGCACGTCCGACCCATCAGACCCTTCCTCGCTCTGTGCGCACCTCTACCAGAACACCGGCGCGGTGAACAAGATCGTGCGGCTCCCCGAAAATGTGTGTGCTTTGACTGACTCTGCCGGAATGTGACGGACTGACATGAGGGTAGTGCGGCGCCAGCGCCTTCGCGCGCGTCGCCAAAGCCTGGGTCCCCGCGGACCAGTCGATCCCCGCCTCCATCAAGGCGTCCGCCGCGACGGCACAGCGCCCGTCGTCAAGGCCCTCGCCATCGACACCAACTGGGATGCCGTCGACTACTCCAAGTGCGCTTTCTTCAACACCAATCTTTTTGTTGCACTTGCGCGTGTTGCTAATCGCGTCGCAGGACAGGTCCAGTGAACATCGTGATTCAGGGCGCTAACATCCCCGGCGCGCCGACGGACATCCAGATCCCCGGCTCTCGCCGCTCCCGCCTGCCGTCCCGCCGCGGGCTCGGATCTATCATCTCGAGCGCCGTGAATTGTGCGTCATTCCCGCACAACTTGTGACGGTCCGCTGAGCCATTTGATTTGATTATAGCGGTCGCGAATGGGATCGACAACGCCGCTAGCAGTGTGAAAAATGCCGCTGAGAGTACGTACCCCATCTCCCCTGGTTCCCACCTGCCGCGTACTAACGAATGTATTACCCAGGTGTCGGCGACGATATTACAAGTGTTGCGGGCGGTGTGTCGCTCCCTATTCGCTTACATCATCCTTTTGCTCAATGTTTGGAACGCAGAGGCTGCCACGAAGGTGGAGAGCGTTGCTGTCGGTGCGTTCCATTTCTATCAGCTCTTTTTATCTTCCACAGTAGGACTCATTCGATGCACAATACGCAGGCGCTGCGACCAAAGTAGCCACCGTCGCGAAATCGGCTGCCACCAAGGTCGCCTCTGCAGCCAAGGCCGCAGTCAGCGACGTTGCAGGTACCCCCTTTCCCCTCCTTGCACGGCCAGCACAGTGACGAATACCCAGCGGCAACAAACAACACGGTCGACGTGAACCACACGTTCGACCTCCTGCCCCTCACCTTCGACAAGAGCGCGAACCTGTTCAACCAGTCGATCAGCTGCGGGCCCGCTGCCGCCTCCATTTGAGGCTGGCGGCTTCAGAGTGTTTTGAGGCCAGTTTTCTTTTCTTTTTTTTTTGTCCCGGCTGACTTCTCCTTCAGCGGGAGCTCTTTGCTGCTGGCAGATTGCAATGCCCGCGCGCCCGTTGCATCCCCACACGGCCATCCGCACACGCAAGTCCCGCGCGGCCGTCCGCACACGCAGGTCCCGCGCGGGCGTGCCCGCACGCAAGTCCATGCGGGGACGTCCCCGCACGCAAGTGCCCGCACGGATGTCCCCGCATGCAAGTCCCCACGCGGAAGTCCCTGTGGGTGCGTCCCCGCACGCCAGTACACGCACGGGCATCCCCTCGCGCAAGTGCCCGCGTGGGCGTCCCCACGCGGAAGTCCCCGCGGGTGCGTCCCCACGCGCCAGTCCCCGCGTGGGCATCCCCGCAGTGCCGACCCCCGCTCGGGCATCCCCTCGCGCAAGTGCCCACGCGGACGTCCCCGCGTGGGCATCCCCACGCGGGCGTCCCCATGCCCAAGTCCCGGCAGCGCAAACCTCCCGCGGGAGTCCCCCCGTGCAAGTCCCCACGTGGGTGTCCCCAAGGCGCAAACCTCGCGCGGGTGTCCCCAAGGCGCAAACCTCGCGCGGGTGTCCCCATGCACCAGTCCCCGCGGGGGCGTCCCCACGGGCAAGTGCCCGCGGTGCAAACCCTGCAGGGGCGTCCCCGCATGCCAGTCCTCGCTGCTCACCGCGCGATTAGGTGTTGAGGTGATTTTTTTTTCTTTTTTTTTCCGTGCTCGCTGACCTCCTTCACCAGGAGCCGCCCGTTCGTGGCATAGCCACACAGTGGAGATCTCGAAGATCTCCGCCGTGTAGGACACCGAGGACCAGGGATGGCCGTGCGCCCATCCCCCCGCTGCAAACCCTCCACGTCAACCCTGCGGCGCCGTCCCTGCGTGCCGCCCATCCCCGTGACTCTTAGCTCGCGGTGCAAATCCCACGCGCCCTTCCCGCGGTGCAAACACCACACGCCAGTCCCCACTCAAGCACCGGCCGCGCCCTCCCTCCTCTCCACCCTCCTCCCGTGCCCCGGCTCGAGGATTAGGTGTTGAGGTGAGTCTTCTTTTTTCTTTTCTCTTCCGTGCTCACTGACTTGTCCTTCACCAGGAGCTCGTTGGTGGGCACGCTGCAAACCCTGCCCGCAGGTCCGTGCGCTGTGAACCCTGCTCGCCAGTCCCCGCACTGCAGACCCCGCGCCACCATCCCCGTGCATCCCTCCTCGCACTGCAAACCGTGCGCGTCCCTCCCCGCGCTGCCACCCCTGCACCGCCATCCCCTCGCGGTCATATGTATCTTGTCGATAGTCCTGTCCTTGTAGAATTCGTTTGCGCTCCGAGAAACGTGTACTCCTTGTAGCCTTGTATAATCCTTGTAGCCCTGCAAATAATATATTGGTTCAAATACATTGCTTCGTCGTTCTCGTTCGGTCGGGATTCCGGAAAAGGAAGTAGCTCGTTAGCTTTCGTCCCCATGCCACCTCCTCTCGAACGAGCCTGGACACCTCAACTCCGCCCATATTCCGAAGACGCAGCAGTTTTCCAGGATGAGGCTTTCACTACGGTCTTTGAAGAACACGCAGCAGCTACTCGAACTCGCCGGAACGCTCAAGAATTGCGGCAAAAATTGGCTGATGTGCTATCCAAACCTCGCTGGGTAGGCTGTGACTCCTTCCCTGGTGTCTTCTTGTTGAACTTTTTGGCAGGTCCAGTTCCAGAATGACTGGCTGGACTTCACCTTAGGCGGTGAAATAGTGGGATTAATTCCAGGGGACGTGGTTGAGCGCTGTCAGCAGCTCTTCATCGATGTCCTTTGGACTCGGTATAGCACAACTGGGAGTCAAGATGGAGAAGCACAAGCGCTGGACCTGCTATTAGAGGTGCAAATGAAAACCTTCAAGGATTTCCGACCTTTTGTATTCTATTTCTATGCGTCTTTTTGTATTTGGAGCTGACACATTGTAGGCTCAACCTCCAGCCGACTTTTGCTAGCTGGAGGACATCCAGCAACGGACGACATATGACGGTGATACAGATGCGGGCGAACGGAACTCTGACTGGGAAGATGTGGAATCTAATCTGGATGAGCTTGACTCACTCGACCTTGACCCGGACTATGAGGTCGATGAAGCTGGTGCCGAGATCCTGGAACAGGTGGAGGTGGCGGGCTTCATTCAGGTCCCCTCTCAACCCAATGTTGCGGCCCTACCGACCCGGCTCGTCGACAAGAATCTCAAATCAAATGAACTCCCGTACGTGTGGGCCTCACACGTTGAAGATTTCTTCTTTCCTGTGGATAAAACCGTGAGTCGTTTTGGGCTTCCTCTTATTCTCTGGTCGTAAGCGTGCAATTTCAAGGATGAGTCGCGGGATAAATCTGATGTCGTAGAGGATCTTGTCGCCATGCGCAAGCTTGGTGCTAAAGAGTACAGATCTCCAGAGTTCCAGGAGGCTATAGAGGTGAGTTCAATCCTGCCACTATATTTTGCACCGCACTGAAGAGGTTTGCAGGACTCAGATTTGCTTGACCTCTTGCACAGAATTTGTCGTCGGGGCAACCTTCTGGAGACAAGCCATCCGGACGTGCAAGACAGCTTTCGGTGGCACGATTGGAAGACCAGCTACCCAGAAGTTATCTGTCCACCTGTAGCTGTAGGTTTTTGCCTAATGACCTGGATGTAGCCATAGAACATTAGGCAAAACACCTGGACCTAGCCAGGGCCTGGCTAGCCTTTTTTCCCTGCCAAATTTACTTAAAATAAGAAAGTGGCCGTAGCAGGGATTGAACCAAAAGCTCTAGTGTTACATAAGCATTGCAAGCCTAAGTAACATTCTAACCAACTGAGCTAAGAGGGAATGAAAGAGAGTCAAATTTATAGGGCCATATCATAGCTCTGATAATTCACAATGGAGATGTTTCATACCTTCTGGCCCCACCTTAGGGGCCTGGTTAGTGTTAGTAGGTTAGTGTTAGAGGTTAGAGGTTAGTGTTAGTAGGTTAGGGTTAGAGGTTAGAGGTTAGCCCTTAGGTATATTGAATTTTGTTGTTAGGGTAGGGGGTTTGGTGGTTAGGTTTGGTTAGGGTTAGGGTTATAAACACAACAAAAACACATAATAAGCTTTAAACATACAATTTCGAAGATCTAGAGCAGCTTGCCTGCTCTAGATCTGGGTATAAGCAGCCCTGGGTAGGGTAAGGGTACCTTACCCTAGCCAGGGCCAACAAATGGTTTGAAGCAGCTGTTTAGTGCAGTGGTTAAAAGGTCTCTTTCTGATGTGTCTTTGTAATCATACTATCTAAGGTGGTGTGGGTTCAAGCCAGCCAGCTGGAATTCATTTTGTCAGCTATTACTGAAATCATCACTGAATGCTCTTTTCTGGCTGTAGCCAGGCCCTGGCTAGGTCCAGGTGTTTTGCCTAATGTTCTATGGCTACATCCAGGGCTTTTAGGCTATATCTTACTGCTAGGGCTCATCTGTCGGTGGGTTGCACCAATTCGCACAGAAGCCGAGTACCAGCAAGCAAGTTGAACTCTTCCCACAACCTGAATGGATCTAACATGAAAACTAGACTGTACCCAAGCCCGATCCCAAATACAAATTCACTTTGAAGGACGCCCAAGGACTGCTCCAGTTTATCAGCGACCATCCACGCATGCATCCATGGAGCTTTGATCCCATGGCTGGGTACCTCTTCTTGTCGGCTGCTTGTTTTCAGACAAACTGTGACATGTGGCTCGTTCCATGCCTTCAGGAGCTCAATTACCCTGTGCGTAACTTAGCTGCTATTATTTCTTAACCGTTACTAACTGGCTGACTTCAGAAAATTGACGGATGGAACTCAGGCATTGTCCACCGAAGAATTATGGAACTCGATCTCATGGCCAATCCAGCTACACATGAAATGTTCCTAAAATCTATAGATCCCCGCCTCGCTGTAATCCTCCGGGAGACGTCAGCCCACCGCACCACCGTCGAGAAGGTCAAGTCCCAGCTCCTCCGTCCCCACATACCCAGACCCTCCGATTCAGAAACCAACGCAGGCTTTGGGACGGACGATGAAGATGATCCCAAATCGTCAAAGCGTCCCAGATCTCCCTCTCCTCCACCACTTACAGCTAACCAAAAGCGAGCGCGGAATAGGAGGAAAAACACCAAACCTGGGCCCAGCGCCCAGGAACCAGATTCAGGCGAGGCCCCAAAGGATGAACCGGATGGTGAACGCCACCACAACTGCCCGCATTGTGCCGGTCTCCCCATGGACCAACAGTGCATCTGACTTGTACCTGTACAGCCCCGCAATTGCAAGAACCTTGTCGGGGCAGCGTTGACATGTGCTGACGTCCGCAATCGCCTGAAACCCAAACCGCCCGTAAGTGGAAGGTTTGTATTTTCAGGAACGTTACTTACAGCTGTATATAGCCAAAGCGTAGAAAGGGTTCTCCACGCCCGAAAAAGCGACGTGCACCGATTCGATACCTGCACCCTTTCGAAGATCTGGACATGATGTTTATCCGGCATCGGCCAGAAGTCTATCGACGCTGCGGCAAGGACATTGTGCAATTCGTGTGGATGCAGGATGGCAAGGATGATGAGAATGTGCGCGATTTCACCATCTTTCTATCAGTTCTAACCCAACTTGCGTCTCAGGTAGGAGGAGTTCGATACCGAGTGTTTGGAAAGCGAATTCATCAGCAGCTCATCGCCAACCACCGCCGGGTCAAAGTCCGGGCCATCAGACGTCGGGAAGATATGGAGGCCTGGGCTTATGGTACAATGACAGGCGAAGGCACTCGGATGCCTAAGGGTGGCCGTAGAGGGGATGGATATGGACCCTATGCCTCTCACAAAGGAGATACACCTGACGATATCAAAGCATTATTCAGGCAGGCTGTGGTGAGCTGCTACCGCCCTTCTCCGTGGCCACCATTAATTGGAACGCAGGATACCGACCTTCTGGTGGAAGCTGGAGACACCATTTGCCCTGGCTTGAAATCTGAACTGGCCTAGATGACATCTGAGGCTTATGTGGGTCGCTTAGGCAAGCACGGACTATCCACCTTTGAGTGCGATAACTACATTAGCTGCGTACATTGGGACGAAGACATTGGCAAGGCCGATTTGGTGGAGGGACATTCACGGGCCAATCGTATTGGTGGGCTCTATCCCTGCGTGCAACTGGAGAAGAAAAATTGCAAGCTGCACGAGTACAACTTTGCATATGTGAGATGGGGTGTTGTGATTGAAACGAGACCGAACACCGTTTGGTGAGTTTCAATTGTTGACTGTACTGATATTGTTTCCCTAACGAAGAATTGTATAACTAGGGTGTTCAATGGCCGTCACGCTCATGCTACGATAATACCCAGTCAGTCATCTATGAACGCTAATGCACAATCGAGCGGGAAGCACCCAACCGCTGCTGCGAAAGATGTAACTCGGGCTGACCGTCTTAGAACTATTCGCTGTGGGTATAATCTTAGATCACGTCGACCATGAATATAATGTTAAGTTTGTTATTTACTGCACAACGGAAGGCGTGGCGAAAGGTACTATGAAAGGTGCTCCGCCCTTCAACAAAGTTTGCGACTGAATGTGAGGGAAGTGGCCCTGAGAAGTCAGCTCAGCTGCAACATGCTCATTATGCATGGAAATCATTTCGTCTAGGAAGAAGTTATACCTGCACAGATTAGATAGCAGTGATGTTCTCAGATAAAAGACGTACTTCAGAACAGGCATATCCTGCACCATGGTCTGATACTTTCCGAACCAGACGTTGGCCTGCTCAGCAGCTGAAGAATTGAAGACCCATTTTCCGTCACTGCCAATGAGTTCTCGGAAGCGCGCGGGGTTGCAGTGGATCTGGCAAAAGACGTCTCCCTCAGAATGCTTGCACTTGAAGTGGAAGACGTCCACAGGAAGCCCAACGTTGTCGAAATAGTGATCATCGCAGCTGCGCAAGTGCTTGAGAAAAGAACAGTTGTTGTCGTAAAAAATGTAAGATGGAAGGGACCCAGGATATATCTCTGGGAATGTGGCCTTCAAAAATTTCTGATTGAAGATAAGTACAACTCAGTGACATGCAGAAAAACAAGATACCTTAACGCCGGTAATTCCTTCGGACCCGAACATGGTCGCTCTCGAGATGATGATACCACAGCACCAGACGAACAATTGCTCATTATGCGTCCAACTCCGTGTAAGGTTGCCTTTAACATGCGAAGAGGGAGTTGGTATAGCATTGGAAGGGATTGATTGAGTTGCAGGGCTAGATGTGCTAGATCCGGCCAGGGGGACTTCAGAAATAGCAGCATTCTGAAGACGTGTCCGCAACTGGAACATTGCAGTATTCTTCTCATCAGCAGCTTCTTGGAAGAGCTGGTGTGATTCTATTGAACATGTACGGAAGCCAGGCCGGGCGTTTTCGGTACAGTCCTTGACACGACAGATTTTCTCTAGGTACTGGTGTTTGGCACAGAAATGGTGCCGTTGTGTGGGTAAGGCGTCTTGGCACTCATGCTTGCTGCAGCAGAGATGGCGAACTGTAACCCCATCGTGTACGCCAGCGGTCATACGGTCTGCAAGACAGGAAATCAACAGATAGAAGTAGACAATAAGATCAAGACTTACACCAATTACCGTCTTCTCCTTGGTAAACTTTCATACACCTATTGCACGCATGCGCCCACATAGGTTGCCCAGTTCCGGCCATTCGGTAATTTCTCTCCGCCAGTGCTTCATCATAGCGGTGGTTCTGGAGTCCATGATGAGGCAAAGAAAGGGTCTCACGCTGGGCATTCTTATCTTGTAATATGGCATGGATGAAGAATGCATCCAGGACAAGGTCTCCTGTCAGTTCGTTGACGAGGCGGTAAGCGTTGGGTAGGTCAGAAATCCCAACCGCCTGGTTATAAACCCGAGAAATTCCTTGGCAAGTGGCACTAACAGAGGCTTCAGATCCTTGGTGCGTTTCATTGGTAAAAAAGCTTACTGGGACTGACACATTTGACTGCTGAAATATTTGCAGAGATCAGGGTCGACGTATGATGCTTCTGTTACATGAATGAAGCGAGGGACTTCCTGTGAATAGTATTCACGATGAGCATCGTCATCGCTGGCATTGCAAACTTAATAATTGTTGTAATAGCGGATATGGCAGGCTGTTGGTAGGCTGGTAGGTTATATATTTTTGAAGAGTTTTGAGAGATAAACTTACGTCGGCAGTACAAGGATTTTGAGAAGATTGGTAAGATACCACGATGAAGGGTGTACAGGCGGCCTTCCACAATGCTCTCTTCGCCCAGACCATGCTGACATTTCAAGCAAGATGTGATTGGGGGGCGCAGAG
Organism: Mycena maculata; assembly: GCA_029448575.1. Lineage (NCBI taxonomy): Eukaryota > Fungi > Basidiomycota > Agaricomycetes > Agaricales > Mycenaceae > Mycena > Mycena maculata. The sequence goes on along the minus strand of JARJLG010000080.1, from coordinate 271,358 downwards.
GTTCAGCACCTATATTGATATTCAGATTTCTTCAAAATTTCGGTTCAGAAGGACAGACCAAGCTTTTGGGTCCTCCCATGAACACGGAAAATATCGTCCACAGATGGCTGAGGTGGGCCATTGTAAGAGGTCTCTGCAATATCCCCAAAAGCATGCCAAGTCAGCTGGATGAGGCTTGTATCCAGACTGAGGACGGAGGCCAACAAATCGCACACTGGAGGCGGTAGCGACAGTGGCCTAGACGTGCCTGTGCCCAAAATCTCTGGCCAGAGTCGGTGTGTGAGTTCAAAGAAGCGCTGGATATCACTGTAACGCAGGTTGTGGTATAGTGAGTCATGAGCGAGCAATCTCTCAAGAATTTGTGCGGCGGGCAGAGTGGGGATCATGGCAGTGGGTTACTAAGCAGAGATCGCAATGAAGAGCTCTGTAGGTATTGTAGTGAAAGGAAATTGGGTCAGGCCAAGGTGGGGATGCCTTTACCTGAGGGGAAATCCACAGACATAGATGCCTGGAAGGGTCCGACTCCACGCATAGGCCTATGGTGCTATGGCTGGAGGGATACCCATCCAGGCCTAGAGCTGGAAGGAAACATGTCCAGGTAGGACTATTGGGATATGTATGGTTTTGAGCCAAAGTGTATTGGTAGGTAAGTAGATAGGTATATTCCGGCGCGGTCCCGTTGGATTAAGCGCAAGAACAGGCCTTAGGTAGCTACTTATGGGTGTCTGCACAGCAGGGAAGTTGCCTCAGGGGAATGCCTGGACTGAAAAGGGCGCTGGGGGTTGGGCTACAAGCAATAGCCCAAAGCCCCCTATCCGGCGGATATCCGCCATCATGTCCGCCATCACTTTGATCCCAGTACTCCCGACCTTTTGACGTGTTTTGTACCTCCCCATCAGTTTATCCCTAGCGTGTATACGCCCCGCGATATAAGTATAGAGTGCATCATCGAAATCCAAGTGCTATAAGCCCTGCTTTCGTGCTCTTGAGGGGCGAGGGGCCTTGCCCGTCGGGCCTACATAAAGCATGGTCACGGTTACTTTTATTCAAGGTGAAAGAGGATGGACGGAGCATAGGAACACATGTTCGTTCCGCTCCTTGCTGTTGTCGTATGCGTCTATAGTATAACGACTGTCTTCAGAATCACTTCAGATTACCATAGAGGCTGTCATCGAGCCTACTCGATTGCCTGAGATGAATGGCGTCGGACGCGGGGACGAGTGCCGTCGCAGATGTGGGCACTCTCTTCGAATCATTTATCGACCTAGCTGGGCAGCCCCGCCTTCCGCCTGAGCGACCAAGTCGACTGCGCCGTGAGTGTCCCTGCCCTCGACTGGACCTTGTTCGCGCAAAAAGGTCGGTTATTTCCTCACTTTTGCAGATCCCAAGTCACTGTAGTCCCTCGCCCACACCGCGCGCACCACCTCCGCCTACGCCCAGCGCAACGTCCCCCCATCCCGCGCGCCGGCCCTGGCTCCGGGGACCTCCAGAAACTCGTCCGCGAGGCGAAGAAGGCGTTACTCGATCCCGTCTTCGCTGCGGTCGCCGCCCAAGACGAGGAGCCACCCAGCCCAATCTCGCCCGCGAAAGAAGGTTGCAAGGAACAATAAAACGAAGGGTGCAACAAGCAGATGCCCCCGCGCGGGCCGTCGGGCCTGTTCACGCGCCGCCCACGCGTGCCTGCGCCTCCTCTGCCTCCTTCCACATCACCCACTTTCTCGATGGATCACGGAGAGGGCGAGGGCGACGACGCCAGCACGACTGCCCTCGCGTCCGCGCCCTCCTCCACGCGCTGTCGTTCCCGCTCACCGCTCTCCCCCGCCGCCTCTAACAAGTACAATTTCCAAGTCGCCTCCAACGCACACGAGGGGGATGATGCAGAGGAAGAGCTCCCCATGGCACTTGCCAAGCCCGTCCGCGCACGCCGCATCTCGACCAAGCTGCAGCGGCAGAACCTCGACCGGTCGGATGCGCTGCCGCTGACGCGTGCGCGGCGGGCGTCGGAGGGTGTCGGCCCGCGCGCACGGCGGGAGCAGCAGAAAGTCATACATTCATCGCCGCCGCAGCAGCAGGAGCAAAAGCCGAGACAGCGGCTGACGCTCATATTGCCCGCCTCAAAACCGAAACCGAAAATCGACCCGACACCGACTCCGACGCCTAACACCGAGGAGGGGGAGCGGCCTGTGAAGAGGCGGCGGACGCGCAAGGCCAGACCCTCGCCTTCGCCCCCTGGCGCCGACTTGCCCTTCACGCCCGACACCGCCAAAGCCGAAACACCAGACGTAGACACACCCGCGCCCCAGGCCGAGCCTGCGCCCCCGTCCGTGCTGGGCAAGCGCACGCGAAGTACCAAGCCCAAGCCGGGCCCGGACACGTACAAGGTTGTTTGGAGCGCGGAGGAGCAGAACCAGCTCGAGCGCCTGCTAGAGGAGATCCCTGTGGGGGACCCGAGGAGGTGCGTGTGCGAGGAGTTCTCGCTCCTCGCGCTTGTCCTTCCCCATACTCTTCCTTCCGTTCTTTTCCCACCCGCCTTCCCATCTCTCCTGCCTGCCTGCCTCCATTCTTTCTCTTTGTTCTGCACACACCCACGGAACGTTCGCTCACGCCCGCATCCCGCAGATTCCTAAAAATCTCCCTCGCGATGGACGGCCGGCGCACGCCACGGCAGGTGTCGAGCCGCGTGCAGAAGTACATGCAGAAGCTGAAGAAGTATGGGGCGGTGGACTAGGACTGGGTGGGACCGAATGAAGAGCGCAGATGATGGCCGAGTTGCGTCTGTCTGCAAACTAAAACTGGAATGTTTGACGACGAATATTTTGGAGTCTTCGTCAATCATAACCGGTCGCCGAAACTCGTAGAATCCAAACGCCGGAGGTGTGTGAACGACTGTCTTCACATCCCTGGGTAAAGTCGGTTTGCGAGACTATGCGGGAGGGTTCGAGCTATAGCCATTCAGTGTAGTCGCGACTCTCTGAATTGGCTGACCGGAAACCTATAAGGAGTCAACGGACTAGATGCGCGCCATTCCCTGACAACCATAAACCAGAGGGAACAAGAACTTTGAGGCAGCCATCTCGGCCGCGGAGGTACTCGAAAGCACTCACACAGTCGCCGGGCCGGATTCTTTGATCAAAACCATGAACCCACAAAGGGCCACGATAGCGACCACTTGTTCTCGTTGTGCTGTATGGCTTCCACTGTTTCCCGAGACGCTCCCGATTTCGAGGCATGGATTACTGACAATGCGGTAATCCTCTGCCGTCTCACCACCCGCTACGATAATGCGGAGTTGGACGACCTGGACACAACGTCCAAATTCTTGCAACCGATACTGGCGAACCTTTTCTTTAAAGCACACCGCCCAGCCGATGGCAACATCACATCGTACAACAATTATATCGCCCTGCTTCGAAGCAAACCAGCACTCCACGAAACCTTGAAGCTGGCGCATGCAGAGAAGGATTACACTCGAATGGTGGAGTCTCGTAAGCCTCTCTCTACACCAAACCTCAAAAGATACTCCATTATAGCCTTGATCCCTCCCTTTGTTTCTTCTGATGCGGGGTCATATCTGGAGAGTCTTCGCCTAGAAATAGAGGAACTCGTCCGCAAGCCCGCGGCCGAGATTTTGGCCACTTAGGAACCTAAATTTGCAAACTGGGGCCCAGTATTCATTGAAGATGCTTTATCTCATATTGCTTCCCTGAGCCTCTGGCGGCCTCAGCCTAAGTCTGACCACCTTCGAAGGCGCGAAGCAGCAAGTGAAGCAGTGCGAATTCGAATTGTTCGCCAGCATTGTGGACGGTGTGTTTGCGAGCCACAAGCGCAAACCGACTTGGGACGACGGTTTGCCGGAGATGACGTACCGTAAGCGTCTGAGGTTGATGAATCCAGCGAAAATCACAGTGACACGACGACGGATGAATCGTCGGAACCCGAACCCGTCGCAGCCCCCTGATACGTAAATCGAGAACCACGGCCCCCGCACCACCGAAGCGAGGCGTGAAATCGAGAACGTGAACGTCTTCGAAACCGTCGAACTCTGTGACACCCTCCTCTACCCCCCGTTTCCCGCAACACGAGGAGCAAAACAAGAGCAGCCGAGAAAGGGAAGGGGAAAGCAAGCATGAGAGACAGTGACGAAGTCGAAAAGACGCAGGGGCGTTTTCCGACCGGATGACTTGAATTTATCTCTGTTTTATTCTTGCATGTCGCGAACGATTCTTTCTTTGATGATATGTTATATAGTATACAGTGTATCATCAGGATCCAATGCCATGCGCGTGATACAGATACAGTGGGTGCACGCAGGCCCACAAGTCCTGCTTTCGTGCTTTTGGTTGTTCGTAAGTAAGGATAGTGGATTTTGCGTCAGTCGAAGTAGTCTACTTGAGTCGTCCCCCGTGCCACGCCTATTTCTTGAGAAGCGAGGGATGCAGAATATATTCGTGCAGTGCCTTGCCCGTCGGGACCTGCATAAAGCATGGTTACTTTTGTTCAAGATGAAAAAGGATGGACGGACCATGGGGAACACATGTTCGTTCCGCTCGATGAGACACTCCATGAGGATCGGCTTGCTATTGTCGTACGCGAGGAACTCGGCCATCTTCTCGGGCAGCTCCGCGGCGGTCTCACACCGCAGTGCGTGCACGCCCATTGCGCGCGCGAGAAGCACGAAGTCTGGGTTCGTCATCTTCGTGTGCGAGTGGCGCGCCGAGTAGAAGAGATCTGCGCGCGCGAGTTGACCCAAAATCGACTAAATATATGGGACAGAGATGCGCACCCTGCCACTGGAGAACCATGCCCTGGAACTCGTTGTTGAGAACGAGGACCTTGACGCCGATGCCGTACTGCGAGGCGGTCGCGAGCTCCATCGCGGTCATGCTAAAGGACGCATCGCCGTCGATGTCGACAACGATCTTGTGGGGCGCGGCAACCTTGGCGCCGATCGCGCTCGGCAGTCCGAACCCCATCGTCTGCGCAGGCGTCAGATTTTTTTACCTTGAAAGAGAAGGAAACCGGTACTCCTAATCCGCCTGAAGTGACCATCGACTGCGGGTGCGTCCAGCGGTAGTGCTGCGCGGCCCACATCTGGTGCTGACCAACGCCAGTCGAGATGATGACGTCCTTCTTGCGGTCGCGGCATTGCTTATCCAGCGCCTCGATGACCTCCTGTGGCTTCATCCGCGCACCCTGCTCGCTCGCCGTGTACGTGAACGGGTATTGCTTCTTCCACGACGCCAAATCGGCGAACCACGCGTCCCTCGCGCTGTTGCGGATGTGCGGCACGAGCGCGCCCATGTTCTGTACGACGTCACCGAGCACGGGGATGGTCGCCTCGACGACCTTGTTGATGTTCTTCGGCAGGATCTCAAAGTGGATGATCCCGCCCCGGCCCTGTGCAGCCGCAGCGCGCGCTGCGGGTGCGAACGCGTCGATCTTGCCCGTGACGCGGTCGTCAAAGCGGCCGCCGAGCGCGATGATCACATCCGCCTGCTGCATCGCGAGATTCGCGTACGGAGAGCCGTGCATGCCAAGCATGTGTAAGCTCTTCTCGTTTGTCTCGTCAAACGCGCCGAGACCCTGCAGGGTCGTGCACACGGGAATGTTACCGCGCTCGGCGAGCTGCGCGAGGAGCTGGGGGCCGAGGGGGGAGGAGAGGACGCCTGCGCCGGCGTAGATGACGGGGCGCTGCGCCTGGTTGATGAGCGCGGCGGCCTGGGTGATGAGCGCGGGGTCTGTCGGCGGCTCAGGTAGAGCCAAAGGGTTGGAGGGGAGACCGAGCGCGGCATGGCCCGGGGTGGTCTGCTTGAACGGCAGTGCGGCGCGGAGGACGCTCGCAGTGACGTCCTTTGGCAGGTCGACAAGCACCGGACCAGGTCTTCCCGATGTCGCGATCTTGAAGGCCTCGTTTATCCTGCGGGGCAGCTCTGCGATGTCTTTTACCAAAACATTCCATTTCGTGCAGCTGCGCGAGATGCCCACGATGTCTGCCTCCTGGAAGGCGTCCGAGCCAATGGAAGATGTTGCAACCTGGCCTGAAAATACGACGAGGGGAATACCATCCATGAGAGCGTCCTGCATCGGAGTAATGACATTTGTTGCGCCAGGACCGGAGGTAACGAGCACAACGCCGGGCTTGCCAGATACACGCGCATATCCCTCTGCCATGTGGCCGGCACCCTGCTCATGACGCGGCAGGACAAAGTCAAAATGCGGGGAGTTGTAAATGGCATCGAACACGGGCAAAATTGCGCCCCCAGGGTACCCGAAGACATGCTTGACGCCGTGTCGCAGCATCATCTCGTGGAAGATCTCCCCACCGCTAAGGCCTACGAAAGAATGGTCCAACAGTTCATTAGGAGGTGGCCCATAATTGTGCGGGGCGAGGGTTGGAGCTGCAGTGCCGGATGGTACCCGCTGAAAGCCGGGAGAAGCTACAGGACGAACTGGGGGGGCAGGGACGGCTCCCAGCGTCGATGAACGCGAGATGCGGCGCAGAGCAGCGATGCGCGAGGGCCGCAGAGATTGCCTGGGTCTCAGCAACATGAAGGGGTGAGTCAAGAAGAAAAAGTCACGCGGGCGAGGTCAGAGGCATGAGAAATTGAATAGAGAATTTGTATAGAAGACATTCGACTAAGTAAATAAAACTGGGGCTAGCGCGGGTATTCACACTCCCCTACAAGACGAGGCATTTGCTGTGCCCGGATTTGGGGCGCTTGTTCGAGAGAAGAGCAGCCCGGGTCGCATACTGGAAAACCTCCTTGACGCCCTCGCCCGACTTGGCGGAACACTCTAGGTAACTGCGCGCACCAATCTTCTGTGCGACTGCCATGCCCTGTCCAAGAGTCAGTCAGTGCAAGGACAGCGGAGGAAGAACGGAGGGTGTACCTCCTCTGGTGTGACCGGTCTCTGGCTCGTCTTCCGCAGCTCCTCAATCACACGCGGGTCCCGGCGCAGGTCCTTCTTGCACCCAACGAGGATGATGGGGAGTCCGGCGCAAAAGTGCATAACCTCGGAGATCCACTGCACCTGTTGTTAGGGACACTCTGTATGGACCGGCATTGGACCCACCTTCTCCTGGACGTTGTCGAGGGAATCCGGGCTGTCGACGGCGAAGCAGATGAGGATAACATGCGAGTCCGGGTACGAGAGCGGGCGCAGACGGTCATAGTCCTCCTGGCCGGCTGTATCCCACAGGGCGAGCTCGACGTGCTTGTTGTCGACCTCGACATCCGCAACGTAGTTCTCGAACACCGTGGGGACGTACACCTAACGAACACTATTATCAGAACCATCTCCCGTCTATGTGGAAAGAGGGGGTACCTCGGGGAATGTGCCCTTGGAAAAGACGATCAAGAGACAGGTCTGGATAAGCGGTAAGAGGCAGTCAATGCATGAAAGCAACTACAGAACGCACCTTGCCACAAGCACCATCTCCCACTATCACCAACTTTCTCCGGATCTCTGACATGATTCAATGGATTTGCTTTGGAGGGTTTGTGTGAGTGGTCTCAGAGGATGGGACAGTCGTTATGGCGTGAGACAAGGAAGAGAGGGTTAGGGTTTGTTACTGTCACACCAATAGGAGCCCAACACTGCCAAGGACACTGCCATGAACAAACGCGACTATTCAGGCTCGGGTCCACGTCCCACTGGGTCCAAACCGGAACTACTCTCCTTCGTCAGCTCGACTGCCCATGGAAACAACTTAATTCAAATCCTATTGCTATCCCCCACCGCTCGTGAAATTTCGCAATGCAGAATGGGTTTCTCTAGCTTTTGTCCCGGTAGGAGTGGCTCGGGGATGTTATTATCGCCGCTGGGTCAGTTCAGTTTTGTCGGCACACCGCCATTATCACAACACTCCGACCCCCTCGGTACGGAACTATATTATTTGAAGCAACCACAAGAATGTCGTGGAAAATTTCGGCGACAAGACTTTTTGGCCCATAGGGGCTCCGCATTTCAATGGGGAACCTCGCGTGGGTTGACATTCAGAGCGCCCCTGCGACTGAAACGTTACTGGAGACGGGGACTTCAATCGTGGGCAAGCCCAAGACGTACGTCGCATCTCGTTTCGCTGGTTCAGTCCCGATCCCAGCGCTCGATTCACCAATAATGACCGCCCCACCGCCGTCATGATGCCTTCAACGCTCGTGGAGACGGGTACCAGGATCCTGGAGCGTCGAGCGCTGGGTCCGGGGCCGCCATTGGCGCGTATGAATGGCTCGATGTGAGGAGATTTTCATTGATTCGGCTCGTTCTAACGTGCATTGCAGGCCGCGATCGGGATTGACATTGGGGTCTATCCGTACCCCCGCCTTCAAGAACGGCATCTTCGGTCTTCGACCTTTCTTCGATTCCCTGTCGACCGATGGTGTTTGACCCGATGGTCCATACTTCGAGTGAGCTTATTGGGGTCTTCGGATTTGTGATAATGACCGACTGCCCCAGTGCTGTCGGTTCGAGCCTTTTCATGTCTCAAGCGAAGCCCTCTTGACTTTTTTCTCCTTTCCTAGGCTACCATACTCGCGATCTATACCTGTTCCGGTCGTTCGAGGAGAAGTGGATCGGAGACAAGTACTCGCATTATCCGTCGTTTCCTCAGGTATATCATTCCCTTCATCTCACCGTGTGTGAGGCAGACTTTGATCATTTGTAGACGTGGTATGTTCCGAATCTACTTCTGTCTACCCTCTGTCTACCCGGGTAGACATACGTCTACCACGACATGTAGACACATGTTGGTCTACCTCCGTCTATCCTTGTCTACCCCCATCTACCCAAGGTAGACAGCCTTCGGCCACCTACCTCGGTCTCTCTTGGTACACTGACTCCGTTCAAATGTACTCGGCTAATTTGGGCTCACCTCCGCATTTCATGCATCTGATATCTCTTCTTTGCTCCAAACTAGTTCTGGCTTGCTCATCCCTTGGTGCTGTTGGTGACAGTCGGTCGAAGAAATCAGATCAAACAATCACTCGATTTCCCTTTTTCAACATTCATCGCAACTCGCTTACAGTTCAATGTGAGCTTCTTGTCGGCTTGAGGTGAAACCCAGTGTTGATGTCATCTGGACTATATCTGTGTTAGTCTCCCTTGGCCTGGGTCTGTCTGCCCCATCTACCCGGTAGACACATGGTAGACTGAGGTTGACTGAGTATGTCTATTCATCATGGACTTAGGTGGCCAGACAGGTTGGTCTACCCTGTGTCTAGGGGGTTGGAACGCAATGAATGAAGAGAGTTGTTTGTCTGTGCGTTTTCTGTTATTCCATTTTATCCAGGTCGTGCTTGATTGTTTTCTTTGTACAGGGAATCTAGGTGATACTTTTCTACCCCGTACAGTGGCTTATATAAAATGTTGCACCACCGGTGAATGCGGCTACCTTGACCAAGTTTTGGCTCAGAAAGTCTGCTGTTCTCTCATCACGAATGGATGAAGCTGTTCTTCCAAGTAGGCCACTCCTCCTCCTTTGAATTCCATCCAACCAACCGCGCTGTAGTCGGGCAACTCAACGACCATCTCAGGCGTGCAAGAATACCTCCCTATCCGATCGCTCGACTGTTAGACCCCTGACTGTAAAATCAAATTTGCCGACATAGACCTCGTAAAAAAAAGTCCATGCCGGTAGGACGATGTGTCAGGTCGCCACTTTACATTCGGCGAGGCACTCCTGGCTACTCAACGGTGGAATAAGAAACCGCAATCCCGTGCCCCTGTCTAGATTTCACTATATAAAGCACTACCCCCGCCACCCCTAGTAAAATGTTTGACCATCCCAGAACTTCTCGCGATGCGGCCGCAGAACCGGTCTTCGAGGAGGCGCGCCTCGTCAACTCGATGTTGGCCCATTACGCCGACTACATTACATCGGGTCCGACCCTCTCCACCTCCCTCGCGCAGGCCATGGTTTCCCCCTCGTTCTACGCTCTCGCTCAGGCGCTCGAAGATGCAGCCGGCCCCAAAGCATTCATCACAGAATTCCGCCGTCAATGGCGGCGTTTTCACGGTTTTCCCGACGCTTCCATCGCACAAGGCCGAGGCTCCTTGATGAAAGTAATGAGTTTCTCCACGTTCGGAGAGGCGGTCGTCTTTTTCGTTGGCAAGCTCGACGTGGACGACAAAGCGTTGGAAGCGCTCGTAGAGTTTTGGAGGCGAGAATATGGCAATATTGTGAAGGAACATAGCGCGCTCGCTAATACCTTCTCTCTCTTACTGTCCGACTGACTCTGTCCAGGCGACAATATCTCTAACTTGCGAAGCGATGCACCACTTGGCCCTTTTTTAACCTATTGTGTGTCGTTTGTTTCTTTCTACAGAGCTAACACCTTTCGGTAGTGAAGCAACCAGCACAGCACGACCTTCCACGCGAGGCGCAACAAGTCGCCGGGGCCCTTGACGTAGAGGTGGCCGTCGGGGTGCGCGGCGTGGAAGACGGGGGAGACGACGGAGGCGGAGGGGCGGGCTGGGTAGGGCGCGGGGTGGGAGAGGAGGAACCACGACCGTCCGCTCGCCCCGACACTTGCCCCCAACCATGCCCGTGGCGGAGGATACGGTTTTCTAATGTCTATCTCCTCCAAATCGGCTTTCGGTATACGAAACTCGACGAATATTTAAGCGCAGCGCAGCCATCCTTCATGTTATCCCTGTCCCCGCGGGTCTCAATATCGGACATCCCCATCTTTATTACCTCTTTTCCGTCTGTTTCTGTTGTTCACCGAAGTACGGGTAGGGGGTGATTTCTCCCTGTTGAATTCTGGGACATGATTAAGATACAGAGTGGGAAATTATTGAGTGATGGCGATGTTGTGGTATTACGAGGTCGTGAACAGGGCGAGATGTTTGGATGTTTTTGAAAAAAGCAAAGCAAAAGAATGGCATCACCGTGGATTGAACACGGGACCTCCAGATGACGAAAGAAGTGACACACTTCAGTCTGTTGCTCTCCCAGCTGAGCTATGACGCCATATCAATGCATTTGCAGTAATAATCCAGCTCTTCAGGCTCCGATACTGGGAGGCAACCTAAAAAGGAACAAGTTAGCAGACGCTTACACTCCGAATCAACGGATTCATTGAACATTTAATGAGCATCGAAAGCGGATGAACCTTATATTCCCTACGAAAAACCTGCAGGCGTCAGCTCGAACTAAATCACTGAGTGAAAAGCGCAAGGACGAACCGGAGAAGAGGACGAGCACATCATACGCCACAATGGACGCCCCGAGGATGAGACGACGTAGGAGGGCCCAGAGCATGTCGTTTGGGCCGTGTTAATGTCATGGCTAGAAGATTAACAGGTCAGATGCGTGAGGGGAGGGAATGGGTACATGATATCGCAATCTGGGAAGGAAGGCGTGAGTCATGGGACAATAAGGACGGGGACGTGGGACGTACAGGTGCCGGCGGGGAGCGAGGTCGTGAACGTCTCGGTCCAGGTCGTCGCGTCGTTGTTGATCACCAAGAAACCGATGGAGCCGCGTCCGAAAGCTGCGTTGAATCCATTCAGCATTCAGCCACGGAGTACGGCGATAGAACACATACCGACGTGCTGCTCCGTCCCGACGAACACGTTCGTCAGGGCCGCAGATCCGACGGAGAACCATGTTCGAGATGGCGATCCACTCATGCTCGCCTGCAATGCTCATATTCAGCGAAAGAGCGGACACCGAAGACAGACATACAGCGTCACCCGTTCGAATAGCACGTCACCGGGCTGGTATTTCCATCGGCGTCCTGAGGTGCGCTCTGGTCTGGCTATACATGCTGTAGTCGTACCCAGCGTAGACCGTGGGCATGCCGTAGTTGAAGCCGAGCAGGAAGATGGCACCGAGCACGTACGCGTTGTTTGGGGAGAGGTAGTTGAGAGAATCGGAGGGGGAGGAGCTGCGTTCCTAGCGGCCCGTTAATGCACTCGATAGGGTGGTGACGGAAAGAGACGCACTGTGTCTTGGTTCGCTATGATGAAGTTATGACGTTCGAAGGGATGAGGTCCCACGCGGTGTTCATCGCTTTGAGGGTCCGAGACGAGTCAGCGTATGGAAAGAACGCGGAAGGAAGGTGACTTACGGACGGGTGTCACCGATACTTGGGGGCACGCTCAGCACTAAATGAAGATCGACTGTACCGTGCGATACGGGGACCCTTTTAGGGCCGAATATATCGCGGAGAGATTGGCGGGTTCCATGTATACTGCGGCGTCGACACGAAATCCAGAGATGCCCTGCGAGGTGATTAGTGTCGGGCCATTGATTCCGGAGGAAGGGCGCTGACGAGAGACACGAGGTCTTCGAGGTAGGCCGTGAGGGCGTCCTGGACGGCTGGCTGCTCTTGCGCCAGATCGGCAAGCCCGTCGAGCTACGTGGGGGTCAATAAAGGTTGTGTGGCAGAGCAAGGTGGGAACCAACCTCGCAGAAGTGGACGCTGGGAAAGTAGGCATTCGTGAGTGGTGAACTTGGACAGTTTATGGTGCGTACTCGGTGACATTGTTCAGATCAGTAACTTCGGCAGCCTCGCCGTTGCCGGAGCAATAGCGGAAATTGGATGAACTGTACGGGACAGCCGGGCTAATATCAGTTAGCCAGAGTAGAAAGAAAGGAGGGAGACGCGACGCACTAGCTGTACTTCGTGTAGCTGCTTCCAGCGAAACCCACTCCAGACCCCTAGCGCACAAGTTCAGGTTTTTAAAATATTTGGATACAAGTGAATGCCTACGATGTCATATGGTTCATTACAACTTGAAGAGGTTAGTATAAGGCTCGAAAAGAGAAATGAAGCGCACCATCTTGGATTATTCAATACAACGCCCGCAGCTGCACATGTCGAGACCATATTGGCATACTTACTGCGCACGGTTCCCCCGTTTCGACGTGAGGATGTAGTACGACACTGTAGTCTGTCCACCACTCGTCGCCCGTAACTGGAGAACATTATATAGTCGATTGCGGTTAACTGTATGAAGATCCGCTTACTGTGTTCCATTGCGGGGCTAACTTGCGCGCATCCATACCCAAACGGTCCAATCCAAGGAAATTGGTGCATTCGGTCGCTACACTCTCCCATGGCCATTCGAACAGTTGAGAACTGAAGAGGAGAGAGGATCGGAGGCGCAGGGATAATATAACCTTGACAATGACATCGTGCGCCTTGGGCGGAGAGCGCCGAATGACCGTGTTAGCAGCAACGTACGAAAGTAGGGGGAGGGCGAGCAAGCGCGTTTGCGAGGAATGCGCGACCACGATTGGGTAAAAGAGACGAGAGTTCCGACGGGAGTGGGCCCCGAGATCTCATATAAGATATATCATAGAGTTAGGTCAAGTGTCGACCTTTGGACGCGATCCGTCATGTTGTTGAGCGTGACGCCGTGACCCGACGCGTCGGGTTTGCCGATCTCAAGAACACTGTCTTCACGGTCCTCATCACGACCTCAAGAGTTTTTACTGGCTCCTCGTCTGGATGATCCTTCGACACACCGCACACGACCATCCCGATGGTTCGATGGCCTGCAGCTACCTTTTTGACCCGTCTGCACGAGACGAAGCAAGGTTGGCCCGCTGACCTGCTGCGCAAATCAGCAACTTCGTTCTTGGCAATTGTGGACCGACTTGGTCTCCCAGAGGCGGACGTCGATAGGTCAAATCTTCGCAACCTAAGGATACCTATCTGACCAAGGAATATCCTGAGGCAAGGGAACTGGTCGACGTCTGCCTCCGGGAGACTAGAACAACTGCGCAGGGACCTCCTCGCGTTTCGACACAGACGATGAAGAGGCGGCCGGTCAGCCAGAGGTCCACTATCTTACCCACCAAGGTCCTGCAGCATTTCAAGAAGAGGATCAAGTCCGACAAATAGCAATGGCCGAAAACGGACGACCCCGCCCTCGATTTCGTCCTACCCAAGCGCGTAAACCGGGCTGAAAACCTCCTCAAGAACACGTTTGAGCGACAAACACTGGCGACGGACTCCGCCACCAAACGTCGTCGTGAAGAGGATTCTCTTACGATTGCGTCCGCCAGCCAGCCCGAGGGTACGACCGCTGCTTCCAGCGGCATCCGCGAGAAGCCCAAGGTGGCAGGCGGATGGGATGAAGTTGAACCGACAAACTACTAGCTGAGGGCGAGTGGAAGTCAGAGGCGACGAACCAACAACCTGTAGAACGCGATGGATAGTCTTGTATTCACATCTACCTTGCCACTTTGTTTCTGTGCCGAGAGAATACGAGAGAAAAATTCTCTGCATGGCGAAAATCGGAAAATCGAGTTTTGGAATTTGAATTCCACGGCCCGTGCGTGGCCGCGGCGTTTGTTTTCTTGAATGTCCTTGTATTGTTCAGCCAGCTCCACAACACCGCTCTGCTCGTAACGGAATGTCAGCGACCCCCGTAGGCGGGCAGCCTTCGGGCCCGGTTGCAAAGGAGATGCATGACGAAGAGCTTGCCCTGCCGCAGCTTTCTCGGTCGACTTTCTGGGAACACTTGAAGACAGAGGTGGATCCGGCCCAATGCACCGGCCCATTGGCTGGCTTCTGCTTCATGACGGGGTTCATGTGGGTTGAAGCAACCATTCGTAGGGCGAGATTGCTAATACAGCAATCGCAGAGATGCGATATCATTTACTGCCGGTAGGTAATAGGCAGTATTTCAACCGTAGCGGTCTCATTGAGGAGCACAGTCTTCGTGTGGTGCGGGTTTCAGACCGGAAATTTTGCGCAGGTGAGCTTCTTCCCTTGTGGGACTCGGATGTCGTAGACCGCGTTCGGGCATCGCGTCACGGTCCAGTCGCAGCATTCTCCGGCTCTCTGTCCATTACTTGCCCAAGCGCAATGCCGGTGTGTATGGTCAGAAGGACGGATCGCCACTCAGTCAGCGTTCTAACTTTCAAACAACTCGCGCGGCGCTCTAACGCCTATTCTAAATTCTCTTCTCTTACTTTTGACGTCGTAGCTCGCTCTCGCCATCGCGCGCCTCTGGGAAATTGCACCCTCTGGCTCCGGGCACGATACCAGCTTCCATATCGCCGACAAGCAGGCCCTAACATCCCTCCTCTCCTTCAATGCTGGCGCATTCTTCGGCCGCTGGGGCGACCGCGTCGGTCCTCATAAGCGGGTCTGGCTCATTTTCGCCACGTCGATCCAGGTTTTGCTTACCATGGCTGCGGCTCTGACGGTGTGGAAGAGTGGACAGGGGAGTATCGCCGCGATACGTGGAGATCCCAGCTGGACCAATGCCCTCACTTTTGTCGCTCTCGCGTTCATGAGTGCAAGCCTCGGGGTACAGGGCATCGTCGGAAAGCGTCTGAACACGCAGTTTACTACCACCAGTGCGAATCTTTGGATCCTCTAAGCTATAGTCGCTGATACGACCCGCAGTCGTGCTGACGACGGTGTGGGTCGAGTTAATGACAGACCCTGGCCTGTTCAATCTGAAGCACAAAGTCAAGACAAGAGACCACAAACTCATTGCCGCCGTAGCGCTCTTCTTTGGCGCGTTCGTTGCCCGCGCCCTGCTTGCTCAGATTGGGGCTGCCGGCGCATTAGGCATTGGCGCGGGTGTACGCGTGCTGATCACCTTGGCGTGGATATTCGTTCCCGGGAAACCAGTCAGTCGGTGAAGTACCGCATAGACATCTATCACTGTCGCAAGTACCTTAGACGTAATTGTTCCATGCACATTAAATTCAATGCCTTCTTACACAGGGTGCTCTTCTCCATGATGAGAATACGGTGGGAGAAAATCGGTGTGCCACGATGTTGCATTGTTCCTACTCCGTGACGGTAAGGAGTCGCGGATCCCCGGTATTGTCAATGCCGGGCCTTGGAGGAATGCGTCGACGGCGCCAGAGATTGGGTGGTAGGCTCTCGCTCTGAGGGTTGTCCGCTACGCGAAGCTCTTGGCCTCTTCTGCGCCTCTAGAAAAGAAATGCGACAATAAAAACGAGACAGACAGGTCACGCCGAGTAAGTTCCTCAAGATGACCGATATTTTGGCCGGCTCCCGTTTCCGCAGCGACCTTGTTCTAGTCGTCAATACTTCTGCGGGCGAACTTCTTTCCAGTTAACGAATGCGAGGACTCGAGACGAGAGGAGCAGGAATTAGTGGTAAGCACTAGTATAGTAGATGGTGGTAGTGGATTCTGGAGGTGAGGTGACAAAGGTGTCATGATATTCCAACGGAGTCCCTCGAATTCCAGTGCACAATAAAAATTAGATTTTATTTTATTTTTCATTTACTTTACACATTAGTGACGCTGCGTAGCATCGAGAGTCGTCGGGGCGAACTCGGGGAAGTGTGAGCGGTTGGGATCATCTCGATCAGATCGGACATATCGGACTGCTGAGGAGACGGCGGTCTGGCAAACTGTATCGCGTTTAGGTGATGTAAAATGGAACGGGCTGGTTGGTTGGGGCCGGTGATGGGATCTGGCGGCGGTACGTCCTCCGGCCTGTCCTCGACGGCAAACTGCAGGTAGGTATCGGAGAAGAAGTCGGGGTTTCTTCCGTCGAGGAAGGGAGAGGTGATTATTTCTCCCTGGCGGCCGGCTTTCTTGAGGCTCAGAGTGATGCGTGACATCATGGCGACCTTTTTTTCGCATGTAAGCGTCTAATGACGAACGAAAAAAACCCCGGACAACTTACAGTGATTCTGGTAGGGCAAGGCCGAAAGTAAATACAAAGAAACATGAGGGCGAAGTCGACTTACAGTTGTTCCATTCTATCAAACAGGCATCAGGTCAACTAAACCTGTTCCTTTTAACAAAATACGACTTACTGCGCACATATATTCTTAGTTCCAGGTGGTGCCGCTAGATGATAGTAAGCCAAAAGGAAAACAATCACTGGCTGAGCTACTAACCAACTATCATGAACGTCAAGACGAAGGTGATGGAGAAAATCACGCTACGGGTGGTGTTAAAATGTTGGAATGGGCTACAAGAAATATTGAACAGGGATGTACCTGTAATAGAGCAGTCCGTCCTCCAAAAGCTTCTTGACAATGAATCCGGCTTCTTTCTTGCGGATGGAAGGGAGCGTGCGGTTGACGGTGAGAAAGAATACGATGCTATCGTACATCAGGGGGTACCACGCCGAAGCGCTCGCTGCGTGACTTCTTTAAAAGTTAAAAAGAAAGGCCGAGTTAGTAACCTTGTCCGTGGCTGGAAGCGTTGCTCGTACATTGCAGGGTCGAACACCATGGAACAAGCTGCCGAAATCAGCCGTCGTTGCGAGAAAGATAAGGAAAATATTACCGTGAACGCCGGAAGCCTTGTTGTGCAGGACCGCTAAATAGAGATGTTAGACGAGGCGTGGCCTACACCGAATTGTATTTCATACGTTCGCCACGACTGATCAGCCACACGTTGATGCCCGTTTCAATGGCGAGGAGCACGGCGAGGCCCCCGCCGATCCATTTCCGCGTTGGATACAATGCGTTTATTCTGGAGTCTGCTGTGTCAACGAAAATCATGGTGAACTGTCACAAGGGGATTTCGAACCGGAAAGCCATCATGGCGCCGACAACCTCCACAGCGATGGCAACGGTGCACCCTTCGTATCGAATGAAATGCGTACACCTGTGTGGAAACTCGGTATATAGCTCTGTTCCCGAAATAAAAGAATTACGAACCTCTAGGAGTAAGAAGAAATGATTGACAGTTCAAACCGCCCTAGCTGGATATTGGCGTACCTCCACTGTCCAGCTGGGAGACAAATATGCTGCGAGACACGTATGAAGATTTTTGCAGGACATGAAATGGAAACTGCGTACCATACAAGTTGATTATGAATCCCAAAGGCGTGAAATATCGATTCTGGCGTAAGTATCAGTGTGTCACGCGCGCGCTGAGTTGAACGACGAACAAGAAGGAATAAGTAGATGACTGCGAAACGAGTTAGAATTTTGGGAGGAATATTGACAATAAACGCGTACTGGGCCCCTTCTTCCCTTTCCATATATACTCCACCTGCGGGAAGTTAAGCACAGTTGAGCATCGCCCCCCTGCTGCCCTACGCAACACTCACCTCGTCGGAGAATGTAACAATATGGTCCCAAACCAGGATGGTGAAGCTGGCAAGGCCTACGAACTGGGTATTTGAGTTTTCTTGGCCAGCGGAGCGAGAAGTCGACGTAAGCTCACATTTGTTCGAATTCTGTTGGGCGTTCGTCCCAGCCCCGTAAGCTCAGGACAACGGTAAGAAAGAGAGGAACGAACGTGGCAGAGACATCGGAAATAACATTGGGGACAGTCTGAGACATGAGCAGTCGTCGACAGCGAAGAAAAAGAGCAAAGGAAAGGGAATGCGGGGCAAAAGATGCGGGGTATTTAATTATAACCGAGGTCGTGGAGTTATATAGACCGAGTTTGAGTTATGTTTGCACCAGGTTTGTCGGAGGCAGTTGCCCGGTACAGGCTGGTTGATTTACGTAGCGTATCGGTGATTCCTACTCGGACTCGGAGAAGTGACTGAAAGGATGCCAAGTCGACCGGACAGGAGGAGTGAAAGTGGAGAGAAGGTTCGGATTTCTGCCAGAACCCAGCAGAACCCTGACGCACCACTGGCCTGCTGACTACATTCAATAAAAATGATGGATACCGCAGGATACCGCATTGATATGTACCGCATGATAGTTTTCTTGTGCAGTTGAAATTAGAGTGAATCCCGCGTATCGCAACCGTGACGTCGCGTCGCTTACCGCCCCAATGAAAAAGACAGGAGTACTGGGCGAGTGCTGCGCTCCACGTAGCTCTCGCGCCGGTCTCGAGCTTCTTCCGCGCTTATACTCGTACTTCTGGGCAAACGTTGTGGCGGCAATGTATACTTGCTACGTGTCCGGTCGACGTCCACTCGGATACTCGACAAATTGGGGAGCGCTTCAAGCTCAGAAGACAAAAGTTTCTCGACAACGTGAAAACGATGGACCGTGAACGTGCCAGTCCTCGTGGTCGGTGAGATAATGTCTCGAAAGTTTGGCATCATGTACCTTGAGAGTTTGCAGGAATTTGAATTCGACCGTAAAGGATACATACGACGCGTGTATGTAGTACGGAAACCGGCTATTCCTCAACGGGACCGCGCCGGAATATACCTACCTATACCTACCTCACCAAGACAGCCGCAGTCTCAGTATCCGGTGACCGCCACGGTACTGGCACTAGTGGCAAATCGGCTAGCCGACTCATGCTGACTGAGTACAAGTTGCTGACTCCTGAAGCCTGAGCGGCTGCAGGAAGGCTTCATTACATGCATCGCACACCGAGAAATTGTCGTGTAGAAAGTCTGGCCGCGCTTCAAGATGGCGATGCGTGGTACAGTGGTTGGAGGAAAGCGGCCCGCAGCCCCGCACCAGATTGTTCCGGCAAGTTGCGGCGTTTCTCTCCGGGTCTCTCCGTCACGGTTAATTGCTTCAACCCCTGAACTCTTGCGGCCATGAAGCTATGCAACCCATCTGCTCTGTTTCCTCAAGGCCAGCCCGGAACTTAGTGCTCTCGCCTCGGCCCCTGCCAGCTGCAGAATCCCAGATTGGCGACGTATTAAAATTATCGTTCAACTCTCAAGTGTGCGGCCGAGTACACTCCGAGTACTACTATAATTTGGGAGCGTTTCCGCCGAATAACCTCCAAGCTCGGGTCGTCACAGAACTTGTGGTGTTCAAGGGTTTACAGTGCACAGCAGGGATGCTCAATACACAAGCCTAGTCTCGCAAGCAGCTTTTGCCCAGGGATAAAGAGACACGCGAACCGACTTTCTCCGGAATGTGAAAACAGGCCGTAGGAAAAGAAAACGAGGCATTGTACGCCGTGTGTCCCCGCGAAAACGACCGGGATCTCAGATGCGAACCCGAGGTGAACGCGCTATACATAAGCACGCTCCACCGACCCGCGGTATAATTTGGGTTTAATCACAGTACGTCTTACCACATTCCTAGGAATCTGAGGAAGATTGCATATGTATTTGGTTCGGCCGCCTTTCCCTTCCGAGCGCTTACGATGTTGTGTGCCTTAGTTCGAAATGTAGTGAATTTTAAGATTGCCAGCCAATTGATGATACACGACTACAGCTCGACCTCCCGAATACCGTCCTTGTCGACGACCTTGACTTTATATTTTCCGGGGCTGACGACCAACCGCTTCGAGACCTCGTCTATGCATCGCTTCAGTGTCCCGAGACCCTCCTCCAGCGGCGCCTCCGGGTCGTGATACCTACACAACATTAATTTCGGAGCGCGTTCATAGGGACAGTAACGCACCGATCGAGCAAACTTAGCGCAAAGTACGCGCCGTAGCCGTGCGCGCCGAATGGGACCTCGGTCATCGTGCCAAAGTAGTCGATCCAATAGAGGTGGGGGTTGTGCTCGGCGGTGTCGTACCCGCCGACGAGCAGGTTGACTCCATACGGCTTCCGCGTGCGCAGAGAGGTTGCGAGCGCGCGGCGGATCCATGACGCGGCGGCGGACGGGCGGAGGGCGTAGAGGTTGCGGATTTGGTAGAGACGGATGTTGCGCTCGACGTATTCGGCGAACTGGACGGTATCACCTGGAGAGTAGGCTTGAATTTGGCGGCGAAAAGAAAGACAATGAGAGTTACCTGGCTCGCCAGAGTATGACATGAGAAGATGGGGGCTGAGGGTCTTTATCTTGTCCTCGTCCGTCTTCATCTTTATGATTGAGCGTGCGGCGGTTGTGTCTGCGGCGACAATCACGTAGCCCTTGCCTGTTATCGCGAAGGAGGTTTCCATTGCCATTGTGGTAAGTAGACGAAGAGGTTACGCGTCGCACGCTAATGTCCACTGGATATAACAAGTACAAACTGATCAATCTTTCTCTTCTTCGTACATGTGCAATATTTCGGACAATGTCCGACTCTTTTGCAGACCTATGGAACACAACTGCACCCTCGAAGCCCCCTCCCCAGAAACTCGGTGTCCCGTCGCAGCAGCTAAATAATCCAGCACGTCGCCCACAGAACGATGTGTTCTCCCTCCTTTCCTCCGCCTCTTCCCCATCCACTTCGCGTCCTATTACCCCGAACTCGCGGCCGGTGCCGCAGCAGAAGCCATCCCAGTCGTCCACGGCGGGCGGAGATGCGTTCAGCGGGCTGCTCAGCGGCACGTTGAGCTCGAACGGAAACGGGATGGCGAACATGACCATCGCTGAACGCGCCAAAAGGGTCGAGATGGAGCGGCAGCGGAAAGCGAATGCACCGGCGCCGATTCCCACTACCATTTCAGCGTGGGATGGGCTGGACACTCTTGCTGCGGGGCCCTCGTCCTCGACAGCCAAGCCAGCCAGTGCCGGCCTTCTGGACGATGACTGGGGCTTCGGAACGGCGCCGGTTGCTGCAGCTAAGTCACCGGCTCCCAAGGCCCCGCCGGCCGTCGTGTTGAATGAAGAGGATGATTGGGGATTGGGACTCGGATCGACATCACAGCCGGCAACTAGCCCTCCAATATCCGCTGCTCAGCCGCCGAAGGGCGCACTGTGGGAGCTCGATGATTTCACATCGTCCAAGCCCTCGCCCCCTGCGCGTTACACCTCCCCGACTGCGGACTTTGACTTTGGCGATCGGGAAAATAACGGAGGAGGAGGGGACGATTTCGATTTATTGGGTGATCTGGGCAAACCCGTGTCTGAAATCTCCTCAAGACGCGTACGTATATCTATTTATCCGTATGCAGTATTAACAGCTCCCGTACAGTCTACGCCCCAACTGCCTTCCCGCGAGACGCCATCCCCAGCCGTACCACCCGCGCGCCGAAAACCGCAGCAGCGATCGGCGACCCCGCCCCCGCACATCCTCGGGCAGCTCATCGAGATGGGGTTCTCTATCCCTCAGTCGCGCACGGCGTTGGCGCAGGTGTACAGCGATGGGACTTGGGATGTGCAAGCCGCGATCGACAGCCTGCTCGCGTCTACGGGTGGCGCGGAAGGGGCCTCCCGCCCACCTACGCCCCCGGCTGAAGCTCCGCCACCGCCACGGAGGCGTCCGTCCGACCGGGACGCGCGCGGGGGGTCGCCGCAGCAGCCGCCCCCGGAACGCACGCAAAGCGACCTCTTGGCGCGCACCTCGGAGATCGGGTTCAGTCTGTTCAAGAACGCGGAGCGCGCGTGGCTGCAGGGTAAGGAGAAGGTGCAGAAAGTCTACATGGAGCAAATCGGGGGGGAGGAGGCGAAGGCAGAACGGCCGAACAGCAGGTCTGATCGGGTGCGACCCAAGTGGATGCAGGACCGCGAGCAGCCGGAGGATGCAGGTCCCAGTGCAGGCCGCCGGCGAGATGATTCGCGGCAGTTGTTCCAGGACGGTGCTCGCGGGAAGGACGACGGGTGGGGCGATGCGTCTGGCGGATGGAAAGACGAGGAGGAGGAGGAGGGAGAGGTGCCTAAGGCGCCCTCCCCCAAGAAAGCGCCTGCCCCACAGCCGACTCCGAGAACGGGCAACCTCTTTTCCGACGACGGCGACGCCCCCGCGAAGGCCTATCAGTCCCCACACCGCCACAGGAAGCCTATGGCCCCGCCTGCGTCCGCGCCGCCGCCGGTGGCGCGACCCGTTCCCCCGCCTGCAGCACACCCGCCCCGCACGCATATCCCCGTGTCCCCCGCGGCGCTGCGGACGTCCCAGACACACGCAGCAACCGCGCAGGAAAAGGCCGCGCTGGGGCAGTACGGCGCGGCGCTCTCCGCGTACACGCTTGCCGTCGACGCGCTGCCCGCGGGGCACGTCCTGCTCGTCCCGCTACTCAACATGCGCGCGCTCGCGCGGCTCAAGGAGGGCGACTTCCGCGGCGTCGAGGCGGACGTCGCGGACGTCGAGGGGATCTGCGGTGCGGGCGGGCGCTCGTTCGGCGCGGAACGCGTCGTTGCGGAGGGCGTGGCGGTGGACATGGGCGCGGCGGTCGTGGAGGCGTGGAAGCGGCGCGGGGAGGCGCTCGAGGGGCGCGAGAAGTGGGAGGAGGCGGGGCGCGACTGGGAGCGCGTCGCGGGCGCCGCGTGGGCGAAGCAGGCAGAGCGGGACGAGGGCGTGCGCGGGGCGGGGCGGTGCCGCAAGATGGCTGCGCCGCCGCCTGCGAAGCCCCCCGCGCCAAAGCCGAAGCCGCCGGCGGCGCGGCGGGTGGACTCGTTGCCACCGGGGGAGGCGCTCACGAATTTGCGGCAGGCGACGAATGCGCAGGAGGAGGAGGACCTTGCGAAGCACGCGCTTAAGGACACTGTGGACGGCAAGCTGATTGCGTGGAAGGGCGGCAAGGAGACGAATATTCGGGCGTTGCTGGCGAGCCTCGATACTGTGCTCTGGCCCGAGCTCGGGCTGCAGCCTGCTGGGATGAAGGACCTGGTCACGCCTGCACAGGTGAAGATCAGGTATGTCAAGGCTATTGCGAAGCTGCATCCCGACAAGGTACGAGGTTGGATCATCGAGAGGATGTTTGCTAACAATTTTTTTCGAAAAAAAAGTTGAACGCGAATAATTCGACGCTCGAACACAGGATGATTGCGAACGGGGTGTTTGGGGCGCTGAACGAGGCTTGGAACGCATTCAAATAGATTTCATAGTGGCTTGTACGGTAATTTATCTCGCGTTTATATGCCACGTGACCGGAAACCGGAAAATTTGTAAATTCTTCTGAGAACTTTCTAGTAAACGTCTTCCTCGTTCCTCTTCATTCCCTTCTCATATTCCATGGTCCGTATCGCTAGAAAATGCCCGGGAAGAGGACACTGACGGAATGATGCAGGCCGCCCAAGCAACATTCAAGTCGATAAAATCGCTGGTCCCGTTGCTCGACCGCGTTCTGGTCCAGCGGTTCAAGCCTGAGACCGTGCGCAACGCCTATCTACCTGAGCCTCATTCTCTTATACTTGGTACTTGCAGAAAACCGCCACCGGAATCTTCCTGCCCACCTCGGCGACGTCGAACCCGCTTCCCGAGGCGACAGTCATCGCCGTTGGCCCGGGCGCGCCGAACAAGGAGGGCACGATCGTCCCGACGGCCGTCAAGGCTGGCGACCGCGTCCTGCTGCCCGGCTGGGGCGGCAACTCGATCAAGGTCGGGGAGGAGGTGCGTGTGCTTGCTTATTCAACGGCATTATTGCTCAACGCGGTTTTCTGGTGCAGGAGTATTTCTTGTTCAAGGACTCGGAGATCCTTGCCAAGATCCAGGAGTGAACGCTCAGTTAATTCTGTAGCGGTAAGACGAGGGGAGGAGACTGAAAAGCCGTTCGTCCTGCATATATCGCGTCGGCACTAATTACTATCGATTTGGTCTCGAGTAGTCGCACGTCTATCTGTTCATCACAAATTTGATGCACCCCCACTCGGTAACGGCACGGCGCGAGCGAGTCGATTTTCGGGACTTGCAGAAATGCAGAAATATTTGCTGTTACTCTACAGACACTGATACAGCCCTTGTTTCAAGCAAGATGGTACCTCATGCGCTCCAGACCTTGGCTATGAGTTCCGTGAGACCTGTATACGATATGCATCAGAGACAGATTCGGCGAACACGGTAGTTAGCGCACGAACCGATATCGTTGGTGTTGAACTGGTACACTCCAATGAGGACACCAATGGTGGCGGTACGCAGCCCCCAAGTAGCTATGCGGCCAATGACGGGCCATTTGCGCGGGTGGAGATAGTCCACGACCATCGAGTCAAACTTTTGCAACTTTTCAGGATAAGCACGTAAGGGGGAACGAAACGATACAGACCCCGATGTGACTGTGCACGACAAGGCTGACACCGAGGAGACCGTCGAGGACGGGGTGCACGCTGGGGGACGTGGCGAACGCAGCGCCCGTGAGCGGGATGAGCGACGCTGACAGCAGGCGCTCGAACGACCAGTGGTGGGATCCGTGGGCTCTCGAAGGCTCGGGGAAAGTGGTGGGGTCATTCACCGTGCCCTTGTATATAGCTAGAGCAAAGACTGTGAGCACGACGAATGGGCTCGCTGGGATTGGACAACGCACGACCACCAGGGACGTAGAGGGCATCGGACTGGGACTGGGTTGTGGCGGGCCGGGCGGCGAGGAATGGCTTTGCAAAGGCGGGGCTGCGGCGAGCGAGGGCCCTTTTCGAGGTACTGGCCAGAAGCGAGGAAGCCATGGTGGTGCGGAGGAAGGCGGAGCGCACGGCAAGTTCCGGGCGAATATCATATGCTTCCCACAACCTGCTCAAAGATACAAGCGTTCAATTCAAAATTGCTTTCTTGGCTGGGCGTCGACATCTAGCGGCAGTTGTTCTCTGGGTCCTATCTACTTATGTTCTGGAAATAAAAGGGCTTTCCTGTCGGCCACCATTCCCAAAACGCTCCCGATTTCGAGGTATGGATTGTTGGCAATGCGTAAATCCTCCGCCTTCTCACCACCCGCAACGGTGATGCGGAGCTGGACGACCTGGCAGCGGAGATTCTAACTGGATACATATGTTACGGAATCAGGAATCAGGGTCAGGTACGTATACCTTGAAAAATAAGGAAACCCGTACGGCTAGTGACCGTCGACTGCGGGTGCGTCCAGCGGAGTGCAGTCGAGATGATGACCTCCTGTGGCTTCAACCGCGCAGCCTGCAGGTGCACAAGGTCCCCGTTGACCCATGCATTAGCGTCCTTGCTCACGAGCGCCGGCAGGTCAGCGCAAACGACTCGGGGTACTTTGTTAAAACCTCGTTCGGCTGCAGGTCACAGCGTCATCGGCATCGGACGAAAGACCTGGGCACCCGAGCGGCAGTGAAGTTTGGGGTAGAAATGAAAGGTGGTGTGTTTCCAAATTGTCTTGTAACTCGAGGCTCCTATGCGCGCTGTCTGCAATTATTCTGTACGATTAGATTAGATTGGATAGCCATGTGTTCACTGCCACCTGTCAAGGTGCTATATATACGATTTAGCTGCTGCGGAGGGTAGCCACGAAGTTTATTCGGGACTAGGCACGGCTCGGCTCGTGGCGGATATTGCGCGTTTGAGAGAGGCGCTCGTGGATGATGGGGTTTGAGTGTTCATGGTTGTTGAATGGCGGCGAACAGGACGGAGAGAACAAGATGCGTGTGAGCATGGGACGGATGTTCGTTGTGCATTGGATGTGTTCGAAAGAGATGGATTCGGGAATGAAACGACAGGGATCTCGAAGATTGAGAATAAAGTACTGACGGCAGAGTGCGTAATATCGGACTGGGGGTAAAAGCAGGGCTAGATCAACTCCTCCTTGATCTCGCCCGCCCATCCTCCCATCCCCGCGCTGTCCCGCGAGGTGAAACGTTCTCAAGACCAGGAAGTGTGACAAGTCACATCCATCTCTTGTCGCTCTCTTCCTTTTCTTGCTCGACCTCGCTGTGGCCCTCCGCGCACTGGCACCGCACCCACGCTCCTTCCCGCTAGCCCTTAATTCAAAAAGATGCCCTTCTCCTTCAAATTATTCCTCGCCGTCCTCGTCCTGCTGGCCCTCATTCACGCCCATGATGTCCCCCTCAACCGCTCCAACGGCCCCCATGCCCGCGGGCCCAAGGCCGTGAGCATGCGCCAGGCCAATGCCGCGAGACATCGTTTCAAGGGTGCGCGAGCAATTTGATTAATGTGTTTTCGGTGTTGATGCGCCGCAGACACTCAGCGGGACGTGGCTAACGGCGATCCGTTCTCTCTACCGGCTGACAATGGTGGTGGCGGAGACGCGTCATCATCGACCGACACCTCGACGGATACAAGCACTACCGACACTGACACATCGACCGACACTGCTACGACATCGGCTGCAACCACTACGGATACGTCCACTGACAGTACTACCGCGTCCACCGACACTGCTACGACGTCGGCCGCGACCACCGTATCCACTGACAGTGCTACTGCGTCCACTGACACATCCACCGACACGTCAACTGACAGCGCTACTGTGTCCACCGACACATCGACCGACACCGCTACAACGTCAGCCGCGACCACCACGACCGACAGTACCACGACGTCGTCGACCGACACCGCGACGACCTCGGCCCCGCAGAGTATCAGCCTCCCGCCCGCCACGAGCACCACCCTCACCACCTCCACGGACACGGACACCGCCACTAGCGCATCGGCGACCACCACCGACGCCCTCAGCAGCATCCTCAGTAGCATCTTCAACACGCTCACTGACACCGCGAGTGCGTCGGCAACGACGACGGACACGAGCACGGACAGCGCCACGACGGCAAGTGTGTCTGCGACCGCGACCACCACCGACACGAGCACGGACAGCGCGACCGTCACCACCACCGACACCGGGAGCGCATCGGCGACGACGACGGACACGAGTACGGACAGCGCCACCGCCACCACCACCGACACCGGGAGTGCATCGCCGACGAACATCCTCAGCAGCATCCTGAGCACGCTGACGGACACGTCGGCGCCGACATCTGCGACCACCACGGATACGGGCTCAGCTGCGCCTACGGGCAGTGCATCGCCGACGAGCGCTACCACGACGGACACCAACATCCTCTCGACGCTCACCCAGACCGACTCGTCCAGCCCGACGTCCGGCGTCGTAACCACCACCGGCACGGACTCGGCGCCCCCCACTTCTGTTGTGGCAACGACGACGGACTCGACTGGGCCCACCAGCGCTACCACCACGGACTCGGCGCCCCCCACTTCTATTGTGGCAACGACGACGGACAGCACGGGGCCCACGACCTCGGGGACCGTCGGCACGTTCTCGAACACGGTCACGATCTCGGTCAGCCAGTCCTACTCGGTGGGAACGTCCTTGGGCGTGACGATCACCCAGAGCGTCGGCTCCAGCGCGACGTCCTCCGCGCCCGCGTTCCCCTCGTCCCCCTCGGGCACCATCGACGTGAGCACGACGACCGCGACGGACATCAGCCTCAGCGTCGGGACGACGACGACGACGTCGCTGATCACGTCCGTGCCGAGCGACCTGACGTTCATCCTCACCGCGTCGAGCCTCGCGCTCGCGAGCGTCGCGACGACGAGCAGCCTCAGCCTGAGCGACCCCGATGCGCCAACGACGACGATCAGCCTCGCGGCGAGCGCGACGGGCGGCGCGGCGGCGACCGCGAGCGTGACGAGCGCGCCGCTGCCGAGCGACTTGCCGAGCAGGATTTACCCGCCGAGTGGGCCGATTACGAATCCGGGTGCGTTGCGCGCTCTTCTCTCTCAAGGAATGATTTTAAACTCGGTGGGCAGGGAGCAACTACTCGTTCATCAGTCTGCTCTTTGACGGGTACCTGCCGTGGGAGTTTGTCGTGAGCAGCGATACGAGCAGCAGCCAGTTGTTTGCGATCGTGCCATTGATGCTGGCGGTTGGGGCTGGAGTTGATAGTGAGTGGTGGTTTTTGTTTCTTGTGGGTTGATGCATACTGACAACGCTCTTCAGCTTCCCAAGTCGACACCTTTGCCCTCCAAGTGCGCATCCCCGCCACCTACACCGGCCCCTCGGACGTCTCCGTCCTCCAAACCCTCTTCAGCGCGTACATCCCCGCCTCCGCGGTCAACGCCCTCGAGCTCGCGCTCAAGTCCAAGAACTCGGGCTTCTACACGGGCGTCGACAACCCCATCGCCACCCAGCTCGCGTCGCACGTCGTCTCCGCGTTCGCGCTCAACTCGGTCGCGGACCCGGAGTCCGTCTCGTCGAGCAGCTCGGGCGGCAGTGCGGGCGACACGGTGGGCAGCACGAGCGAGAGCAAGACGCGGCAGGACGCGATCATCGGCGTCGTCAGCGCCCTCGGCGCGATCGCGGTGCTCGTCCTGCTCTTCCTCGCGTTCCGCGCATTCCGGCGCCGCGCGGAGCTCGCGCATCACCGCCTGAGCGACCCGCCCGAGCCCGTCGGCGCGCGGCCCGACGGGCGCGAGTTCGACCAGGACAGCGTCGGCGGCCAGCGGAGACGGAGCTTCTACTTTGCCGAGGACTCGCTAAGAGGCTTCCAGGGCGAGCGGCCGGAGGAAGGCGCGTATGATAGCCGGACGCAGGGGGCGGGCATGCGCGAGCGGATAAGGGGCGCGAATGTGACGGCGGGGGCGATCTCGGCGCCGATTTTGCAGCAGAGCAGTATGAATTGGTGATGGCGTACCCGTTCCGTCCGTTCTTCGACCTCGCATACCACCGCACGCACTCACACCGCACCACCACCACCACCACCACCACCGACTGACCGACACGCACAAAACACCATATACCACACTTCCCTCGGCGTTTTGCGGGCGTGATATACTTGGTTCTTTACTTACATACAACTCGACTTTTACTTACCCTTTTCCAATTTTACTCCCTGTCCCTGCGGCCTCGATCTGGTCTCGCAGAGTCTCAATCTCGGTCATCCTCATCTATATTATTGTTTTTTGTTGTTTCTGTTGTTTACGTACGGGTACGGGGTGAATTCTTGCTGTGAATTCTGCATGGAGTTGGATAGAAAGAGATGATTTATCGGGGTGCGAAGGAGTCGGCGGAAGCGTGTTGGAGAAAAATGCAAAAAGTGTGGCATCACCGTGGATTGAACACGGGACCTCCAGATGTAGCAATATATAGAATTCCCGTGACTTCAGTCTGTTGCTCTCCCAGCTGAGCTATGACGCCGTTGGGAGTCATTCGCAAATTTACGGAAATGATACGGGTACAGCTACTACAGAGCGTAGACGGAATGCGCAAGATGGGCAAAAGCCTCCAAGAGTCGGGTGCAGGGAGGTGGCGAGACGGGAAGGCAAGGAGAGATATTGGACAACGCTTGCGGCAAGTGGCGCACTCCTAATCAAAGCAAAATACACGTGCATTGCGGATGTACAAGATTTAATCGAAAGCGCAAAAATTACATTGCCTACGAAAAGCCTGCAGCGGCGTCGGCTCGAACCAAATCAATGAAAAGCAAGAGGGACGAACCGGAGAAGAGGGCGAGCGCATCATACGCCGCAATGGACGCGGTGAACTGGCCGGAAGATGAGACGACGTAGGAGGGCCCGGAGCATGTCGTTGGGGCCGTGTTAGTGTCGTGGCTAGAGGTATTAACAGGTCAGATGCGTGAGGGGAGAGGAGGGGAGGAGGGGTACATGATGTCGCAATCTAGGAAGGGAGGCGTCAGTTATGGCACAATGAGGACGAAGACTAGGGACCTACAGGTGCCAGCGGGGAGCGAGGTCGTGAACGTCTCGGTCCAGGTAGTCGCGTCGTTGTTGATCACCAGGAATCCAATCGAGCCGCGTCCGAAGGCTACGAATCAAGCAGTCGGAAACTGGTACTCGAAGCAACACAACACATACCGACTTGCTGCTCCGTCCCGACGAACACGTTCGTCAGGGCCGCCGACCCGACGGCGTTGTGGTAAAGTACCATGTTCGAGATGGCGATCCACTCATGCTCGCCTGGAAGGCTCATGGTCAGAAACAGCGGACACGGCTTGAAGACAGACATACAGCGCCACCCGTTCGAATAGCACGTTACCGGACTGGTGTTTCCGGCCGAGTCCTGCGGCGCGCCTATGTCGTACGTGGAGTAGTCGTACCCAGAGTAGACCGTGGGCGTGCCGTAGTTGAAGCCGAGCAGGAAGATGGCACCGAGCACGTATGCGTTGTTGGGGGAGAGGTAGTTGAGCGAGTCGGCGGGGGAGCTGCGTTCCTGGCGGCTTGTTAATGCAGTCGATATATAGTGGCGACGGAGGGAGACGCACTGTGTCTTGGTTCGCCATGATGAAGTTGGCGACATTCGAGGGGATGAGGTCCCATGCAGTGTTCATCGCTTCGAGGGCCCGAGACTCAGCACGTGAAAAGAATGAGGAGGGAAGGTGACTTACGGACGGGTGTCACCAAGTTGGATACCTGAGGACATGCTCAGCGCTGAATGAAAATCGACTGTGACGTGCTTACGGTGGTCATATAAGTCCCAGAAGTCCCGAGGAAGGCTTGCATCACGTACGACGTGGCCCCGAATTCGATGACATCCCTGAGTGGCATGCATAAATACATCCCAGGGAACAATCGATGAAGACACGCTTACCCGATTGTATCATACATGGGCGGGTTCGACGCGCCGCCGTCATATACTTCCTGAATTTGCCTGTTAGATATATGGGTTTTTGCGGTGAGCAACGATAGGAACCTGGGTGCGATACGGGGACCCTGACAGGGCCGAATAGATCGCGGAAAGATTGGCGGGCTCCATGTACGCTGCGGCGTCGACACGGAAACCAGAGACGCCCTGCGAGGTGATCAGTGTTGGGCCATTGATTCCAGAGGAAGGGCGCTGACGAGGGACACGAGGTCTTCGAGGTAGGCCGTGAGCGCGTCCTGGACGGCTGGCTGCTCTTGCGCCAGATCGGCAAGCCCATCGAGCTACGTGGGCGGTCAATAAAGGTTGTGTGGTAGAGCAAGGTGGGAGCCAACCTCGCAGAAGCGGACGCTGAGGTAGGCATTCGTGAGTGGTGAAAGTGGACAGTTTACGGCGCTTACTTGGTGACATTATTGAGATTAGTGACTCCGGCGGCCACACCGTTGCCGGCGCAATAGTGGAAATTGGATGAACTGTACGGGACAGCCGGGCTGATATCAGTCAGCCAGAGTAGAAAGAAAGGAGAGAGATACCACGCACTAGCTGTACTTCGTGTAGGTGCTTCCAGCGAAACCCACTCCAGACCCCCTAGTGCACAAATTCAGGTTTTTGAAATACTTGGATACAAGTGAATGTTTACGCAGTCATATGGTTCATGACAACTTGAAGAGGAGGTTAAAAAGGCTCGACAAGAGATACGAAGCGCACCATCTTGGATTATTCCAACGCCCGCAGCTGCGCATGTTGAGACCATATTGGCATACTGCGCGCGGTTCCCTCGTTTCGACGTGAGGATGTACGACACTGGCTGGTAGTCTGTCCACCACTCGTCGCCCGTAACTGTACGGAACATTAATATCTAGCCAATTGCAGTCAACCGGATGAAAATCCGCTTACTGTGTTCCATCGCGGGGCTAACTTGCGCGTATCCATACCCAAAGGGCCCAAGGAAATTGGTGCATTCGGCCCCTACACTCTCCCATGGCCATTCGAACAGCTGAGAACTGGGGTGAGCAAGGAGGGAGGATCGGAGGCGCAGGGATAATATAACCTGGACGATGACATCGTGCGCCTTGGGCGGAGAACGCCGAATGACCGCGTTAGCAGCAACGTACGAAAGCAGGGGGAGGGCGAGCAAGAGCGTTTGTGAGGAATGCGCGACCATGATTGGGTAAAAGAGACGAAATTTCCGACGCGAGTAGCCATATAAGATATATCATAGAAGTCGGTCCTATTCAGGGAATTGGAGTATCCAGTCGTAGCTCGGCATCGGTGAAAGACGGATAAGACTGTGGATAATATTAAGCCCAGCGGGTGATACGAGTGTCTTTTTTGAATCCGGAGCCTTATTCGAAGAGCACTGACATCATCGGACAAGACCCTCGTGAAAAAAGTTCGCTGATGGTTGGCCTTGGGACTTTGAGATGCACATGGTTTGGGTTCAAAACTTGTCATGGGGTGGGAACGGTCGCTGGTTTCGCGATCACGCGTCGGGCGCCGGCTTTGTTTTTGTCGACCATTCTCTTTGATCCTCTTCACGACCGTCCCACTTGGTAGTCTCATTCCCTACCGCCTCAAGCATTCATAGAAATCAAATAAGAAGAAAATCACGAACTAGAGCAAAATTGGAGAAGGTAAGGCTTCGAACACGGATATCGTGAACGTCGCATTGGTGGCCGCAAACGCCGGGATCGAAGACGGTAAGTTAAGTACTGATACCATAATAATTCTGGTCGCCTAGATCAGCTGCCACTTTTAACCCTGGATGCAGTCTCGGGCTACCCCGAAGAGACAAAACCTCTGTTTTCAGAGGCGCGCAAGACCGATTTGGTATTCCTCGATGGGGGGAAGGGAAATCGTGGCGAGACAGCCCACACCGCACGCGTGTGAATTAGTGCGAGGGTCGGACGCCATTGAGCACGCCGAGGTAGGGTTCGAGGAAAGGGCGGGCGTGACATGTGGCCAGAGTATCTGCCCCACGAGAACAAGATGTCTAGAGAACAATTGCCACTAGACTAGGATTACATCGCGGCGCCTTCAGCCAGAGACAAGGACGCTTGTATAGATAGGAGCCTCGAATTACAGCGAGAATGCAGAGATGAAGGTGAAGGTTGAGTTTTTTTGAAACATCGAAATTTGTTCTTCAAGTTGTCAGAAGCACAACTTGTCCTGACTTGTCATTCTCTCTCGACACGATTCCTAGAAAGAGCGCTAGGATGAGCGCAAATTCACGTAGAGTGGGCAGCGCGACCGCCATGAAAGATCTAAACAACGGAGCAGACGAGAAATCATAAATAATCGATGGGCCTCCGTTTTCGAGTCATGCGTGGGGTGAGCTCGTCGGAGGGGACGACATGTTGGCGTAGCGAGGTACAATTATTTAGAGGCTGGCATGTTCCGAAATGACCACCCTGGGCTCAATTTTATCCACTGTCATTTTCCCTCTACTTCATGTATTTTCCTGTGAATTGTGGGAGTCTCCCAGTCGGAACACCAGGCCTCCTGGGATACGGGTATAGGCTATCTTCAGAACGCGGCCATAATTCGGCGGAGCACCCAAGGGGCGATCTATCGAGCGACATCAGTAATCAACCCTTTGCAGTATGTTGGTGTTTGTCACCAGCATTGATCCCACTATTCTGTGCGCGAGAGACTGAGAGATTTCGGGCGGAAAATACCATTCCTGGAAGTGATGATATCGACAGATGGGTGCAGGAGTCGGATAATAACGAAACCCCGCACGGAAGTCCTGAAAAACGGCCAAGAGAAAGGTCTGCCAGTGGGACCCAATTGACTCCGATGTATGCATACTTAAACAAAATAGATTACATATGTAACTGTATTATTCTGAATCAATTTACCTCCCAAAACGCTTCAGATCTGAAGAGAGAAAGCGAGAGCACGAAGAATCGCGCGCAGAATAGTGCGCGAGTGGGATCAACGCTGGTGACAAACACCAACATACTGCAAAGGGTTGATTACCGATGTCGCTCGATAGATCGCCCCTTGGGAGCACCTCCAACTTGGCGCACACCTTAAACCAGCTCTTAAACCTTTATGGTGGTCTTCAAGTCGTAATGTATCAAGCCATCCACCTCCTCTGCTTTATCGCGTCGATGGGGCTTAGCCCTCCAACTAAACGCGAGATTCTGCTCGTCTGTGCCTCTTGTTCAGTGGCCTTTTCTTAATTTTTTTGCCCCGCGGGACAACCGATTTGTCACTGTCCCTGCGCCCGTACCTCCCGCTCAGCAGTATTCGGACTCTCTCGAGGTTTCTGGGAAACTATGATACTAGACTGACCTGGGACGCTACCGAGGTGCCAGAAACGAAAATCATTGCCCATGTACCGGGTCAGTACCCCATGCGCATAACCATCTTCGCAGAAACCATACCCCGCCATAAGTGCTGCTTCGATTTGAAACTCTGCTGTCGCTCAGGTTGTACCTCTACGAGCCGTGCATCGCGCTCGCGCGCAACGGGACCAAGGACTAGATCCGCCCCGTCTCGGCGCTGTCCGATGCTTCGACGTCGCTACCTCGCGTACAACCTCTTCGACGGGCTGTATAGGCTGCGGAGGGCGGAGGTGCAGGTGGGGATCGCGCTGCGCATGGGCGTCGACTGCTATAACTTTGCGGGCACGCTCCAGCCCGCGCCGCGCACGGAGAGTGCGTA
Organism: Mycena maculata; assembly: GCA_029448575.1. NCBI lineage: Eukaryota > Fungi > Basidiomycota > Agaricomycetes > Agaricales > Mycenaceae > Mycena > Mycena maculata. The sequence continues at coordinate 236,671 of JARJLG010000080.1, read as the reverse complement.
CGTGCTGCCCGACGCCCGACGAGCGGACGCAGTTCCACACGTACTGGCGCAATTGAGTGCGGGACGAGGCCGACCCAGCAGAGTCGCCGCGCCAAACGCTCCGAGAGCAGAACTTATGACTCGTGGAACGCAGTGAGTAAGTCGATATTCATGATAGTGCACGACTGGACAGCCATCCAGGCAGGCTCGTTGACAGCCTCTGGAGTTATTTCTGTTGAGGCATTGGCCATCCAGATACCAGGGACTCTTCCTCGGGAGGCTGAGGAAAGGATAAACGTCTTGCAATGCACAAGAGCGCTGTGCTTTGAAATTTCACTGAACGATCGCGATCACGTTCATTCGAATCATTGTGCTTGTTTGTCATGCTCGCTCAGCCTTTGCCTTCAACAGGGCACCATCTCCTCGTCAGACGGGCATTAATCCACCCTCGAAAAAGGACCCGATCGACCACCCCACGTACCAGATCACCTCTCACGAATCAAGGTTTGCGCACGTATGCGTACGCGACATATGATCTGACCGTCTCATTCAGCACCACCCTCCACCTCCACCCTCCAGCTCCCCGAAAGCGCGGAATGGGCATTACTAGTAGATAACACGAATGACGCTGTTGTTCTCCTTCACTTTGTATATTCGCATCCCTGGGACAATGTCTCAACTATGAGAGAATATATCTCCAATTGGCGCGATGAACAGTGTACGTCTTTTTTATTTTGCATCTGTGCATGCACTTAATAGTCAATTCTAGCCAAAACGATGGATTTGACCACCCCTCTCTCCCCAAAGATTGAATTAAAGTCCTTTTCTCCGGGTACGTATAATCTGGGTGGCCGAGATGAATTATCCTGATTCCTATTTCAGAGTCGCAATCGTCCTCCCCACGCAACTCCGTCATGTCTCAAAACGTCCTTGTGGAACAGATCAGAAAGCTGTTTAAGCAGCTGGAGGAGGCGCGTGAGAAGGCGGACACGGCCGTGAAGCACGCCAGCGAAGAGGTTAAGGACATCCGCCAGAAGGCGGCAGCGGAGGTCAAGGAGGCGCGCAAGAAGGCAGACGCAGCCGTGAAAGACGCCCACGAAGAGGCGAGGGAGGCACGTCAGAAGGCGGAGGCAGCAATGAAGGAGGCGCGGAACGAGGTGAAAGAGATCCGGGACAAGGCGGAGGCGGAGGTAAGGGAGACCCGTGAGAGGGCGGAGGCGGCCGCGAAGGAGGCGCACGCGGAGGCCAAGGAGGCGCGGGCCGAGGCCAAGGAGACGCGGGCCGAGGCCAAGGAGGTACGCGACAAGGCGGAGGCGGCCATGAAGGGGCGTGATGCGCGTGCCGAGGCCAAGTAGAGCGACATGTTGGACAGCCGCCCTTGGGCCACGCGCAAATCAAGCTCTATTATTGTACTTTCTCTCTGAATAATGAACAATATCCCAGCTGGGCCCATTTGTCTTTCCATTCTCGAATGCAAGTATGCATTAAATTACATTTCATAGCCCATCGCCCTAGCACCCTCTCCAATAATCCCTCGCAGCTGCTCAATCTCCTCTTGTCTTTCCCGTCGGGGCGGGTTGCTCACGTCGGACGATATCGACTGGGAATCCCCCGGCAAGAACCCCGCGTGGAAGGACCGCGCGACCGCCGCGCTCGGTGCGACGCTCCCGTCGCTCACCAGGCGGGGCCCGCTCCCAGACGACGGAGTTGGCGATCCCGACGCGCGAGATAGCCGATTGCACGCGAAGAGCGCCGCGACGTCGTCGAGCATCGCGGCGCTAAAGGCGGGCGTGGGGAGGCGATTGAATTGAAGGTGAGTCCCCGGGCGCGAGAAGAGGACGTGCACGTCGGCCAGCTTGGGGAAGCGCGATAGGTGCGCGAGGAGGGTGCGGGGAGATTGATTGGCAGAATATGTCAGGGAGGAGCAGCACCTTCTCGTCCGCCCAGAGGGTTGTCAGGTGCGGCAGGAGGCCCGTGCGGATGGCGCTGAGGAAGGCCGGAACGAGCCCGGGGTACGCCCGCCCGCGGTAGTCCCACCTCGAGGTGCGCGTTGTCCGCGGCGTCCCAGTAGTGCCGCCGTGTGTTCTTCGCCTGGTCCTTGATCTCCAACCGCGGGCGCGCCGGGAGGTCCACCGGCGCCAGCGCCTGAGCGTGTCGTGCAAGTCAGTGTAGTCGTGGGGAAGAGCGAGTGCGCTTCCCGATGAGGATTATTGCCAGGGATTTGGCTAAGAATGGTAGAGAAGACATTAGAGTTCATAAAGCTTGGTTCAAGTTGAAACTGTTGATCTCCATCACCTAGTTTGCTGAGGCAGACTTGGAGGGAAGCAACACATCGCACACAGGTTTCTGGTTTGCACATTGTTCTCGCACGCTGCCCTGCATAACGGGCATAGCATTGGCATATCACATACTACACTACGTAGCACTGCGTCGAGCCAAGAACGTCTAGATAAAGCCGATCTGTGGGTGGGTGTCAGTGGGACGGCGGGAGAGAGAAGGGCAAAAACAACAGACCTTGTTTGCGACATCCAGCGCATCGTGGTCCGCCGTGAGGCGCACGTACGCCTTCTTCCGGCCGTCGGGGCGGATGAGGGTGTTCACCTTGGCGGCATTCACATCGTACAGTTTCTTAACGGCGTCCTTGATCTGGCGTTTGTTCGCCTTGAGGTCGACGATGAAGACGAGCGTGTTGTGCTCCTCGATCTTTTTCATGGCGGATTCGGTGTTCAGGGGGCTGCGCGGGGTCATGGGTGCGTTCGAAAGAAAAGAATAGAGGGCACGCACCTGACAATCGTCCGGAACTGGTCCATCCGCGGCGCATGCGGCACACTCTTCCTCGGGTACTTTGGCTCCCGGGGCAGTCGCAGGGTCTTTGGGCGGTGGAAGGAGACGGAAAAGCGGGTGTTGCGTGACGCGTGGCCATGGGCGCCCTGCAGCGCCGCCTTCTTGGCCGCTTTGGCCTTGGCGTCTTTGGGGCCGGATTTTGCTGCAGGTCTTGTCAGCATGCTACGTGGACGCAAAAAACACCCACATTTTGAAGCAGCAGCCTTGCCCTTGGGTGTTTTAGTGGTCGCCATCTCGGATCTAAATTTTCGTCAATACTGCATCCACTTTCGACGGTCCGCATCCAGCCCCCAACATCTCCTCCTCATTCCATTCAACGTCCCAACGAAGGCATGCCATACAAGGGCCAGACGGTCACCGATTTGGAGAGCAGGATGCTCACCTTGAGTCCTGGCGCTGTCGAGGCGCGAGTCGAGGTCGAAATCCGAAATCTTCCAATTCGGGAACCTGATCCGGATGCATCGCCACATTTTCTCTCCCCGATGGAATTTTTATCATATTCGATTTCGTCGCACTGTGTTTCACGCGGGAGCCGACCCGGAACGCTGGATTTCTTCAGTGGATGCGACTCGTCATCGCGACGACGATACACGAAATGGTCGATTTTGTCCAGGATATTTTCACAAACCGGACTGGATCTCCTGGGATTTATCACGGTGTGTATCGTATCGCGTTGTACAGGCCGACATTGTTAAAGATGAACTCGCCGTGTTTGCTAGCCTCTGCGAACGATAACACTGAACTCTGTGCTACTCACACAGACGGATCCACAGCCGCGAAATGGTACGGATATAGCGATGCTGCGTCTCATCCCTCGAACAGATTGGGGCTTCACTTGGCCCGTCCCTCCAAGCAGAGTTGTCGAAGATTTCAGCAACGCATCCATGCTCGGGGGGCTCGCGCAGCTCGGTGGATTCTGGACGACCACGAACGGCGCCTTCGCCATGTTCTTCGGCGCCAATTTGCTGTATTTCCTCTTTAGTGAGTATCGTATCGTCTTCTTCAAAAGAGGATAATTTATGTACACCCCTCACAGAGAAAAGGCCGCTCTCCGCCCTCGGGATAGTGCACGTCTTCCAGCAGCGTGCGCTGATACGGAACTGGAACGAGGATTTCCCTGCGCTGCGCACCGAGGGTGGTCGCCCTGGCTCGGAGTCTGCCGGGATCGTCGCATTCATTCGCGAGCGCCTCGTGGATCTACATGAACCTGAACCAGACGACAAACCAGGGGACCTCGAGGCCGGCGATGACTCCGATACTGTTCATCCTGTCGTACCAGTGGAGGAGGATAATCAGGGTGAGACCGATTGTCCGTCGGAGACCGAACGGATGGTACAAGACGGAACTGAGGTATCGGAGAGTCTCGTATCCAAGCCCACCGGTAAATTGGATGATGCGGAGACATCAGCACTGGACGACATTCCTCTGAGGCCTGTTTCTGAGCAAGCTGGCGGTTGATATAGCCATCGTGGGAATGAGTGCAACAGGTGCAAAATCAAGCTTCGGGGAAGGAAGATGTATAAAGTAGTGCCCGGATCTATGACGGTTCCTTTGTACAAATATTATTTTACTCACGCGTCTAGGGCATTCAGTCTGACCTCGCCTCCTGCCTTTCCCTATGCGTACCCTCCACATCATACCTCCCGGCTCCCCTCCTTCGCCGATTGGATATGGGTACGACTGATCAACAGGCCCATGCGCGCGCGGTCATGAACATGAACGTGGGGAATTGGGCGTATGAGCAAACTATGATCCATATAATGGTTCCCGCCAACTTGCATCCAGGCTTGCCTTATTGTCAGACAGGGGGGTGCGTTTCCCCTCAATTCAAGTCACTTTCACGATCTGATGGCCCGCGCGCAGGCTCCCCTGCGCTCACGATGAGCAACCCCGGCCTTCTCAAGCTTCTGGGAGGTCTCTTGTTCCCAGTCGATTTGGTGATGTGCGACTTCAATGCCCATTTTCCCCCAACTAACCTGCCCCAGGATCGTCCTGCAAGGTCTCAAGTTACTTACCAGCAATATGATAGTATTGTCTCGGGCGCGCCTTCTTTCTGACCTGATTTTTTTCCTAGGCACTCCCCATCGCCGTTTTAAAAGAAGCGATGCAATAGTGCCCTCAACTTCCTCATCGGTATTTTACCCCTTTCTCTCCGTGGAAAAAAAGTCAAGTGATGTTCTAATAATTTCCAGCAATCTCGTCAAGCCTTTTCTTCGCTGCCGTGTTGGTTCGTTGTGAGAATGTTCTATCCTTTCTTTCAATTGTCCCAAAACTGTCCCCTCAATCTCTTGAGACAGTGGTATCCTTTCTGCCGACCCGTACCCAGCATTCGTTACTTCATTCACGATGTGAGTATCTTTTATCTCCTAATGCCAAATTGGTTATAACACGACGCTACCGTATTAGCAAAAAAGGCCTGGTACCAGATCTTTCTAAGAGGGATCGGGTGTAATTGACTCGTGTGCATTGCGGTCTGGGTAAGGATTTCCGTCTCTGGAGTTTTTTTTGCTCCCCCCCCCCCCCCCCCCCCCCCCCGTTTTTTTTGTCATAGCAAGCAGTCGGTGCGAGAGAGACTACTATCTCCGAGGTAAATCCATTGTGGCACTTTCATATTTTTTTATATTTTTGAATCGGGTTTGACCATTTCTCGGTAAGATCTTTGCAATATGGCTCCCCATCTGGTTATTCGTTGCCTGCGATCATGGTGCGTTTTGCCTGGTCTCGTGCGAAACTTACGCACATTCTGGTTTGTCTTCGATTTCGGAAGATTCCAGTGCCGTCTGTGTATGTATGCATCACGGTCTTGGTCTTGGATTTGGAAGATCATGATGATGATGCATCCCACGGTTGAACTACGCACGTGATGTGTTCAATCTCACTGGTTTCGAGTTATTTTGATATAGCCCGAATCAAAGTTGAACAAAAAGAGAGTATATAAAATTGTGCAACTATGAAAAACCTGCGGAGGTGTCAGACTCGCAGTGCCTCAAGATAACACGAAACAGAGTCCACGTGTTATATCCATGCAACATCCCCAGCCCTCACGTCGACCCTCCGGTACTTCCGGTAGGCTCCGAGGCTCCGGTAATATACCGGAGCCTCCGGACCATCAGGTATCATCGGGTTTTTACGTAATGAAGGATTACTGAGCGTTTCCCGTTTATCCACCTTTCCGTCTTTCCACTTATTGTCCTACAACTTAACATCAGTCCTCCTGACTTGTCTTATTGTTAAGAATCACCCTCCTTCCTTTTATGGAAAACAATTAGTTACTTAGTATAAATACGTCTTTAATATGTCTTGTACGTCAGTTTGATTATTAACGTTGCTTGGCTTGTCTCCTTGCACTGAGTCGTCTCCGTCCTCCTCGTTCACCTCCGGTACTCCGACTTCCGGAATACCTGCCGGTCAGGATAGTCGCTCACCCTTAACCCCCTGTGGTGTTGCGATCCCTCCTTATACCATTCCGGACCATTCCGGGCCTTCCGGCCTTCCGGAGCCTCCGGTCCTCAGCCCCTCGTCCTAGGTCCAACCAGCTCGGTATATAACAGTATAATCAAACTCACTGTCTTGACTGGCAATCATGTCATATTCTTCCTCTGGCACCACTCCTCTGGTTTTCCCATCGCTCGCAGATCTTCCGCTGAGCGATGAGGAGTGTCACGTTACTCATCAGACTGCCTCACCTTGTGATGCTTCGGAGTCGATGTCATCCTCTGAAGTATTTTCGCCCAATCCATGGACTCTGTATTTCGGTCCGGTTAACTCCGGTCCAATCGGTCCATGGAACTCAAGATAATCTCCGATCTATTCCCGCTTTCCACAGCCATTGGCGCGTCTTCCGAGGGTTCCGGTTTCCGTTCCGGAAATCTCCGGATCTCTCTCTGGAATCGCTGGAGCCGGACAGATCCATCCTGTTTCAACTGCTGTCTTCTACCCTTATTGCCAACCGGTCCATCATATTCGGCTACCGATGGATCCTCCGTCTTACTCCGGTTGGCCGGAGGATGGTTTCCATGGCATCCTTGACAGCAACGGCGAAAATCATTTCCATCACACCAATCTCCTTCCATCGCGTCTTCTGAGCTCATCGGCATCTCCGGAAGGAGTTCCGGACAGTATGTTGCACTCCTCCGATACAGCTTCCCCACTTCGTACAAATCTCCGGACTCTGGAACTCTTCGACGGTTCCGATCCTTCGAGACTTCATCCTTTCCTCGCCCAGTGCTACATGCATTTCGCGGAGCGTCCCCGCGACTTCCGCACGGATGATGACAAGAATTTATTCATCTTGTCGTTCCTCCGGGGCGAGGCCGCACGCCTGTTCGAATCCTCCGGCGAGCAGCAGGACCTTCCGTGGCAAGGCAATTTTTCCTTGTTCATCATGGAGTTTTTCGACGTTTTTGGTCCTCGAGATTTGATCGGAGAAGCTGTGGATCAACTCTGACGCATCCGGATGAAACCCTCCGACCGGATCACCCCTTTCCTTCAGGAATTCGACAAATCCGCTGCTGTTCTCGACTGGAGTGATTCCGCTCTCAGTCACGTTCTCTGCGCTTCCCTTCCTCTCAGGATCACCACGGAGATGGACCAATATCCATATCCCAGTTCTCTCGACGGCTTCCGGCAAATCGTCCGCCGTATCAATTACTGGTATTGGCAGCAGATTGATGAAGAGTAAAGCGGATCTGAAGTTCTCCAACTTCCGGGTGACTCCGAACCCTCCGGAGGAGATTCCGGCAGTTCCGGTTTTGGCACATCTTCACCAGCGCCTTTGGTTCTTAGTTTTGTGTCTTCCGCACTTTCAACTCCGCCGACTGCGGCTCCGGAACATTCCGGTCAAACTTCCGGAGCTTGTCAATTGAAGTTTCCGGCAGCAGTCACTAAGTTGCTTGGCAAACATGGGAAAATTCTTCCTGCGGAGCGCGAACATCGGAAGCTCCGGGGTCTTTGCATGTATTGCGGAGGCTCCGGACACAAGGTTGCCAAGTGTAGGAAGCGTCCAATTCAGTCCGACGCAGTTCCCTCAGCCAAATCCACCGACTTGACCAAAAAATGTGCCTGAATGACCAGCAGTCTTGCAAACTCAACCTCCGGTCGTCCGCGTCGACTTCCGGAAGTCTTTCCGAGTTTTATCCTAACCACGCATCCATTCTTTTTCCACACTCACGACAGGCCCGCTCTCATGAGCCGGATCTATGATTTCCCTATATCTAACAAATTGGAATTGCCCCGGGAATTAACTTCCGACTGGAGACTCGTCTTCCTATTCAGATTGTGTCTTCGTTTACTTTTCTGTGAATTTACCAAGTTTTTCAGATTCTCGGAACCTCCGGATCTCGTCGGCAACTTCCTCCCATTAATTGGCATCAACATCTGTCATACTCCCCATCTAATTCCCATCCTTCGGTGAAATTCCAAATCTGGAATTCTGCGTCATCGTTCTGATTCCCCATCAATCTGGTCCTTGGATACCGGCAAACTCCACCGTATCAATCCGTTGATTGACTAGTCAGAAGTTTCCAACTGATCCGCTCCATATCCACATGGGGGTTTAGTGTGCACATGACCGGCAATTATGCTGGATACTGTTTCGGTTCCCAAATATGGGTAGAGCAATGCTGCACCAGAGTTCCGACACTCTCCGCTGCTCACACCGACAATTCTGACGCGTTCACCACAAGTCCTTCCGGACTCTCCGGCTTACATGCCACTGTTCCATCGGAACATCATCGAGACATTCGTCTCTCCCTCCGGAAATTCTGGCTGTCACCAGACTCCGGACGTCCTTCCGGTTCAACTCCGGTTTCGGACATCGTCCCGGATACTCTCCGGACAACTCCTCCGCTCATTCCGGCTGTTCCGACAACATCCGTTGAGCACTCCTCATACCGGTAACTTCGGAGCACTAATGCTTCTCGTAAACACCGGTCATACCCCGAATCTACTCGCTTCACGGTCCTCCGGGTGTTCCGGCACTTGCCCGGCTATCGCGCCTGGATCGCTCATTAAAAGAGGTCTCATAACCTCATTCGCAACTTTACCTTTGACTGTTCATCCTTGCCCTTTTATGTCATCACCTTGCAACCTCCATTTTTGGGGTCTCGCCACTTCCGAGACTCCGCGGAATCCGGATCATCTTCCGCGGTCTTGTTCACAAGAAACTCTCCTTTTGCGTCGATTATCCTTGGAATCGTCAAATTGACCATGGGTTCATCATCCACTATCCTCCGGGACACTTCGGATGACCTCCGGCCTTTTCCGATTGTCTCCGGAGACTAGTCAGAAGCCTTCTGAATGTGCTGGCTTCTCTGTCCCTCTAGCGAAGCTCAGGCAATCTTCCGACGACCTAAGGAAAATTTATCGCGACGGTCTTTTGTCTTACGACATCGCAGTCTGAAGATCATCTCCGGTTACTTGCGCTACTCTATACAGATGACTAAGACAGTCATCGCCGCATAGGACAGAATTTCTTCTTTGGCGACAACTCCGATATTTCCGGTTCAATCCTTCAATGACCTCATCTCAGATTTCCCGATTCAACAGCACACAGATTCTTTCCATCGCTTCTTTTGGATCCGGAGGCTCCGGACTCACAGGTCTTTACCGGAGCCCCTAGACTCCAGACTCGTGATTTTCCAGTGCTTTTTTCTCCTCGTGGGCAAATCCTCAATGATATACTCTCCGGAGTCAACCTTTTGACCCGGATTCAGAACCTGTGGAGAAACTTGGCTGACAAACACTTTGGTCACTCAGAGCCTTTTTCATTCAAATTTTCACCTCTTCCATTCATTCTCTCGGCGAATGGCTCCACCTTTCCACCTCTTTGTCCCATCCGAGGTGTTGTTCATCCGGTCATATTCCGAGTCCGCATGCTTGGACCTCTCGGAATCTTCCCTTCAACCTTGCGATTTTGACGGGAACTTCGTCCACCCGCGTATCAATGCTCCGGTGGACCTCCGGATCAGCTTCCGGTTTGTTGCTGTTCCGGAGCCCCGGATTTAAATGCTTGGGTTCGACCATGAATTCCCCACGCTCCTTCTGAGCTGTTGGAATTCCTCTGAGCTTCCCACCGCTTGCGGTGGTCTCCAGCTTTGACCGGAACGACTCGGAGGGTGTGGATATTGTCGGTAGATGATGGGACATCTACCCTTAAGAGGGGGATAAGCCATGAAATCTCTGATAATTTTCAACTTTTTCTTCGCCAGAATCAGCTGCTTATTGATCTAAAAAGCCAGCATTCCAGTAGAGCACATCCTCCCAGTCCACTCTTCGTCGTTATGGATGTTGAGGAACCTCACTACGACATCCAGTCACACTACGACAACTGTCCCTTTGCCTTTGCGGGTCTTCCGCAACCTCCGGCACATCCCCGCGCTGTAATGTCCATCCGTCTGGTCTTCCAGTTCGACGAACATACATGTCCCATTGGTTCCCGGAGACGCTCCGGACCGACTCCGACACTCGTCCACTGTTATATGTCGAGTCAGGCCAAGGCCGAGGAAGTCCGACCTCGGAGTTCGCGGTTTCTCGCAACACTACAAGGAATAGAGTGAGCGACTATTCAGGTCCGCAGTTCCGCACAAGACTATAGTCTGGAGTCACGGAGTTCGGAGTTCGGAGTTGAAGTCCGAATAGAGGATGAAGACAGAGGCTCGACCAACGCCGAGATAGCGAAGAAACAATCAATAATCAAACTGAAGTACAAAACATATCTAACTAGCTTTTTAAACTAAGTACGCTATTGTCTATTGAAACAATAGCGTGCGAGATATTGGTAAGTAAGAAACGTTAAACAATAAGGTAGCAAGGTGACTTAGTAAGGTTAAACAATAAAGGACTTCGGGCTTGGTAAGGACGCCCGAGAAAGAAGTCGGACTAGACAATAAGGCCTCGGAGAAATACAAGTCCGTCGGCCCGATGAGTAATCAGTGATTAGAAGGGAAACGCTCAGTAGACCTTCATAGCGTGAAAACCCTCTCGGGAATTGCCGGACCGGACCGGCCGGGCCGGCCGGTCCGACAAAGCACGGATATAACAGTATCCCCCTCTTAAGACTCTTACCCTCAAGAGTCTTCGGAGTTAATCCTGTTTGATCCGCCCGGAAAATATCGGTTGCCGAAATCACCGATGTCCGTGAATGTCCGAGGACGGCGACCGAAGTCCGGTATGTCCGTAAGTCCGATAAATCCGGAGCCGCGGGAGTGTTGAGCGAAAGACATATAAGAAGGGCGATTCGGAGTCGGAGTTTAAAATCTCCCTTAAACTTGAACCACTATGTCTTCCTCGAATATCGTTGTCCCACCCCACGGTAAGTCGCCATCGGCGTTCGTCGGCATCGTCACTGACAACACCGACAGCCTGCCGCCGCTGCCGCCGCACTGGGCGGACCTGTTTGAAGAAAATCGGGAGGTCCCAGGGCTGCATCGAGTGCCAGCAGTCCAAGGTGAAGTGCGAGTGGACTTCGGGCCCCACCGACTCCGACCCCCGACCCCCGACCTCCGCCCCCCCCGTGGCTAGCGGCTCTGGGCCCTCGGCCCCCGACGCTGTCGCAGCAGCGGGCCCCTCGTCGGAGTCGCCTCGGAGACCGAAACGTCGGAGTCCGAAGTCGCACCCCGGGGTCCCTGCGACCAAACGTTACCGCCCTCCCCGCCACAACTGCGGTCTCGCATGCCCATGCTGGTTCGAAATCGCCCAGCTGAAGCTGGTGGTCAAGACCGCCTGCGAGCGCTATCGCTTGATCCGCGCTCAGCACCGCCGCAACCGCCTGAGCCGTCTGCAGCTCAACCACTCCATCCTACGGATTGAGGAGTGGATCAAGTCCGCCGACGCGGACTTCACCTTATACCCGCTGCCCATCTTCCGGACCCGCGTCTCGCCGTCCCCCGAGCTCTCCGAGGTTACGCGCCTCGACGACCCCGAGCTCGAGCCCGATCTGGATACCATTTGGTACGGGTTCGGGGATGATGTGATTGAGGACGGAGTTCGGTCTCGGGAACCGACGGCGAACCCCGAAGCGATGGATGTCGACGTCTCGGAGGTTTCGGGGTCGGTGGCCGAGGGAAAAGGAAAGGAGAAAGCGATGGAGTCGGCGTCCGAAGAGGAGGAGGAGGAGTCCGAGGAGAATGAGGAGAAGTCCGAAGAGAAGGAGGAGGAAGAACAAGAGGAAGGTTCGGAGTGGGGAGGAATTCCCGCAGAGGACTTGTAGATAGTAAGCCTCGGGGTTGTAAATAGAATAATTTCTTGTTTGTAATGCGAAGTCGCGTCCGATGTCCGATGTCCGAGAGAAGACCGATGTAAGAGAAAGTCCGAATTACCAATGTCCGAAAGGTTAATAGTTCGGACCCGGCTTGTCGGGGTATCGGAGGTGGAAACTATCGACAAGTTCTGGTGCGTGAACATCGTCAGCTCCGACCCACGTATACTGTTCATCGGTGTTCTCATATCCGAGCCATTCCAGCTTGTATCGGAGTTTGACTCGGAATCTCCGATCTAACTTGGAGTCAACAATGTCCTTGACTTCAAAGTGCTCCTCGCCATCAACGACTTCGACAGCCGCCGGAGGCTCGGGGGCCCGAGAAGGATAAGGATTGGGTAGATGAGTCTCAAGTTGAGAGACGTGAAAGACCGGATGGATACTCCGAAGCTCCTTCGGAAGCCGAAGGGTATAGGACATAGAGCTGGGTTTGGCGATGACTTCGTAAGGTCCGAGATACTGCTCGGAGAACTTCGGAGTTGGACGGGTGGTTCGGATATGCTTCGCCAAGACGTAGGCCGAATCTCCGATGTTAAAGGTCGGACCGGGGTTGCGACGCCGATCGGCCGTGTCCTTGTATCGGAGTTGAGCGGAGGTGATCTGCTCTCGGAGGAATTCGTGAAGACTTTGAAGGTCGACGGCCATGTCTTTAGCGTAAGTGTTAGCCACATCACGCTCCGAATGAATGGTTAAAGCAGGATGGTAGCCCTTGTTCGCGAAGAAGGGTGAAACTCCGGTAGATGCGTTCGGAGAGTTGTTGTATGCGAACTCCGCCAGAGGTAATAGGCGGTCCCAGTCGTCCTGTTGGTAAGAAGTATACATTCGGATGTACTGTTCCAGGGTCTGATTAGCACGCTCGGTTTGCCCATCGGCCTCGGGGTGATACCCCGAAGTGAAGTGCAATTCCATGCTAAGCAGCTCGCCTAAAGACCGAAAGAACGCCGAGATGAACTCCGAACCCCGATCACAGGTGACGTGGGAAGGAACTCCGTGTTTTGAAAAGACGTGAATAAGAAAGAGTTGAGCCAGCTCGACTGAAGTGATGTGAATGGTGCAAGGGATGAAGATTCCTTGCTTTGAAGAGCGGTCAATAATGACGAGAATGTTGTTGAAACCACCGGATAAGGGTAGTTCCTCGATGAAGTCCATAGAAATTGAGTGCCAAGGCCGAAGTGGGACCGGAAGGGGCTTCAAAAGCCCGTAAGGTTTGTGCCTAGGCTTCTTGTTGCGTTTGCACAAGACACAAGATAGACAGAAATCCCGAACGAAACTCCGAAGATCGGGCCAGGTGTAACCCCGACGCACAAGCTCCAAAGTCCGATTCTGTCCGAAGTGCCCCGAAAGGACGTGGTCGTGGTGGTATTGAAGAACTCGGACTCGGAGTTCGTCCGAAACTCCGTTGACTAAAGGCACGTAGATGCGTTCATCAAGTCGGAGAAGGCCTTTGTTGTCGATAGACCATCGGCCGGAGTCCGAAGCAGCATGTCCGAGTCCGATGACGGCCGCGGGGTCGTCTCGGAGATGGGCTAAAATGTCGGAGTGGAGCTGCTCGGTGTCCATAATGACCGAAGCCCGAAGGACTGGTTCTTCAAGATAAGTGGCTCGGAGTGACGCTGATAACTGATCCTGAGTGAAAACGGGGCGAAAATTATGAGGGTTAACTTGGCTGTAAGCCCTATCCCCCTCTTTAGGGTAGACGTCCCATCGTCTAGTTAATGCGTCCGGCTTGCCTCCTAAGCGACCAGGGCGAAAGCGAATGACCATATTGAAATGGCAAAGGTACTCGGACCAGCGCACTTGTCGACGAGTCAAGACCTTTGAAGTAGAGAAGTACTCCAGATTCTTGTGGTCAGTTACCACGTCGATAGTAAGTGGTGCGCCTTCGAGATAGTGACGCCAAGTTTTGAAGGCATCAAAGATGGCTAGGAGTTCCTTGTCGTGAACGTCATAGTTCAACTCCGAAGGATTGAAGGAACGACTCCGAAAAGCCACCGGGTGGATGTCACCATCATCTCCGAAGATCGAGAGTATGGCGGCTAGAGCGTAGTCCGAAGCATCGGTCTCAACGATGATTTGTCGGCCCGGAACCCAATGGTGCAGGATCGGGGCTTCGGAGAACGCGTTCTTGAGGCGTTCGAACGCCGATTGGGCCAACTCCGACCAGTCCCATTTAACTCCGGAACGAGTCAAGCGAGTGAGGGGAATGGTGATGTCGGAGTAGCCGTTGATGAAACGCCGATAGAAATTGCAAAAGCCGAGGAAGGATTGAATGTCTTTAACCTTCCGAGGGACTGGCCAGCTAAGAATGGCATCAACCTTGTCCGAGGCCATCGCGAAACCATCGGGGGAGAGGATGTAACCGAGGTATTCACAAGTCGTAACTCCGAACTCGCACTTCGGAAGTTTGCAGTAAAGTCCGGCTGCACGTAATCTCCGAAGGACTTCTCGGACATGCGAGGTGTGCACATCGGAGTTGTCGGAGTAGATTAGAATATCGTCAAGATAGACGACGACGCAGATATCGAGCAAGTCCGAAAAGAGGCTATTCACAAAACGTTGAAAGGCCGCGGGTGCATTAGTCAGCCCTTCGGGGACGACTCGCCACTCATAAGAGCCGTAGCGAGTCCGAAAGGCCGTCTTCGGCTCATCACCTTCAGCGATACGCAAAAGGTGGTAAGCATGTCGGAGATCGAGCTTGGTATAGATTCGGGCTTTGCCCGGAGCGTCGAGTAAGTCCGAAATGAGCGGAAGAGGGTAGCGATCCTTCTTTGTAATGCGGTTAAGTCCTCGGTAATCGACGCAAAGCCGAAGGCTTCCGTCTTTCTTCTTAGCGAAGAGTATCGGAGCACCGTGACTGGACTTCGAAGGGTAAATGAAGCCCGCCTTTAAGTTCTTGTCAATGAACTCGCGCAAGGCCGTGAGTTCGGACTCGGACAACGAATAAATATGTCCGATCGGCGGTACTTCACCGTCCTCAGTGTCTATTCGGAGGTCAAACTCCCGATGAGGAGGAAGGTTGAACGCTTCGGACTCCGAGAACACGTCGGCGAAGTCATGGTACTCCGAAGGCAAGTCCGACTGGTCCGAAGCTAGTGTCGAGGACCGAGCGCGGACATCTTCGGCCTTCGGGGTTGCGCGAAGAGTATACTGCACCGTACCGGCTTGTCCGATGATCATGGAATAAGCGGCAGCGGAGACGAGTGAAACCAAGGGTGTGGAAATCGGAGGGCTGGTAAAGCCCGAAGAGGAGTCCATAGAAGGACCGAGGTCCGGTAAAGACGTCGTCGGGGTTTCTGGTACAACTCCGAACGCTGGTAAGCCAGTCGTCGGAGTCGGCTCGGAGTTGTTCAACAACTCGGAGTCCGGCAGAACTGAGGCAGGACTAGTGTCCTGTGGTGTCGACACTGATGGACCAAGCGGAGTGGAACGGAAAGAGATACTAGCTGCCGACCAGTCAATCAACGGATTGAAGCGGTGGAGCCAGTTGTATCCAAGAACCAGTTCAGAAGGTGAATCAAGACGGGTGACGTAAAAATCCATTGAATGGACTTCACCGGATGGGAATCGGATTAACAGAGTGATCTGCTTTTTGATAATAGAGGAAGAGCCGTCGAGGTATCGCAACCGGATCGGACGTATTTCGGAGGTCGGCCATGCGTTCTTCATTACAATTTCTGAAGAAATAAAACAATGTGACGACCCCGAGTCGATAAGTGTCCGTAAAATGGTGTCGAGTCCCGAGGCGAGTGAGTCCGATAAAGTAGTAGCATAGAGATCGAGGTATAAGGCATTAGGTGAAAGAGAGGACGCGTTGAGATAGACTTCTTCCGTGGGCACTCCGAGAGAGTCAACGCAACTCCGAACGGGTGCTGGAGTTTCGGAGTTGCTGGTCATTTTTTTGACTCAGTGGACGGAGTGGCCTCGGAGTTCGGAGTCGTGGCGGATGCCCGACCCTGCGAAGGCGTAGTCCTCTTCTTACAATCCGCAGCCTGATGTCCCTTTCCACCACAATACATGCACAACCCTTCCTTCAAACGCCGAGCGCGCTCGGTGTCCGTGATTTTGCCATTCTTGCCTAACTTGTCGGCGTAGGGCTTCGGAGTTCTCGGGGTTGCGGACCCCGAGGCTGCTCCGGTCGACGAGGCGGATGCCGAGGAAGGATTGTTGGTGGATTTCGGAGCTTGTTGTGGTTTCTTTCCACCGCCGCCAGCACCGTGGCCCGAAGACCGAGACGCGGTGTTCGGAGTAGAGTCGGGGTTGCCTTCGCGCTTCTTCTCCGACTCCCGCTTCCAATAGCGCTGATCAATGCGCTGTGCCAAAGTCCGAAGTCCGACTAGATTTGTCGGAGGATCAAGGACCGCGAGTTGGTTCTTGATCCGACTAGGCAATCCTTCGTAGAACTGGGACCGAAGTGCCGCTTCACCCCAGCGAGTCATCGCTGCCTGGGTGTTGAACTCGACGATGTAGGTCGAGATCGGATCCGAGGGCTTCATCCGAAGCGTTCGGAGTTTGCTTTCGGCATCTCCGACAGGGTCATGCGGTCCGAAGACCGACATCAACTCCTGAATGAAGAGTGAAAAGTTGCCGTCCCAGTCGGGGACAGTACTGTCCGTGGCAAACATAGCGGGTTGGAACCAAGCGGCCGCTGCGCCTTTCAAGTATGAAAGGACAAAGATGATGCGGTCGTCGTCCGAAGGAAAATCCTGAACTCGCTCAGCGAAGTGAAGTCCGCATTGCGAGAGGAATAAAGGAAGTTTGGAGGGGTCCGAGCCATCAAAAGGCTCGGGGTTTCGGAGGTTGGATCGGGAACTCCGAACGGGACCCGAATTAGCTCCTGAAAGCGACCGAAGGACGGTAGTAAGATCGTTGAGTCCGCTGAAAATCCGAGCACCGATCTCGGCGTCGTCCGGACTCCGAGGCCGACGCCGAGGGACAGGTCCACCACCTCCGGGCCCACCAGGACCATCATCATCCCCGTCGTCACCCCCACCTGGGGCACCTCCCACAGGTTCCTCGGGTTCGGTGTTCCGAGTCGGAGGGCGCTCGGAGTTCTCCGCCTCGGGCTCCGGGGCTGGAGCCTCCTCGGTATCAGCCTCCTGAATAGAGGCCACCGAGGGCACTCTCATCTGAGCCGGAGGGATTCCAATCGGAGATGGAGTCACCGGAGTTGTACCCCGACGGAGAAGCGGAACTGGCGCGGTATTTGGAACTGATGCTGAACGAAGACGAGGTATGGGATGAAAGACAATAGGAGATGGGGGTTGTTCCGATGATTGGCCGAGAGTAGGTGGTTGAACCGGAGTTTGACCGAGAGTAGGAATGTTAGAAAATAGTCGGGATTCCCGACGTTCTCGGTGTTGGTGTGTCGGAATTAAAGGGTTAGGGGCGGTATTGCCCGGTGTGAAGAGATTGGGATTGAAGTATGATCCAGACATGGCGAACCGAATAGGGGAGTTTGATTATACTGTTATATGTCGAGTCAGGCCAAGGCCGAGGAAGTCCGACCTCGGAGTTCGCGGTTTCTCGCAACACTACAAGGAATAGAGTGAGCGACTATTCAGGTCCGCAGTTCCGCACAAGACTATAGTCTGGAGTCACGGAGTTCGGAGTTCGGAGTTGAAGTCCGAATAGAGGATGAAGACAGAGGCTCGACCAACGCCGAGATAGCGAAGAAACAATCAATAATCAAACTGAAGTACAAAACATATCTAACTAGCTTTTTAAACTAAGTACGCTATTGTCTATTGAAACAATAGCGTGCGAGATATTGGTAAGTAAGAAACGTTAAACAATAAGGTAGCAAGGTGACTTAGTAAGGTTAAACAATAAAGGACTTCGGGCTTGGTAAGGACGCCCGAGAAAGAAGTCGGACTAGACAATAAGGCCTCGGAGAAATACAAGTCCGTCGGCCCGATGAGTAATCAGTGATTAGAAGGGAAACGCTCAGTAGACCTTCATAGCGTGAAAACCCTCTCGGGAATTGCCGGACCGGACCGGCCGGGCCGGCCGGTCCGACAAAGCACGGATATAACATCCACTGAGAACACCTGACCCGAGGTCCGAACATATGTTCACAACTACTGTCAATCGTACATTCTTTCCAAGCACAACAACAGGCCTCGACGTCGGGCTTACGGACTCCTGAAAATCCTTCCGGTTCTGCTCCGGCCGTGGCATTCCATTCCTATGGAGTTCATCGAACAACACCCTCACTTCGGTCACTCTCATTCTTTTTGATAAACCATATTAAAATTACCGGAGCTCCTTCGCTTCTTCCTCATTCATATCCATTCATAAAAAACGGTGTTCCGGCACACGTTCCGTGCGTCCGGGGCTCCGAATCCACCACTTCCTTCTTCCGGTCGCTGGGCTAACTACTCAACATGGGGATTCACTACATTCCACTACACCTCTGGGTATTCTCCGGAGGTTGGCGGTTAAATGGAACGACGATTGGGACCGATTCTTTCCGCTCACGGAATTCGAACACTCCGAAAACTTTGACCAGCATCTCCCCCTTCTTCGTCAATAGGGGTTATAATCTAACAATCACGGTTCATCCGGAATGTCAAGTTGCGAACATGCACGCCAAGGATTTTATCGTCGATCTTCAGAAATTACATCAAACAAGGAAGCTGGAGACCGGAAACGGTCCCCGGAACCTACGCTGTCAATCGGCAATCAGATTCTCATCTTTGCAAAGCATCTTCACTCCTTCCGGACCCCTCCGACATTCTCGGAGACGTACCTTGGCCCTTACGAAGTTATTAGCAAACCCAGTGCCGCCCCTTATACAATTTGGTTTCCGAAATCGTTGTCACAGGACCATCCAGTTTTCCATAATTCCCAACTCAAAACCCCACGTTCCGAACCTCTTCTCGGAACCTGCGGAGCCACCTCCGGCTGCTGTAGAAATCATTGACAGCAAATCGTACTTCAAAATCAGCCATATTGCTGACTCCAAGATCGACCGGAGGCTCCGAAATTAGCTCCATACGTTTGGGTTGGTACGGACGACTTGGACACGGTCAAACATCGACAACTTTCACCGGCGCTTTCCTACCAAGCCCGGACCCAAATATTAACTCATCACTCAAATTTAAAACCAAGAAAAAAATTCTTCCGTTTTCAAGAAAATTACAACACTCATTATATTTACATTGTTCATTTGTCCTTAGGCCTCCAGGGCCTTCATTCCTTCGTTCCGGACGACTCCGGCATTTCCAGAGCCTCCGGATCCCCCATCTCCTCATCCGAATCGTCGATCACAAATACTCCGCCTTCCTCCTCGTGGAATCCTGCCGGTGCTCCCGGTTGGAGCACCAAGGTCTGGAATGCCCGCTCCTCCGACTCGCTGTTATATCCATGCAACATCCCCAGCCTTCTCGTCGACCTTCCGGTAGCTCCGGTAGGTTCCGAGGCTCCGGTATATTACCGGAGCCTCCGAACCATCCGGTACCATCGGGTTTTTACGCAATGAAGGATTACTGAGCGTTTCCCGTTTATCCGTCTTCCTTCCTTTTCACTTATTGTCATACGACTTCTCATCAGCCCATCTGACTTGACTTATTGTTAAGAACCACTCTCCTTCCTTTTATGGAATACAATTAGATACTTAGTATAAATACGTCTTTAATATGTCCTGTACGTCAGATTGATAATTGACGTTGCTTGGCTCACTTCCCTTGCACTGAGTCGTCTCCGTCCTCTCCGGTTCCCTCCGGTACTCCGACTTGTCTTCCTCTATCGGATACCTGCTGGTTAGGGTAGTCACTCACCCTTGACCCCCTGTGGTGTTGTGATCTTCCTTTGTATACGTTCCGGACCCTCCGGCCCTCCGACGCTCCGACATACCGGAGCCTCCGGTCCCTCGGCCATTACTCTTCGGGTCCACCCCGGCTCGGTATATAACACTCCCTCTTGATCTGCACCGGAGCCTCCGGCGCAGGTGAGGGAGTGGGAGGTGGAGGTGGGGCGGGTTCCGGGTCAGGCTTGAAGGTGGGGACTCGAATAGTCCTCTCCTCCGCGACCTGGCTTGCGACTTGCGGTGTCGCGACGATTTCTTCATCGGGCCCTTCTGGCCCCTCCTGCGCCCCAGGCGCATCCACGTCCATCCCCTCATCCACCATTTCCACTTCCTTCTCGCCCTCCGAAACCCGGAAATCCTCGGGCCAGGAAGCGGAACGGGCTCGGGGCACAACCGGAGCCTCCGGTTCCGCCTCTGAGTCCTCCAACTCGGCGGGATCAATTTCCCTCTCCTCCACGACGGGACTCCCGCGCTTCATCAGCCTCCGGCGCTTTGCCGGGCGCACGTTGATAAGCTGCGAAATTTGCGAAACCTCAAATTTTACGAATGCATGTCATTCTGCGCTCATCCAGTGGTTGGTGTGAGCTCCAAACATGCAACCAAGAGCCATATTGCATTATCATCCTAAACACTGGCGCCTATGGCTTATTCCAGGAGACGACACCCTTGGCTCACTAGGGGTCAGATCCGGATTAAGGCTTGAAGCCCAAATATCAAAGTCCTGAAACACCCTCTATACGTGGGAAGGCAACCACAATGCTCACTACCAAAGGGAGAATCATAATATCCACCTCTGACATCTATTGGGACACTGGGAACCTTATTCGGGAGGAAATGCTGAGTTGATTACACAACTTTGGCTTATCCAACGCGACGTGACAAGTCACAGGATCAAGGCCTAGACTCAATATTGCTATTTTAAACACCAGGTCCGTGAGGACGCGATCACCCGATAAGCCGCAGACCGGGACTAAGCACGTACTATGTGTTCCTGGATGTCGATTAAGGACATCTGGGGTATCGTTGGAAAGGGAATAACCTATACTATCCAACTAGCGATACTAGAAGTCAGGGCACACACAACAGAGGAAGATATGGGCCAATTACCCTGTTTAGGGGAATAGTGGAACATATAATCCCCTGATCGACAAAGGGTTGTCGATCACCGGATAAACTACCGACCAGGATTAGGCATGTACTGTGTATTCCTGGATGTCGATTAAGGACATCTGGGGTATCGTTGGGAAGGGAACAACCTATATTATCCAACTAGCGATACCAGAAGTTGGGGGACAGACCATAGAAGAAGATATGGGCCAATTACCCTATTCAGGGGATATTTGAACATATACACCCCTAATCCATGAGGGGTTGAAGGAGTCATTATACAAACATTTAGGAGGCTAGGAACGCCAGGGCGTGCACAGCTGATACCGATCACAGGCTAATTAATTAAGTAGAATACCCGAGGCCTAGTAATCACACGTATGTAACAGTTTCTGTACAGTATATAAGGAGGGCAGAACCAGGGAGGACGGCACCGAACTAGACCCGGAGAGTGAGGAGCAATAAAGCCCTTGCGCACAAAGTCGACGTTTGGGCTTGACTCTTTGGCTGTCAACAGGCCTCAGAATTCAAGTTTGGTTTTGGAATAACAAAAGGACCGAACTAGACCCGGAGAGTGAGGAGCAATAAAGCCCTTGCGCACAAAGCCGATGTTTGGGCTTGAATCTTTGGCTGTCAAATAGCCTTGGAATTTAAGTGCGGTATTCAGAATAAGACTTTGTTTGAGGCGCGAGCCATAGTTACGGGGTGTGAGCCATTGTTACGGGGCGTGAGCCATAGTCTGAAGTGCAAGCCATTGTTACGGGGCGTGAGCCATAGTCTGAGGCATGAGCCATTGTTACGGGGCGCGAGCCAATCATTGTCGGAATAAGGCGCGAGCCAACAAAACTGGGTCTAAACAGCCCACAAAACCAAGCCGGTTCACAGCCGTTATCTTTGCATAGTTGGGACACTTAAATCCACGTTGGGAACCAACCGATAAATTCAGGTTGTGTCTTGAACACCACTTCGAGAAAGCTAGTTGAGACTTAGCTATCCTTGGGGGAACGAGAATTGAATACTTTCATGACAAATATGTTTACTCATGGTTTCCTTGGACCTACACTTGTGTCCAAAAAGACCCGAATCTCGTCAGTGTATCTTGGTCGTCAAAAGAGTGTGTGGTGTTGGAGTCTGTCTACCGTCGATTCAGTCGTGCTTAATCTCACTTTGTGAGTTAGGTGTAACTCAGTCGTTCGATAGGGGGGATTTTGGCAGTTGCATTATTCTGACCGTTGAACCTGAGCAACCGTTTCAATGTCCTCGTCCTTCCCCTCCTTCTCCTCCTCCTCCGCCAGCTGATCCAGCTCCGCCTCCTCTGCTAGGGTGAAATCCCACGCGGAGGCCTCCATATCCGCGGCCATCCACCGGAGCATCCTCTCAACTCTGGGAGGCACCTCCCTTCCACTCTCCGGCGCCACGAGCGTTTTCAAAATAAGCTGGCACGCCCGGAATGCCTGTTACATGCATGCAAAATGTGTGTAATCATGTATATATAGTCTGCAGCCTATGACAGGATTAACCTGTCATAGTGGCCTTTTGGCTAAGTTGGTAACAGTGTTAGCTTGCAGGCACGTTACATAACAATGCCAGCTTATAGCGCAACATGCTGCGCCCCACCTGCTCCGCGAGGTAACCGACATTGGCCTCGAGCTCCCGGAGCTTCCGGCTCCCGCTCTCCTTCTTTTCCTCCTTCCGTGCCCTCCGCTCCCGCTCCTTCCTCGTGCGATCGCGCACCTCACGGTCGCTCCAGTCAGCCCCCTGCGTTCGGGCGTTCGGGCGCGTCCGCGAGGGCCCCGCAACGGGTGCGGACTCCTGGCGACGGGCCTCCTGCGCTGCTCGACGCTTGTTGACACGGGGGGGACCGAGGGGCCGTGCACGACTGCACTGGATGTGCTTGTCGCGGCACCGCCAGCATGCGGTGTGCCCAGCCTCGACCACGCAAACTTGGCCGCTCTTGCGGCAGGAATCGCAGACTATGAAAGAAAAAAAAAAAAAAAAAATTGTTAGTACCGGAACCTCCGGTTTCACTGCGACGCACCATTCTGTTCTACGTCACTGTCATCCTCATTGTTCAACTCGTCCTCCTCCTCACCACCCTCCGCACGCTCTGGGGACATGGTCTCAATAACCGGCACTTCATCAAATGCCGGGGCCTCCGCGTCAAGCGACTCTAGCTCGCGAGCAAGCTGGAGGGCACGCGCGGCGTCCTCCTGCGCAACCTCCGCCCGGTGGGAGGCCTCCACGGCCTGTTCCTGGTACGCGGAGATGAGAGCCCTTCGGCGCGCCTCGCGCTCCTCGTAGAACTGCTGCACGACTTCATCGCGCAGCTCCGCCGTTGTCGCACGCGCCTTGCCCTTGCCGGCGTCGCTGCGGTCGTTGTCGCTCAACCCCTCGCGCCCACTGTCGGTGTTCCCGTGGCTTGACATCGTGATTTGGTGTTTTAAGTGCCGGAGGTGGTGTTATATGTCGAGTCAGGCCAAGGCCAAGGAAGTCCGACCTCGGAGTTCGCGGTTTCTCGCAACACTACAAAGAATAGAGTGAGCGACTATTCAGGTCCGCAGTTCCGCACAAGACTATAGTCCGGAGTCACGGAGTTCGGAGTTCGGAGTTGAAGTCCGAATAGAGGATGAAGACAGAGGCTCGACCAACGCTGAGATAGCGAAGAAACAATCAATAATCAAACTGAAGTACAAAACATATCTAACTAGCTTTTTAAACTAAGTACGCTATTGTCTATTGAATACAATAGCGTGCGAGATATTGGTAAGTAAGAAACGTTAAACAATAAGGTAGCAAGGTGACTTAGTAAGGTTAAACAATAAAGGACTTCGGGCTTGGTAAGGACGCCCGAGAAAGAAGGCCTCGGAGAAATACAAGTCCGTCAGCCCGATGAGTAATCAGTGATTAGAAGGGAAACGCTCAGTAGACCTTCATAGCGTGAAAACCCTCTCGGGAATTGCCGGACCGGGCCGGCCGGGCCGTCCGGTCCAACAATGCACGGATATAACAGGTGGTGGTGGTATGAAAGAAAGAAACGACTGAGTCAAAACGAACAGCACGTGACTTTATGATCTTGTTTATTTTCCCACGCTTCTTCCTTGTTCGACAAACTTCATTCCTTTTGGGTTCCTCATGGGAGAGGAACCTAAGAGGGGGATACTGTTATATCCATGCAACATCCCCAGCCCTGTTATATCCATGCAACATCCTAAAGCCTCCCGTCGACCTTCCGGTCGCTCCGGTAGGTTCCGGAGCTCCGGTGATATTCCGGAGCCTCCGGACCTTCCGGAAGCATCGGGTTTTTACGCAATGAAGGCTTACTGAGCGTTTCCCGTTTATCCGTCTTCTCATCTTCCTTTTAATTGTCTTACAACTTATCATCAGTCCTCATGACAAGTCTTATTGTCATGAACCACTCTCCTTCCTATTTGGGAATACAATTAGGTATTCCATTTAAATACTACGTCTTTACTTCATGTACTTCAGTTTGATTATTAACGTTAATCGTTGCCTGGTTCTTCCCCTTGATCTGAGTCGTCTTCGTACCTCCTTATCACCTCCGGTACCTCGACTTCCGGTTATCCGTCAGTCAAGGCATTAGCTCACCCTTAATCCCCTGTGGTGTTGCTATCCTTCCTTTATACTGCACCGGACCTCCTCCGGGCCTTCCGGTACCTCCGGTCCTAACCGGAGCCTCCGGAACCTCCGGCCCATCTTCCATCTCGTTCTAGGTCCATTCCGGCACGGTACATAACAGTATAATCAAACTCACCGTCTTGGCTGGCAATCATGTCTTATCCTTCCTTCGGCACCACTCCTCTTGTTTTCCTAACGCTCGCGGACTCTCCGCTGGGCGTTGAGGAGTGTCACCTTGGTCACAACACTGCCACACCTTGTGATGCCTCGGAGTCGACTTCGTCCTCCGACGTATTTTCTGCCAATCCATGGACCCCGTACCTTGTTCCGGGTACTTCCAGTCCAATCGGTCCATGGAGCTCGGGTTTTCATCAGGTCTATACCGGCTTTCCACGACCCTTGGCGTTTCCTCCGGAACCTCCGGTTCCTGTTCCGGGAATCTCCGGAGTGTTCTCTGGAAGCGCTGAGACCGGACAGACTTATCCCGTCCCATCCGCTGTCTTCCATCACTATTGCCAACCGGTACATCATATCCAACCACCGGTGGATCCTCCGTCGTACTCCGGTTCGCCGGACTACGGTTTCCATGGCACTCATGACAGCATCGGCGGAAATCTTTCCCATCACACCAATCTCCTTTCATCGAGTCCTCCGAGCTCATCAGCGTTCACGGACGGAGTTCCGGATACCATTCTATACTCCTCCAACGCAGCTCCTCGTTCGCTCCGGTCTAACCTCCGGAATCCGGAATTCTTCTATGGTACCGATCCTTCGAAACTCCATTCTTTCCTCGCCCAATGCTACCTGCATTTTGCGGAGCGTCCTCGGGACTTCCGCACGGACGAAGACAAGAATCTATTCATCTTGTCGTTCCTCCGGGGCGATGCTGCACGCCTATTCGTAACCTCCGGCACGCAGCAGGGACTTCCTTGGCAAGGGAATTTTTCCTTGTTCATCATGGAGTTTTTCGACGTATTCGGTCCTCCGGATCCGACCGGCGTCGCTGAGGATCAGCTCCGACGCCTCCGGATGAAACACTCCGACCGGATCATCCCATTTCTCGTAAACTTCGACAAAATCGCTTCTCTTCTCGATTGGAGCGATTCCGCTCTCAGCCACGCTCTCCGCGCCGCACTCCCTCTCCGGATCACCTCGGAGATGGATCGGTACACCTATCCGAGCTCGTTCGCAGGTGTTCGCGCAATCGCACGCCGTATCGACTATTGGTACTGGCAGCGAATCGATGAAGAGCAAGCTCGAGTTGAAGATACTCAACTTCCGGATGATTCCGGATCCCTCGGAGGAGATTCCGGCAGTTCTGATTTTGGCAACTTTTCACCGGCACTTTCAGTCCTCAGTTACGCGCCTTCCGCACCCTCCATACCGCAGTCCGCAGCACCGGAACTTTCCGGTCGAGCCTCCGGAGTCTCCGGGGCTCGTCACCCGAAGTTTCCGGAATCTGTCAACAAGCTACTCGGTAAAAACGGACGGATTCTCCCTGCGGAACACGAACGACAGAAGGTCCAGGGTCTTTGCATGTACTGCGGAGGCTCTGGACACCAAGTTGCCGAGTGTAGGAAGCGTCCGGCTCATTCCGGCGCAACCTCATCTGCCAAATCCACCGTTCCGACCAATATCAGTGCCTAACTGACCAGCAGCCACGAAAACTCGCACTCCGGTTGTCCGCGTCGGCCTCCGGAGGCCTTTCCGAGTTCATCATAACCACGCATCCATTCTTTTTCCACTCTCACGACAGTCCCGCTCTTATGAGCCGGATCTATGATCTCATTATCTCTATCATCTCAGAAATGCCATGGGTTTCAACTTCCGACCGGAGACTCCCTCTCCGTTCCGGATCTGTTTGTTTTACTTATCTGTGAATCTATGGGTTTTGCTCCGTTCACGGAAGTTCCGGATATAATCTCCTCTCCGGATCTCATCGGCATCTTCTTCCCTCTAATCGGCAGCCTCGTCTGTCATAATTCCATCATCTGGTGATGTTCCTATTCGGAACTCGGCGTCATCGATTCTGATTCCCCATCAATCTGGTTCCTGGATACCGGCAAACTCCACCGTATCAATCCGTTGATTGACTAGTCGGAAGTTTCCAACTGATCTGTTCCTTATTCACATGGGGCTTAGTGTGCACACGACCGGCAGCAATGTCGGATATTGGTTCGGTACCCAATCACGGGTAGAGCAATGCTGCGCCGGAGCTCCGACACCCTCCGCTGCTCATACCGACAATTTTAACGCCATCACCTCGAGTCCCTTCGGTCTCATCGGCCTGCGAGCCATCGTTCCTCCGGAACATCTCCGAGACATCTGTCTCTCCTTTCTGGATTTTGACTCGTCACCTTCTTCCGGAAGTCCTTCCGGACACTCTCCGGTTTCGGACATCGTCCCGGATACTCTCCGGACACCCCTCCGCTCACTCCGGTTGTCTCGTCGACATCCGTTGGGCACTTTACTTCCGGTAACCTCCGGAGCAATATTACACCGTGTAATCTCCGGTCATACCCCGAGGCTATTCGCTTCACAGTCCTCCGGGAGTTCCAGCATTTGCTTGGCTTCCGCTCGTTGGATCGCTCTTCTCAAGAGGCTAATTAACCTCTTTCCCAATTTTACCTTTAGGCTATTAGCCTTATTGTTCATCCTCGCCCTTTTCGGTCTTCGCCTTTCAACAGTCATTTCGAAGTTACGCCATTTCTTGGACTCCGTGGAATTCAGATCAATTTCCACGTCGCAAGTCAGGAAACTTTCCTTGTGCATCCAAAACTCCTGTTCGAACCTTTCGACCAATGTCCTCCGGATTCACTTCATTGACCATGGGCACAACATCTGCATCCATTTCGGAGCCTCCGGAGACTTGCGTTCTCCTCCGGCTTCCTCCGGAGCTTGCCCTTGATCTCCTCTGGAATCCATCGTCCTTCTCTTGTTCCCAGTTCACTCGTTCCGTCGTAGGTCATCCTTCGATGACCTCCGGAGATACGTGTTCTCCGGCGGCTTACTGTCAATTGTCCTTGACGTCTCCGGATCACACGTACGTCATCCTCCGGTGATCTCCGGAGTCAGACTGCAAGGGTCTTTGCCGGACGTCTCCTCGACTTTGTCCGGAGACCTCCGATCAACTCCGGCTCCCTCCGACAAGGAGTTCGCACATCGTACAAAAACAAGATTATTCGCTTGGCAGCAACTTCGAAACCTCCGGTTCTACCGTTCAATTATCCCACCTTTGATTCCTCCGTTCCAGCATCATCGTGTGCTTGGTCCGGAGGCTCCAGACACTACGTCATTACAGGAGCCCCCAGACCATCCATTTTCGAGTGCCATTATAGCACTCATTGATGTCTGCATTTTCGGAGTCAACGTCTTTGAACCGGACGTACTTGGCTTGAAGAATTTTTCGGGCACCTGGAGCTTTTCCATCAAATTTCGCCTTTTCCATTCTATTCTTTGGCGAACAGCTCCACCCATTCCGCCTCCATGTATCTTCGGAGGTGGTGTTCATCCGGTCGTATTCCGAGTTCGGTCGCTCGGACCGCTCGGAAACTCTCTCCACATCTTGGAATCCTCGCCTTGCGGCGTTCCGACGCTCCGAATCAACCTCCGGTATCTCCGATTTCCGGAGCTCTTCTACGGAGCCCAATATTCCAAATACCTAGTTACGACCATTAATCCCTATCGCTCTCTTTGCAGTCGAGATTCCTCCTGCTTTCGAGCTGTCGGGATTCTTCGATCCTCCCACCTTCCGGTGGTTCTCTGGCCTTTCCGGGCCTCTCCGGTAATTCCCGGAGTTCTCCGGCGCTTACCGGAGTGACTCGGAGGATGTGGAATTGTCGGCAGACGATGGGACGTCTACCCTTAAGAGGGGGATAAGCCTATAAAAACTCCGATAATTTTCAACTTTTCTTCGCAAGAAGTGCAGACTATTGATCAAAAAGTCAGCATACCACGCGGAACACATCCTCTCAGTCCATCTCTTGTCGTTTTGCCTTCCTCTCTGCAGACGGCACAATTGCGCTCACTATTCGATTTCAGATCCAATCAATCTTTGACCAACTACCACTACGCATTCCAGGGTATCATTCATCGGTATTCCGGTATTCCGGTCTTGTTCCGGACATCGTTCACCCTCCGGACCATCCACCAATTATCCAACCGGTACCAGAACCATCCGACAACCCTCACCCATGCATCAACGGATCCTTCCGTGAGCTCCGGATACTCCGGAACCTCCGGAGTTTCCAGACATAGTGGTCGACAACCTTCTGTTATCCATACGGCATCTGCGCATCTGGGTGCATCAATCTATCCCTCCGATTATTCCACCCATCTTCGCCCATCCCTTCACTTCCGGGCACATATTGAGTATTATCTGATTCCCCGAGAGTCGTCACGATCAACTCTTGCATCGGTACTCAATTCACATCACCTTCTCTTATCCCATTCGGGATCTTGGGCAACTTCATTTAATCACTCATCTGCCCAACCACTTTCCCTTCTTTGCCGCCTATCCATTGGCATACTTCCGGATCGCCTCCGGTACACTTCCGGAACCTTTCCGGTACATTTCCGGATATTCTCCCCGGAACCCTTCCGGTGTCCAACCGGCTCTCCTTCTATTCTTTCCGGTTTCCTTTCGGATCGCTTCCGAATTCTTCCGGTTCACTTCCGGCATCACACTCCTTTGCCAATTCATTTTCGGTTCGTGTCCGGGAATTACTCTGGTCACTTATCGACAGATGGAGTGGACCAATCGACATCTTGATTTGGTCACTTTTCCAATCAACGGAATAACACTCCTCTTATCATTCATCGATATTCCAATCATTCATCATTTCTCCAATTATTCATTCTTTGAATGCAACAGTTCCTACAGTGGAACCCAACCCGTATCGTATACGATGCGCTCCGGTTCCGGAACTGCTCCGGAACGTTGCCTTTCTATTCCGTCACATCGGAATCCTCACCATTCTTTCTCCGGACCCTCCGGTAATAAACCGGAATCTCCGGATCCTTTCCATTTCACTCAAGTTCAACATAAATCAAATCAAGAAAAAGATTTCTTCCAAATCCACAAATACAAAACATTCATTAATTACAATTGTCTCTATATTGTTCGTCGGTCACTTTGGACCTTCGCCTTCACCTCCGGACGACTCCGGCTTGCCTCCCGGAGCCTCTGGCTCCCCCATCTCCGCATCCTCGTCGTCCAAGACGAACACCCCGTCCTCCTCGTGGAATCCCGCTGGCGCTCCTGGCTGGAGCACCAAGGTCTGGAACTCTCGCTCTTCCGACTCCCTCTTCACCCGTACCGGAGCCTCCGGCACAGGTGGCGGGGTGGGAGGCGGAGGCGGCACTGGCTCAGGATCGGGCTTGAAGGTAAGGACCGTGATGGTCCTCGCCTCCGCCTGGCCCGTGGTGCGTTCCTCGGGCGTTCCCTGCCCCTCCGGCGCCTCTGCCACATCCAGCTCCACGACTTCCCCCATTTCCACGACTTCCCCCATTTCCTCCGTCTCCGCGGGTGCTTCCGGGGCTTCCGGAACCTCGGGAACGTCCACGTCCATCCTCTCATCCTCCCCGCTGTCCGTGGACCGGAAATCCTCCGGCCAGGATTCGGAACGGGCTCGGAGCGCAACCGGAGCTTCCGGTTCTGCCTCCGAGTCCTCCGACTCGACGGGTTCCACCTCTCTCTCCTCCACTTCCGGGCTCGCCCGCCTCATCAACCTCCGACGCTTCACTCCGCGCTCTGGATGCTCCTCTTCGTCGGACGACCCTCCTTCCTCCTGCGGCAGGGACATATCCCAGTCGTTGTACCCAGCGTCCTCCTCCATCCACCGGAGCATCCTACGAGCCCCCCGGGGCACCTCCGTCATACTTCCCGGAGCCGAGAGCGTGCGGAGGATGATATGGGACGCGCGATACGCCAACTTGTATCGCCCCATCACCCGGATGTGCTCCTGCTCGAGGAACTCCACTCGATCGACGAGTGCCCGGAACCTCCGGCCTCCTCCCTCCGTTTTCCCATCCTTGCGCGCCCTCCGCTCCCGTTCCTTCCTCGTGCGAGCCCGCACCTCGCGGTCGCTCCAGTCGCCCCCGACGTTCCGGGTGCTCCGGCGCGTCCGCGAGGGTCCCGCGACAGGTCCGGAATCCTGTCGACGGGCCTTCGCCATCTCGCGCTTGTTGATGCGCGGTGGACCGAGGGGGCGGGCGCGGCTGCAGTGGATGTGCTTAGCGCGGCAGCGCCGGCACGCAGTGCATCCGTATTCCACGACGCACACCTCACTGCTCTTGCGGCAGGAATCGCAGGCTAGGAAAAAAAAAAGCAAATATTAGGTTAGTACCGGAACCTCCGGTATGGACTGCGACGTACCTTTGTCTCCTTCCTGCTCCACATCGCTGTCCACCTCGTCATTCAACTCATCGTCACCACCCTCCTCACCTTCCGGACCTTCAGGACGCTCCGGGGACGCCGACTTCAACGTCTCGATGATGGGCACATCATCGAACTCCGGAGCCTCCGCGTCGAGGAGCTCCAAGTCGTGCACGAGCTGGAGAGCTCGCGCAGCCTCCTCGCTGGCGACCTCCGCCCGTTGCGCGGCCTCCTGTGCCTGTTCCTCGTAGGTGGAGATGAGGCGGGCCCGGCGCTCCTCGCGCTCCTCGTAGAATCGCTGCGTGGCTTCGTCGCGCAGTTCCGACGTTGTCGCGCGAGCCTTCCCCTTCCCGGAGCTCTTCCCCTTGCCGGCGTCGTCGCGGTCGTCGCCCGAGCCTCCATCGCGCGTGCCGTTGTCGCTTCCGTCGTGTTGCATGGTGGTTGAGATTTGGTGACCGGAGGTGGTAGTGGTAGAAAAGAAAGAAACGTCTGAGTCAAAACCAACAGCACGTGACTTTTTGATCTTGTTTATTTTCCCACGCTCCTTCATTGTTCGACCAACTCGTCATCTCTTGGGTTCCTCATGGGAGAGGAACCTAAGAGGGGGATACTGTTATATCCATGCAACATCCTAAAGCCTCCCGTCGACCTTCCGGTCGCTCCGGTAGGTTCCGGAGCTCCAGTGATATTCCGGAGCCTCCGGACCTTCCGGAAGCATCGGGTTTTTACGCAATGAAGGCTTACTGAGCGTTTCCCGTTTATCCGTCTTCTCATCTTCCTTTTAATTGTCTTACAACTTATCATCAGTCCTGTTATATCCATGCAACATCCCAGAGCCTCCCGTCAACCTTCCAGTCGCTCCGGTAGGTTCCGGAGCTCCGGTCATATCCCGGAGCCTCCGGACCTTCCGGAAGCATCGGGTTTTTACGCAATGAAGGCTTACTGAGCGTTTCCCGTTTACCCGTCTTCTCATCTTCCATTTAATTGTCTCACAACATATCATCAGACCTCATGACTTGTCTTATTGTCATGAACCACTCTCCTTCCTATTTGGGAATACAATTAGGTATTCCACTTAAATACTACGTCTTTACTTCATGTACTTCAGTTTGATTATTAACGTTAATCGTTGCCTGGTTCTTCCTCTTGATCTGAGTCGTCTTCGTACCTCCTTATCACCTCCGGTACCTCGACTTCCGGTTATCCGTCAGTCAAGGCGTTAGCTCACCCTTAACCCCCTGTGGTGTTGCTATCCTTCCTTTATACTGCACCGGACCTCTTCCGGGCTTTCCGGTACCTCCGGTCCTAACCGGAGCCTCCGGAACCTCCGGCCCATCTTCCATCTCGTTCTAGGTCCATTCCGGCACGGTATATAACAGTATAATCAAACTCCCCGTCTTGGCTGGCAATTATGTCTTATTCTTCCTCCGGCACCACTCCTCTTGTCTTTCCATCGCTAGCGGACTCTCCGCTGGGCGTTGAGGAGTGTCACCTTGGTCACAACACTACCACACCTTGTGATGCCTCGGAGTCGACTTCGTCCTCCGACGTATTTTCTGCCAATCCATGGACCCCGTACCTTGTTCCGGGTACTTCCAGTCCAATCGGTCCATGGAGCTCGGGTTTTCATCAGGTCTATACCGGCTTTCCACGACCCTTGGCGTATCCTCCGGAACCTCCGGTTCCTGTTCCGGGATTCTCCGGAGTGTTCTCTGGAAGCGCTGAGACCGGACAGACTTATCCCGTCCCATCCGCTGTCTTCCATCACTATTGCCAACCGGTACATCATATCCAACTACCGGTGGATCCTCCGTCGTACTCCGGTTTGTCGGACTACGGTTTCCATGGCACTCATGACAGCATCGGCGGAAATCTTTCCCATCACACCAATCTCCTTTCATCGCGTCCTCCGAGCTCATCTGCGTTCACGGACGGAGTTCCGGATACCATTCTATACTCCTCCAACGCAGCTCCTCGTTCGCTCCGGTCTAACCTCCGGAATCCGGAATTCTTCTACGGAACCGATCCCTCGAAACTCCATCCCTTCCTAGCCCAATGCTACCTGCATTTTGCGGAGCGTCCTCGGGACTTCCGCACGGACGACGACAAGAACTTATTCATCTTGTCGTTCCTCCGGGGTGACGCTGCACGCCTATTCACAACCTCCGGCCCGCAGCAGGAACTTCCATGGCAAGGAAATTTCTCCTTGTTCATTATGGAGTTTTTCGACGTATTCGGCCCTCCGGATCCGACCGGCGACGCAGAGGATCAGCTCCGACACCTCCGGATGAAACACTCCGACCGGATCATCCCATTCCTCGTAAACTTCGACAAAATCGCTTCTCTTCTCGATTGGAGCGATTCCGCTCTCAGCCACGCTCTCCGCGCCGCTCTCCCTCTCCGGATCACCTCGGAGATGGATCAGTACACCTATCCGAGCTCTCTCGCAGGTGTCCGCGCAATCGCACGCCGTATCGACTATTGGTACTGGCAGCGAATCGATGAAGAGCAAGCTCGAGTTGAAGATAGTCAACTTCCGGATGATTCCAGATCCCTCGAAGGAGATTCCGGCAGTTCTGATTTTGGCACCTTGTCACCGGCACTTTCCGTCCTCAGTTTCGCGTCTTCGGCACCATCTGTACCGCAGTATGCAGCACCGGAACTTTCCGGTCAAGCCTCCGGAGTCTCCGGGGCTCGTCACCCGAAGTTTCCGGAGTCTGTCAACAAGCTACTCGGTAAAAACGGACGGATTCTCCCTGCGGAAAATGAACGACGGAAGGTCCAGGGTCTTTGTATGTACTGCGGAGGCTCTGGACACCAAGTTGCCGAGTGTAGGAAGCGTCCGGCTCATTCCGGCGCAACCTCATCTGCCAAATCCACCGTTCCGACCAATATCAGTGCCTAACTGACCAGCAGCCTCGAAAACTCGCACTCCGGTCGTCCGCGTCGGCCTCCGGAGGCATTTCCGAGTTCATCATAACCACGCATCCATTCTTTTCCACTCTCACGACAGTCCCGCTCTCATGAGTCGGACCTATGATCTCATTATCTCTATCATCTCAGAATTTGCCATGGGTTTCAACTTCCGACCGGAGACTCCCTCTCCGTTCCGGATCTGTTTTTGTTTACTTATCTGTGAATCTATGGGTTTTGCTCCGTTCGCGGAAGTTCCGGACCTAATCTCCCCTCCGGATCTCATCGGCATCTTCTTCCC
This sequence comes from Mycena maculata, assembly GCA_029448575.1. Lineage (NCBI taxonomy): Eukaryota > Fungi > Basidiomycota > Agaricomycetes > Agaricales > Mycenaceae > Mycena > Mycena maculata. Next base: position 202,452 of record JARJLG010000080.1, on the reverse strand, counting down.
TCTAATCGGCAGCCTCGTCTGTCGTAATTCCATCATCTGGTGATGTTCCTATTCGGAACTCGGCGTCATCGATTCTGATTCCCCATCAATCTGGTTCCTGGATACCGGCAAACTCCACCGTATCAATCCGTTGATTGACTAGTCGGAAGTTTCCAACTGATCTGTTCCTTATTCACATGGGGCTTAGTGTGCACACGACCGGCAGCAATGTCGGATATTGGTTCGGTACCCAATCACGGGTAGAGCAATGCTGCGCCGGAGCTCCGACAACCTCCGCTGCTCATACCGACAATTTTAACGCCATCACCTCGAGTCCCTTTGGTCTCATCGGCCTGCGTGCCACCGTTCCTCCGGAACGTCATCCCGTTCCTCCGGAACATCTCTGAGACATCTGTCTCTCTTTTCCGGATCTTGACTCGTCACCATCTTCCGGAAGTCCTTCCGGACACTCTCCGGTTTCGGACATCGTCCCGGATACTCTCCGGACACCCTTCTGCTCACTCCGGTTGTCTCGTCGACATCCGTTGGGCACTTTACTTCCGGTAACCTCCGGAGCAATATTGCTCTGTGTAATCTCCGGTCATACCCCGAGGCTATTCGCTTCACGGTCCTCCGGGCGTTCCGGCATTTGCTTGGCTTCCGCTCGCGGATCGCACTTCTCAAGAGGCCAATTAACCTCTTTCTCAATTTTATCTTTAGGCTGTTAGCCTTATTGTTCATCCTCGCCCTTTTCGGTCTTCGCCTTTCAACAATCATTTCGAAGTTACGCCATTTCCTGGACTCCGTGGAATTCGGATCAATTTCCACGTCGCAAGTCAGGAAACTTTCCTGGTGCATCCAAAACTCCTGTTCGAACCTTTCGACCAATGTCCTCCGGATTCACTTCATTGATCATGGGCACAACATCTGCATTTATTCCGGAGCCTCCGGAGACTTGCATTCTCCTCCGGCTTCCTCCGAATCTTGCCTTTGATCTCACCTGTAGTCCATCGTTCTCCTCCGGGTTACAAGTAGGCCATCTTCCGATAATCTTGTTATATGCCGAGCCAAAAGAGGAAAGAGAGACCTCCGGGATCTCCGGACGTGGACGCAAGTCCGGAGCGTCAGGAAGAAGACCGGAGGTTCTCCTGTCGGCTGTTCTCGCAACACCACAGCTCGGAAGGGTGAGCGAACTGTCTGACTATCGAGCCGAAACAAGATGGAGAACGAATGAGGATAGAAGATTCCGGAGGTAACCACGTGACCCCCGATGGACCCAGACAGGTACCGGAAGGGGTGCAGAGTGATCCGGAGGAAGCTAGTAGAAGCGAACAAACTCCGTTGGAGCCCAACGCAAACGTAACAGACTTTGTGGAAGCGATACACATCCCGGATGGGACCTGTGTGACCGGAAGCGTTCCGGAAGGAGGGCGTGGGAACCGGGATTGATCTGTGACAGTGCGGGAGACTCGGAGGATGCCAGAAAGGGAACCGAAGAGGCTCCGGACGAAGTGAAAGGGATTTGGCTGAGAATGCAAATGACCGGAGGGAAGAATAACAAAGACAAACAAGATCCGGAGGTGTCGGGAAGACTCCGGAATGAAGACGAGATTGAAGGAAGACTCAGTCCATGAAGGAAGCCATGGAATAACGTTAATTTTCCAGATAGAGTACAGGATGTAATCTACTGGGATTATATAGATAAGTCCTTTATTGTAATACCAGAAATGGATAAGTCAGGAGACTTGGGAACGTAACAATAAGTAGTATCCCAAAAAGGAAATGCATGGGAAAGATTTATAAGACACAATAAAGAAGAAGACAGATAAAAGGAAAGACGTAGTAATATGATATGATGCAAACCCGCTTGGCAGCGGACACATGGACAACCGTGGGAAGCTTCCGGAGGGCTATTCGGAGGGCCGGAGGGTCCGATCGGTTCGGAGCGGAACCGGAGGCGCAGCCATGGAAACGAGCTGAGAGGATGGAAGCATTCGAATGGATGGCCAACTGATCCACTGTGGAAAAGGGCCGGAGGGCCGGAGGCTCCGGAGGCGTGGGAACAAATCATAGCAAGGCCTGCAAGCATACGAACGTGACCGGAAGCGTGGGAACATCCCTGGAGAGTCCTCGGAAGAAGACAAGCCGGTTGGGCAGAACGGAACGGATTGTAGAGCACGGTGATGGAGATGGTAAGGTTCCGCAGAAGGGATGATCGAACCGGAGCAGGTGGCTGTGCCGGAGGTTCCGGAAATGGAAGGGAATAGAATGGCGGATATGCCTGAGAATGCGGAGAGTGGAAATGAGCGGAATGGCTAGGCGGAAATGACCAATGGTCCTGGAAGCCCGGAGAGTCGTAAGGAAGGAGTGGCTATGATGGGCTTAGTAATCATTTGGAATAAGGCATGACCGGAAGTGATGGGAACTTCCGGGAAGCTCCGGAAAACCGGAGCTGTGTAGAAAGGGTCAGAATGTGCATGGATATAACAAATCTCCGGAGACCCGACCGCCTCTGGCTTCTCCGGGTCACCCGTAGTTTCCTCCAATGGCCCCCGGAGACCTATGCTTTCCTCCGGCTTCACCGATCGCCTCCGGATTATCCAGTTCACACGCCGGAGATCTGTCTTCTCCAACGGCTTACTGTCAATTGTCCTTGACGTCTACGGATTACTCATACGTTATCCTCCGGTGGCCTCAGGAAACAGGTTTCAACAGTCCTACCAGAACGTCTCCGGGACTCTGTCCGGAGATCTCCAATCATCTCCGGATTCTTTCCGATATGGAGTTCACACATCGTACAAAAACGAGATCATTCGCTTGGCAGCAACTTCGAAACCTCCGGTTCTACCGTTCAATTATCCCACCTTTGATTCCTCCGTTCCAGCATCATCGTGTGTTTGATCCGGAGGCTCCGGACACTACGTTATTTCCGGAGCCCCCAGACCATCCATTTTCAAGTGCCATTATAGCACTCATCGATGTCTGCATTTTCGGAGTCAACGTCTTTGAACCGGACGTACTTGGCTTGAAGAATTTTTCGGGCACCTGGAGCTTTTCCATCAAATTTCGCCTTTTCCATTCTATTCATTGGCGACCAGCTCCACCCATTCCACCTCCATGTATCTTCGGAAGTGGTGTTCATCCGGTCGTATTCCGAGTTCGGTCGCTCGGACCTCTCGGAACCTCTCGCCACATCTTGGAATCCTCGCCTTGCGGCGTTCCGACGCTCCGAATCAACCTCCGGAATCTCCGATTTCCGGAGCTCTTCTCCGGAGCCCAAGATTCCAAATTCCGAGTTACGACCATTAATCCCTACCGCTCTCGTTGCAGTCGAGATTTCTCCTGCTTTCGAGCTGTCGGGATACTTCGATCCTCCCACCTTCCGGTGGTTCTCTGGCCTTTCCGGGGCTCTCCGGTAATTTCCGGAGTTCTCCGGCGCTCACCGGAGCGACTCAGAGGATGTGGAATTGGCGGCAGACGATGGGACGTCTACCCTTAAGAGGGGGATAAGCCTATAAAAACTCCGATAATTTTCAACTTTTCTTCGCAAGAAGTGCAGACTATTGATCAAAAAGTCAGCATACCACGCGGAACACATCCTCTCAGTCCATCTCTTGTCGTTTTGCCTTCCTCTCTGCAGACGGCACAATTGCGCTCGCTATTCGATTTCAGATCCAATCAATCTTCAACCAACTACCACTACGCATTCCAGGGTATCATTCATCGGTATTCCGGTATTCCGGTCTTGTTCCTGACATCGTTCACCCTCCGGATCATCCACCAATTATCCAACCGGTACCAGAACCATCCGACAACCCTCACCCATGCATCAACGGATCCTTCCGTGAGCTCCGGATCCTCCGGAACCTCCGGAGTTCCCAGACATAGTGGTCGACAACCTTCTGTTATCCATACGACATTTGCGCATCTGGGTGCATCAATCTATCCCTCCGATTATTCCACCCATCTTCGCCCATCCCTTCACTTCCGGGCACATATTGAGTATTATCTGATTCCCCGAGAGTCGTCACGATCAACTCCTGCATCGGTACTCAATTCACATCACCTTCTCTTATCCCATTCGGGATCTTGGGCAACTTCATTTAAATCACTCATCTGCCCAACCACTTTCCCTTCTTTGCCGCCTATCCATTGGCATACTTCCGGATCGCCTCCGGTACACTTCCGGAACCTTTCCGGTACATTTCCGGATATTCTCCCCGGAACCCTTCCGGTGTCCTACCGGCTCTCCTTCTATTCTTTCCGGTTTCCTTTCGGATCGCTTCCGAATTCTTCCGGTTCACTTCCGGCATCACACTCCTTTGCCAATTCATTTTCGGTTCGTGTCCGGAAATTACTCTGGTCACTTATCGACAGATGGAGTGGACCAATCGACATCTTGATTTGGTCACTTTTCCAATCAACGGAATAACACTCCTCTTATCATTCATCAATATTCCAATCATTCATCATTTCTCCAATTATTCATTCTTTGAATGCAACAGTTCCTACTCCTACAGTGGAACCCAACCCGTATCGTATACGATGCGTTCGGGTTCCGGAACTGCTCCGGAACGTTGCCTTTCTATTCCGTCACATCGGAATCCTCACCATTCCTCCTCCGGACCCTCCGGTGATTAACCGGAACCTCCGGATCCTTCCCATTTCACTCAAGTTTTACATAAAATCAAATCAAGAAAAGAATTCATCCGAATCCACAAATACAAAACATTCATTATTTACAATTGTCTCTATATTGTTCGTCGGTCACTTTGGACCTTCACCCTCACCTCCGGACGACTCCGGCTTTTCTCCCGGAGCCTCCGGCTCCCCCATCTCCTCGTCCTCGTCGTCCAAGACAAACACCCCGCCTTCCTCGTGGAATCCCGCTGGCGCTCCCGGTTGGAGCACCAAGGTCTGGAAACCCCGCTCCTCCGACTCCCTCTTCACCCGTACCGGAGCCTCCGGTACAGGTGGCGGAGTGGGAGGCGGAGGCGGCACTGGCTCAGGATCGGGCTTGAAGGTAAGGACCGTGATGGTCCTCGCCTCCGCCTGGCCCGTGGTGCGTTCCTTGGGCGTTCCCTGCCCCTCCGGCGCCTCTGCCACATCCAGCTCCACGACTTCCCCCATTTCCTCCGTCTCCGCGGGTGCTTCCGGGGCTTCCGGAACCTCGGGGACGTCCACGTCCATCCTCTCATCCTCCCCGTCGTCCGTGGACCGGAAACCCTCTGGCCAGGATTCGGAACGGGCTCGGGGCGCAACCGGAGCTTCCGGTTCCGCCTCCGAGTCCTCCGACTCGACGGGCTCCACCTCCTTCTCCGCCACTTCTGGGCTTCTGCGCTTCATCAACCTCCGGCGCTTCGCCGGACGCGCACCCTCGTCCATTTCCGGCTCCTCAGCGGCCAGGTCGAGCTCCGCCGCCTCAGCAAGGGAGAAGTCCCATTTGGAGGCCTCCATATCGGCCGCCATCCACCGGAGCATCCGCTCAACACCAGGCGGTACCTCCCGACCACTCTCCGGCGCTGCGAGCGTCTTGAGGATAAGCTGGCACGCCCGGTATGCCAGCTTATAACGCAACATGGTGCGCTCCACCTGCTCCCCGAGGTACCCGACGTGGGCATCGAGCTCTCGGAGCTTCTCTTGCACACTTCCCTTGCCCTCCGCCTTCCGGGCCCTCCGTTCCCGTTCCTTCCTCGTGCGATCCCGCACCTCGCGGTCGCTCCGGTCGCCCCCGACGTTCCGGGTGCTCCGGCGCGTCCGCGAGGGCCCCGCGACAGGTCCGGAATCCTGTCGACGGGCCTTCGCCATCTCGCGCTTGTTGACGCGCAGTGGACCGAGGGGGCGGGCGCGACTGCAATGAATGTGTTTGGCGCGGCAGCGCCGGCACGCAGTGCGTCCGTATTCGACGACGCACACCTCGCTGCTCTTGCGGCAGGAATCGCAGGCTAGGAAGAAAAAAATTCGTTAGTACCGGAACCTCCGGATTTTACTGCGACGCACCATTCTCCCCCTCCTGCTCGACGTCGCTGTCGTCCTCGTCGTTCAGCTCGTCGTCGCCCTCGCCACCCTCCGCATGCTCCGGGGACAACGTTTCAATTGCCGGCACTTCGTCGAATGCCGGAGCCTCCGCGTCCAACAGCTCCAGGTCGCGAGCAAGTTGGAGCGCGCGAGCGGCGTCCTCCTGGGCGGCCTCCGCGCGGTGGGAGGCCTCCACCGCCTGCTCCTGGTACGCGGCGATCAGCACCCGCCGGCGTTCCTCCCGCTCCTCGTAGAAGCGCTGCGCGGCTTCCTCGCGCAGTTCCGCCGTCGTTGCGCGCGCCTTCCCCTTTCCGGATTTTTTGCCCTTGCCGGCGTCGCTGCGGTTGCTGTTGCTGGACCCCTCGCGCCCACTGTCGCTGTTTCCGTTGCTCGACATCGTGCTTTGGTGTTTAAGTGCCGGAGGTGGTCGTGGTGCGAAAGAAAGAAAGGTCTGAGTCAAAACCAACAGCACGTGACTTTTTGATCTTGTTTATTTTCCCACGCTCCTTCATTGTTCGACCAACTCGTCATCTCTTGGGTTCCTCATGGGAGAGGAACCTAAGAGGGGGATACTGTTATATCCATGCAACATCCCAGAGCCTCCCATCAACCTTCCGGTCGCTCCGGTAGGTTCCGGAGCTCCGGTCATATCCCGGAGCCTCCGGACCTTCCGGAAGCATCGGGTTTTTACGCAATGAAGGCTTACTGAGCGTTTCCCGTTTACCCGTCTTCTCATCTTCCGTTTAATTGTCTCACAACATATCATCAGACCTCATGACTTGTCTTATTGTCATGAACCACTCTCCTTCCTATTTGGGAATACAATTAGGTATTCCACTTAAATACTACGTCTTTACTTCATGTACTTCAGTTTGATTATTAACGTTAATCGTTGCCTGGTTCTTCCTCTTGATCTGAGTCGTCTTCGTACCTCCTTATCACCTCCGGTACCTCGACTTCCGGTTATCCGTCAGTCAAGGCGTTAGCTCACCCTTAACCCCCTGTGGTGTTGCTATCCTTCCTTTATACTGCACCGGACCTCTTCCGGGCTTTCCGGTACCTCCGGTCCTAACCGGAGCCTCCGGAACCTCCGGCCCATCTTCCATCTCGTTCTAGGTCCATTCCGGCACGGTATATAACAAGTCCTCATGACAAGTTTTATTGTCATGAACCACTCTCCTTCCTATTTGGGAATACAATTAGGTATTCCATTTAAATACTACGTCTTTACTTCATGTACTTCAGTTTGATTATTAACGTTAATCGTTGCCTGGTTCTTCCCCTTGATCTGAGTCGTCTTCGTACCTCCTTATCACCTCCGGTACCTCGACTTCCGGTTATCCGTCAGTCAAGGCATTAGCTCACCCTTAATCCCCTGTGGTGTTGCTATCCTTCCTTTATACTGCACCGGACCTCCTCCGGGCCTTCCGGTACCTCCGGTCCTAACCGGAGCCTCCGGAACCTCCGGCCCATCTTCCATCTCGTTCTAGGTCCATTCCAGCACGGTACATAACAAGCCCTCACGTCGACCCTCTGGTACTTCCGGTAGGCTCCGAGGCTCTGGTAATATACCGGAGCCTCCGGACCATCAGGTATCATCGGGTTTTTACGCAATGAAGGATTACTGAGTATTTCCCGTTTATCCGCCTTTCCGTCTTTCCACTTATTGTCCTACAACTTACCATCAGTCCTCCTGACTTGTCTTATTGTTAAGAATTACCCTCCTTCCTTTTATGGAAAACAATTAGTTACTTAGTATAAATATGTCTTTAATATGTCTTGTACGTCAGTTTGATTATTAACGTTGCTTGGCTTGTCTCCTTGCACTGAGTCGTCTCCGTCCTCCTCGTTCACCTCCGGTACTCCGACTTCCGGAATACCTGCCGGTCAGGATAGTCGCTCACCCTTAACCCCCTGTGGTGTTGCAATCCCTCCTTATACCATTCCGGACCATTCCGGAGCCTCCGGTCCTCAGCCCCTCGTCCTAGGTCCAACCGGCTCGGTAAGATAGAGGGCGTGGGAATTCAGCACCCTTATGTAAGCAGCCATCAACTTCATCTTGCGGCAGAAATTCTTGAGGATAGAAAATACTTAGGGGCATTCTGGTTAATAAGAATCATATTTGGAGTCATTATGAAGAGTTCCTATTGAGCAGATTCAAGGAAAATAATTTTTTGAAAGAGTTGAAAGCAAAACAAGTTTTTCACTTTTTTCATGTTCAAATATGCTTTTCACAGCCGTTGGAGCAACTTCGGGAAAAAGTACTCGGAAGATTTGGTCACTGCACAGCCACCACGTGACTCGGTCCGGGACATGGCCGGGACCCGGACCGCCACATCCACGTTGCTTCAGCATGGTTATAGCGTGGCTTCCTCATATTTTCTGCCTCTCACCCTCATATCTGAGCATGGCTAGAGCCACCAAAGCACAAAAGACAAGACAGAACAACCTCCAGAAGGCCCAAAACTCCGTGCCCAGGATTCAAATGTGAAGCAGGTCAAACTGACTGCTGCTGCAGGATTCTGTTCTGCCAACCTGATTTTGTTAACCAGAAGTCTGCACTTGAGGAACTTGTGGAGTCCTGTGGTCACATTTGTGACTTTTATCCCAAGTATCATTGCGAGTTGAACTTCATTGAGATGTACTGGTGAGCAGCCAAATATCATTATCGCACCTCAGCAAGGACCACCAACATTAATGAAATGAAATGGAGAACATGAAGAAATGTCTAGATGAAGTCCCAAAGCTGTCTATCCTCCGGTGAGTTTGAATAATTAAATGGTAGCCTATTCCATTGACTTTTCTGTTTTTTCTAGGTTTGCCAACCGTTGTGTACGTTTTATTTCAGCATATGCCCAGGGATTGAGACTTGATTTATGTCAACCGCCGATACAGTGGGCACCGCATGTTACCTCCCTCAATGATTGCTGCTGTAAAGGCTTCTATTGTAACCTACTAATGTATATATTCACTGTCCAAAGCTATTTTACTTCCCCTCCAACCTCCCCACTCATGTATGAAAATGAAAAACTTTTCTGAACCTCAGATTTGGCCGTGGGAACGTTTTGATGGCTGCTTACATAAGGGTGCTGAATTCCCACGCCCTCTATCTTATATAACACCACGCCATCTTCGTCACTGTGTCACTTCGCTTAGCTGTGTGGAAGTTCGTGAGTTTGATGGCATTCTGTGAAAGTTTGTCACTTCACCTGGATTTAGTAGAACTTCATCACTTACTCCGTGTCTTATTGGTAGATTTGCCGTCCACGGCTGAAGCTCAGCAGGGGCGGAACTCTGTATCCACTTTGCGTGGGGGGTTAGGTTCGGTTAGGGTTCGGTTTGGTTAGGGTTAGTCCCAGGGATATTGTAAAAAATGTTGAAGAGGGACTTGTACTGAATCACTGAAGTGACGAGGATCCACTGTTTACCATCAAACTCACGAACTTTCCCGTTCCTAAGCGAAGTGACACAGTGACAAAGGTGAGGCATACTCCACGAAACAAACCAGTGAAAAGAGCCGAGTGCATTGTACGGCTCGACGGCTCTCGACCGACACTGTGAACTGCCTGGAGGAGACGACATAAGTCGGCGCGGTGCACATCATAAGGTCCATATCAGTGTGGCCACTGAACAATCAGAGGTCAGATGCATTTAGGTTGGAGTGAGAGGAAGGTACATGATATTTCAGTCTGTTATGTACCGAGCCAAAAGAGGAAAGAGAGACCTCCAGGATCTCCGGACGTGGACACAAGTCTGGAGCGTCAGGAAGAAGGCCAGAGGTTCTCCTGTCGGCTGTTCTCGCAACACCACAGCTCGGAAGGGTGAGCGAACTGTCTGACTATCGAGCCAAAACAAAACGGAGAACGAATGAGGATAGAAGATTCCGGAGGTAACCACGTGACCCCCGATGGACCCGGACAGGTACCGGAAGGGGTGCAGAGTATTCCGGAGGAAGCTGGTGGAAGCGGACAAACTCCGTTGGAGCCCAACACAAATGTAACAGACTGTGTGGAAGTGGTACACATCCCAGAAGGGACCCGAGTGACCGGAAGCGGTCCGGAAGGAGGGCGTGGGAACCGGGATTGATCTGTGACAGTGCGGGAGACTTGGAGGATGCCCGGAAGGGAACCGAAGAGGCTCCGGACGAAGCAGAAGGGATTCGGCCAAGAATGCAGATGACCGGAGGAAAGAATAACAAAGACAAACAAGATCTGGAGGTGTCGAGAAGACTCTGGAATGAAGACGAGATTGAAGGAAGACTCAGTCCATGAAGGAAGCCATGGAATAACGTTAATTTTCCAGATAGAGTACAGAATGTAATCTACTGGGATTATATAGATAAGTCCTTTATTGTAATACCGGAAATGGATAAGTCAGGAGACTTGGGAATGTAACAATAAGTAGTGTCCCAAAAAGGAAATGCATGGGAAAGATTTATAAGACACAATAAAGAAGAAGACGGATAAAAGGAAAGACGTAGTAATATGATATGATGCAAACCCGCTTGACAGCGGACACATGGACAATCGTGGGAAACTTCCAGAGGGCTGTTCGGAGGGCCGGAGGGTCCGATCGGTTCAGAGCAGAACCGGAGGCGCAGCCATGGAAACGAGCTGAGAGGATGGAAGCGTTCGAATGGATGGCCAACTGATCCACTGCAGAAAAGGGCCAGAGGACCGGAGGCTCCGGAGGCGTGGGAACAAATCCTCGCAAGGCCTGCAAACACGTGAATGTGACCGGAAGCATGGGAACATCTGCGGAGAGTCCTCGGAAGAAGACAAGCCAGTTGGGCAGAATGGAATGGATTGAAGAGCATGATGATGGAGCTGGTAAGGTTCCACAGAAGGGAGGACTGGAGCGGAGCAGGTGGCTGTGCCAGAGGTTTCGGAAATGGAAAGGAATAGAATGGCAGATATGCCTGAGAATGCAGAAGGTGGAAATGAGCGGAATGGCAATGCGGAAATGACCAATGGTCCTGGAAGCCCGGAGAGTCGTAAGGAAGGCGTGGCTATGATGGGCTTAGTAATCATTTGGAATGAGGCATGACCGGAAGTGATGGGAACTTCCGGGAAGCTCCGGAAAACCGGAGCTATGTAGAAAGGGTCGGAATGTGCACGGATATAACACAGTCTAAACGAATGGGATCAGTTGATATAGAATTCAGCGAGGGAGGATGACATACAGGTCCCATCGGGAAGCGATGTGGTCCGCGTCTCGGTCCAGGTAGTTGCTTCGCTTCATGCCCTCGTCGAAAACCTTCTTGCCCTCGCATCGACAAGGATGACACAACTCGATCCCCCAATCCTTGACCCAATCGTCGACGACCTCTGGAGGCTGTTCCTGCCACATGTCGATGATGATATTTCTCAACACTGCCGTGCATCAATTTACAGCCTTGGGTGGGAACATGGGACTTGTCCGAGTCGAGCCATGCCATCGAGGTTTGGGACTGCAGCTCCAAAAGCTTCACATAACCTTGTAGACAGGCGAGTCAATTGTTAGGACTCAAGCGTGTTTCTGTTCGCAGAAGATGTGGTCATGATAAAGCACATGGCGGGAAGGATTGAGTAAAGACCGATTTCGAATTCCCTGGCCAATGACACGACAGAAAACAGTATGTCATCCTCCTCTTTGATGAGCGTCCAGCTGTCGAGCTCATTATACCGGGCACGCGTCGACGGAAACTCAGCCTGCGAATGTATTCTTTGCGAAAGAGAGGGCAGTCGTATTTCTTGCTCAGTCGTTAAGTACCTGTGATAAGCTCCAGGCGTGGGTTTTGCGCAGAAAGAGTCCTATTGTACCACCCGTTTGCGATATATGCATTGGTATACGACGGGTGATCACTTTGGATGCATTGCTCCTAGTAAATGCTCCCAGTCTTGAGCGGAGCCTCCGAGAACAACGACAACGGGATAATCTTCAATAGTCTGTGTTGGAAATCGGCCCGATGCACAGTGACCCTCTGCAAAACCGCAGGGGTCTCAGTAAAATTTGTACGGTACTTATACATAAAGAGGAGTCATAACAACAAAGGGAACCATGAGGACGAAGCAGTGCGTAAGAGTAAATAAGAGTCCAAATGAGTCCGTATCACAATAACCACGCCAATGCACAGCATTCCGGTGAGTAACCCAATAGAGATGCACAGCGTGTTCACATGGACAGCGGCAGTGGTTGGTGATTTTAGTTGTCCTTCCAACAGTCTGCTCGTTTGCGAGGAGAGGCATAGTGAACATGTCGCGGAAGACAGAGGAATGCATGGCCAACATGCTTTTCGCGAGGTGAAATTGCGTGGATTCGACTTCAATAGCACAATATTTCCGTCGTCAAAGCACCGCAGGTGCTGCATTTTCGTCGTCGGTTCGGCGCCTTTTGGGTGGTGGCATGTCTGCCATAGTGCGGCAGAAAAGACCGAGAAAGAACAGAGCGGTACATCACCGCGGCTACTCAGTTTCCCGGTTACTTCCGAACTTTCCACGGTTGATCAAAGTAGTCATAGCTCTCTTCCTAGGCCCACGAAACCACTGTAGTATTCCAATTGTGCAAAGGCGGAAACAAAATGATAGTTTCGAGTAACACCGACTTAAACAATGAGAGGAGAATGTGAAATGTGTGCCATTGATGGGATGAGAACTGTGCCCAGATCTAGTTCTTACAAAGCCAGGGCTGCGGCCAAAATTGCAGCAAAGTTGGGTGTGCCAAGCCCAGTGACTGATCATTTTGTGAGCATCTTCTGCGTGACAGAACCAAAATACATACCTGGGTCCCATCCCGCACGCGCCGAGAAACCGTTCGTGTTGCATCCGGTGTTGTGGCCACTGAGCACATAATGAGCGCTGGAAATATGAGACTGGGGGCACTCACAGAGTTACATCGTTGAAGATCGCGGGATTGGCATAGAGGCTGAATGACCGTTAATACATGTCGGCCAGGGAATATGCCGCCGGTCACTCACAAGGGATTCAAGAAGCCGAGAGGCGGTTTTCCGGCGGCAATGAGGCGGTCGTTCACGAGGCCGATGACACTGGCGAATGTAGGACTAGAATGTACGTAAATTATCCAATTCCCTGGAGTCGACGGTGAAATACTCACGAACTGCAGGAAGTTCCAGATACACCTTCGAGGACGCCTGGAAGCAAAGATTCACGATTGCACTTTTGGTCCAGGACTATGGCTTAACTTACCACCGCTGACAATGTCAAAGTCGACTGATCAGGGTATTAGACATGGAACCTCTGTTGAATTCAAGACGTACCTCCTTGCGTGCTGACATCAGGGTAAGCACGACCAGCCGGGTTAAACTTGCCCGCATTGGTCGATCCAAGGGCAGTCAAGTAGGTCTGGACGGCAGTGGTCTGATAGGACGGTTGGGTGAAGACTTCACTGAACCCTCCAGATGAGAAGGAGGCAGCCGTCTCCGAGGGAGGGATTCCACTGACGGAACCCACCGCCGTGAGGAACGGGCAACCTACAGGAACGAGTAGGTGACATTGTAGTGTTTGTTTATACAAGACTAACCAGCGGGGAATGCAGCAATGAAATTGGTGCAAGACTACAAGTCGGATTCGTTAAATTGCGCGTGACATTTAGACGATGGGGACATACTTGAGACTGTCCACCAGCAACACCACCTGACAGCAGAGATGAGCGAGTTGAAAGAATCAACAATAAACAATTATTCACCATCTCCACTGGCGAAAAGGATGGATCCACCTCGAGCACCGTAGGCAGCGTACGCGTTGCACAGTTTCCTATAGCCGGTGTCAACACATTGTACTTGGGAAGAAGAAGAGAGAATGCGTTCACGTGGCGGTAGCAGCAGTCTGGTCTGGTTCGTCTTCACCGTACGAGGTCGTGAGCACTTGCTGCAAGTTAATATTTCCAGTGGTCTAATTTCGAGCAATTGCCGACCTTGTGGGACGGTTGCAAGCTCGCTCAGGTTGTTGATGATGTCGAGGAAGCCCTGATTGAGGTGAGCGCAGGGGAAAACGATCGGATGCTCTTTACGTCGAGGGCGCCGTCGGAGAAATCATTTCCACCGCTAACAAATGTGACGGGTACGCTGCTAGCCACGCCGACCTGAGGTATGAGTCAGGATTTACAAAAAGAAGGAGACAAAAGGGAAACCGTATATTGAATATCTAAAGTTTTTATGAGAACTTGTTCAATTAGAAATGATAATTCCAATGCGCACCCAAGTTGGCCTCGATACCCGCGTCTCCCGCAGCCTGGGGGTTGGAACCACCGTCAAAGGTTCGAAGTGCGAATGTAGTCGACGAGGAAAGATCAGTCCGGAATCTATGAAGGAGGCTCAGCGATTTCCCCCGTCAGTCAATTCGATTTATTGACCTCGCCAAGAAAGTGGTCAAATCCTTAGTTTGCGCAAACTTGGGGGCATGCATTGGTTTTCAAGGAGGACCTCGAAGAAAAACCACAGCACTTGATCAATAAATCCAGCCACCGCGATGGAATTGGTCTTCTGGGTTGCCAGTGTCGTTGGAATTCCGTACATTGCTTGGAGGCAGGCAGGGGTGACCTATTCGTAGGAGACATGAGCCTTTACGACAATTCGCGTGAAGTGCTCCTTACCGTCGATGCGCAAGACGCGGGTACAGCGTCTGACGAGATGGTAGCGTTAAATGCAGGACGATCGCTGGCGGTAACGATAGGTCTGCTGGCAGACAAAGGACGTCCAAATCTAACCAGAGAATGTCCAAACAAGAAAAAAAGGTTTAAGAGGATAAATACGCAGTGGTTGGGTGTATGGCTTCAATGTGAGGGAGCAAGTCCGCAGGTAAAGAATAGGCGAGTGTGCGGACAATCTGTTTGCCGGTCTCGATATGCGTGAAAGTCTCAAAGTTTGCATCAAGCATCTCGTTGGCCTTCGAGACGGGAACATTGACTGTAAGCCATTCGCCGTAGGGCGAGGCAACGGTGGCCGTAAGACCATTGGAGTCGAGCCATGCATTGACAGTATTCAAAGACTCGGTCGTGGGTTCCATAAAGGCCTTGGCCTCCTCGAGGGTCAGATGTTGACCATAAAGCTCCGACCCCGGCGTAGAAACCGCGTACAACGTTTTCTCGAGTCCTGTATAACATTTAGAATGATTTGTCGCAGTGGCACGACGACGCTACCTGGGAAGTTGTTACTGAATAGGCCGATACGCAGGTTGATGGTTGCAGAGCTAGGGGCAGGTCCAACCTTTGTGAAACTGCTAGGCACTGCGTCTCTTTTCTCGTGAACGACGAAATTGGAGCGCGCGGCAGGCGAGGCAGCCGCGAACGACAATAGCGAGATCAAGAAGACGCTAGTCGCAACCATTGTTGTTTGACCAGGGACGACGGAGTGCAAAGAAATCTAGCTGGTTGATTTATACTAGAATGCAGTTGTGTGGCACATGGATAGAGACGCACAAAAAAAAGATAAGGTGTGAAACCATGACGAAGGTCGGCCAGACATGTATGAGAATATCCGGACGCATACGGGATGTGCCATTTAGGAAGGCACCAAGAAAACGACCGCAGCGTACCCCCGTCCACGGACTAGACGATATCGGTCATATCAAGTTCCGGAGAAGGCACCTTAAGAAAGCGATTGCACATGAGGATCGGGATGCGGAAAGACACGATATGATGGACAAAAGCCTCCCAGATGTTAGTGTGTGAACCAGCTGCCTCGGCCCGGAAGTTTTAGAACTCGGGACGCTGAAGTTAGCCTTGGCGCTTCTAGATTCGATACTTTGCCCTCGGCTCGAGATAGCTTGCACGCTGTCTATCTTAGATAGGTTCAAAGAACCTCTCGGTCTCGAGTGGTGCCCAGATAAAATAGCTTGGAAAGAAGTTGCACATCGATAGCCAAGTCTTGCCAAGTCAGAATCGTGGTTTTCCGGGCTCGCGATAGACGACGAGACGAGTGGCGAAAAGAAAGGTGAATTCTACTATGTGGGAAAAAAACTGTTTACATGATGCGGTACAGCCACTCTTACAAGAAATACACGTGTTGGTCTGACAATGTTGTCGTCCCGGCCCGACTCTAACCGTTACCTCCAATCCGTCTACAAGTCTCAGCTGCAGTTATTCGATCTTGTTCTGCAAAATAATTAGGGCAAGGGCTACTATTTCGTTCATATGACTCTACCTATGACTTGGAGATGATTCCGAAGCAGCACTCTCCAATTTATTCCGACTCAATACGAGGTGATTCGTACCAACTCGTCGTCTTTACATGGTATTTTACTAAAACCCTTCACCCAAATACGGTACCGAAGCTTGTATAAACTAGCTAGTTACCGTCGCATTAATTCAGAATTCTCTTGCTCTTCTCGTTGCCTGACGGGATCAGACCCGTCCTCGAATAGAGAGATATCTCAACTAGGGAGACTATGACTGTACCGTGTACGGCGATATCCGATAATCCGACATTCCATGATCAGCGTTACAGTAACGTTGGAACTATACTTTTCCAGAAAGCACTGCATGAAAGACATAATACAGATGCGATTCAAGAGCCTGTGTGTTCCATACTACCAATAGACAAAACTGATGGCGAATCGCAGGGGCACTTAATGGTCCTCGGCCAAGAGAGACAATAGGCAATTGACGAAGAGGTATGCCCTGCATCGACACCTACAATACTAGTTGGAATGCCTTCCATACGTGAGTGATACGTCGAGAAAGGAATCCAATCTCCTGCCCGGCGCGCTCGTTCGTGAAACAATTATGGGAATGTAATCAAGCCCCATGATGCGGCTTACCGGCCACCCACCGGGAAAATCCAAACGATTGATCCCCAATTAAACGACAGAAATGAGAATTGTGACCAACGGGAACTGTACCGCATGAACGTACGAAACTTTTAGCAGACGTGCAGTAATCTTCTTAAGATCCTGGTAAACCGCAGAATTAATATTGGGGAACTGACAATAAACCAGGTTCGGTGCGTCCACGTCGGTCGGCGAATATATAGGAGGAAAGCCTCGAAATCGAACGTCAGAGATAGCCCAGTTCATTGGCTGTGCTGAATGTATCGTATCTGTCAAGCTCCATGGTAGCTTGATGGTGCTGAGGATATCAGTGAATGTGTGATGAAATGAGCCGCAAGCACGACGAGTAATGAGGAAGTATTGGACGTTAGATCGCTGATCATTGTCCAGTATGATCGTCACCCAGACCTTGTACGCGACCAGAAAACTAGGCGAGTAACCGTCAGGTCGAAGCGGGAGGGTAGTCCCGAAATTTCGGGCCTTCGGTCTCTCGCTTGAGACTAAAAAGATTAGGTTACGGAGTCCGACAAGGCTAGGGACTTTGTTGTGTTGTAGCCGTCAACTTCTGCGAGCGGACTTCTTTCCAGTTAATGAATGCGAGAACTCGAGATGATAGGAGCAAGAATTAGGAGTAAACATGCACTAGTATAGTAGATGATGGTGGTAAGACAAGGGAATTGAAGAGGTCACGTGGCACGTGGTTGGAATCGGGAAACCTCAAAAGAGGCCCCATCGAGGTGCAGTACCAAATGTATTATGACGGAGTCCCCTCGGATTCGCCAGATGCACAGTAAATTAGATTTATTTATTCATTTTCCATTTACTTTACACATTACTATCAGTGACGCTGCGCAGCATTGAGAGTCGTCGGAGCGAATTTGGGGAATCGTGAGCGGTTGGGATCTCGAACGAATCGGACATATGGGACAGTTGACGAGATGGTGGTATAGCGAACTGTATCGTGTTCGGGCCATGTAAAATGAGACGAGCGGGTTGCTTGGGGCCGGTGATGGGATCTGGCGGCGGTACATCCTCCGGCGCGTCCTCGACGGCAGACTGCAGGTAGGTATCGGAGAAGAAGTCGGGGTTTCTTCCGTCGAAGAGGAATGGAGACGGGATTATTTCTCCGCGGCGGCCGGCTTTCTTGAGGCTCAGGGTGATGCGCGACATCATGGCGACCTTTTTTCAGGTCAGCGTCCAATGACCAACGAAAAAGGCTCCAGACGACTTACAGTGATTCTGGTAGGGCAAGGCCGAAAGTAAATACAAAGAAACATGAGGGCGAAGTCGACTTACAGCTGTTCCATTCTATCAAGCACACCAGGTCAACGAAACCTGTTCCTTTTAAGAAAATACGACTTACTGTGCACATATATTCTTAGTTCCAGGTGGTGCACCTAGATGATAATAAGCTAAAGAAAAACAAACACTCGCTGGGCTACTAACCAACAATCATGAACGTCAAGACGAAGGTGATGGAGAAAATGACGCTACGGGTGGTGTTGGAATGGGCTACAATAAATATTGGGCAGTGATGTACCTGTAATAGAGCAGTCCGTCCTCTAAAAGCTTCTTGACGATGAATCCGGCTTCTTTCTTGCGGATGGAAGGGAGCGTGCGGTTGACGGTGAGAGCGAATACGATGCTATCGTACATCAGGGGGTACCACGCCGAAGCGCTCGCTGCGTGACTTCTTTAAAAGTGTTAAAAAAAGGCCGGGTTAGTAACCTTGTCCGTGGCTGGAAGCGTTGCTCGTACATTGCAGGGTCGAACACCATGGAACAAGCTGCCGAAATATCAGCTGTCGTTGCGAGAAAGATAAGGAAAATATTACCGTGAACGCCGGAAGCCTTGTTATGCAGGACCGCTAGATAGAGTTGTTAGACGAGGCGTGGCCTACACCGAATTGTATTTCATACGTTCGCCATGACTGATCAGCCACACGTTGATGCCCGTTTCAATAGCGAGGAGCACGGCGAGGCCCCCGCTGATCCATTTCCGCGTTGGATACAATGCGTTTATTCTGGAGTCTGTGTCAACGAAAATCATGGTGAACTGTCACAAGGGGATTTCGTACCGGAAAGCCATCATGGCACCGACAACCTCCACAGCGATCGCAACGGTGCACCCTTCGTATCGAATGAAATGCGTACACCTATGTGGAAACTCGGTATATAGCCCTGTTCCCAAAATAAAAGAATTACGAACCTCTAGGAGTAAGAAGAAATGATTGACAGTTCAAACCGACCAAGCCGGATATTGGCGCACCTCCACTGTCCAGCTGGGGGACAGATATGCTGCAAGACACGTATGAAGATTTTTGTAGGACAGAGGATAAAAACTTCTTACCATACAAATTGATTATGAATCCCAAAGGCGTGAAATATCGATTCTGGCGAAAGTATCAGTGTGTCACATGCACGGCGAATTCAACGACGAACAAAAAGGAATAAGTAGAAGACTGCGAAACGAGTTAGAATTTTTGGAGGAATATTGACAATAAACACGTACTGGGCCCCTTCTTCCCTTTCCATATATATTCCACCTGTGGGAAGTTGAACATCGCCCCGCTGCCTTAAGCAACACTCACTTCGTCGGAGAATGTAACAATATGGTCCCAAACCAGGATGGTAAAGCTGGCAAGGCCCACGAACTGGGGATTTGAGTTTTCTTGGCCGGCGGAGCGAGAAGTCGACGCAAGCTCACATTTGTTCGCATTCTGTTGGGTATTCGTCCAAGACCCGTAAGCTCGGGACAACGGTAAGATAGAGAGGAACGAACGTGTCAGAGACATCGGAAATAACATTGGGGACAGTCTGGGACATGAGCAGTCGTCGACAGGCAAGAGAGAGAGCAAAGGAAAGAGAATGCGGGGCAAAAGATGCGGGGTATTTAATTATAGCCAAGGTCGTGGAGTTATATAGACAGGCGCCAGCTTGTGGAGTTTTGAGTTATGTTTACACCAGGTTTGTCGGAGGCAGTTGCCCGGTAAAGGTCCAGCAGTCGATTTACGTAGCGTATCGGTGATTCCGACTCGGAGGTGTAAGTGACTGAAAGGATGCTCAGTCAACCGGACGGGAGTGATAAGTGATGACATTTCTGCTAGAACGAGACGCGCCATTGGCCTACTGACTGCATTCAATGAAAATGATGGGTATCCGTCATAATAGCTTCCTGTCAAGTGAAACCCGCACCGTTGCAACACCGTTGCGTCGTTCGCCGGGGAGATGACGGGCGCAAGTGCTGCGCCTCACGTAGCTCTTGGGCCGGCTTCCTAACTCTCGAGGACCTTCTTCCGCACTTATACTCGTACTTCCGTGCGAACGTGGCAGGAATGGCGTCGGCGATGTAGGCTTGTTGAGTCGTCGCCATCCATCCCCTCGGCACTGGACGACCCTCGGTCAGTTGGGGAGTGCTTCAAGCTCAGAAGACCAAAGTTTCTCAACACGGTGAAAACGAGTGCGGACCATGAACGTGCTCTGAGGTCACGATAAGTCCTCGTGCTCCCGCCTGAGGGACTTCCGGGCGCAGCGGGAAAGCATGGCGGGGAAGTCCGGTCGGAAGGGAACGGGACGCGGGGACGGCCGAACCCGTACGCAAAGGCCACCGGCAAAGAGACGCGATGAGCTTAGGAGAGCCTCTCGGAAAAAGACTACGAGTACGAGTGCGAGGATGTCGATCGCGACGAGCGGAGCCAAGTCGGTGACAGGTGGCAATGTGTAGATTAGATTGGTAAGATCTAATCTACCAGTCTAGAGCTCGTCTTACTTCCTGGGCCCACTATTACCTTGCCTTCCACGATTCCTCGAAACGTTCGAACCCGGCTTGCAAACCAAACCAGTAGAACAAAAATTGTGATTTGGAGGCTCCGGCTCTTCCCGGACCGGTAAGTTGGGAGCGGGTCAACTTGGGTGAAACCGGAAGACATAAATGGATCGCCCGCAATTGGATCGGGGAAAGTCGGAACGATGATCCGCCACACGAAAAAGTTGAGCTGTCAAACCGCTTTCACCGCTCTACACCGAACCACCTCCTCCTTCCCCTCACTCTCTTCCCTTACTCCAAAATGCCGTACGCACCTGGCGAGTCTTTATTCTTTCTGCCATTTCAACTGCCTAACCTCGCCCTTCTAGGTGACGCCAGCAAAGGAGCCAGTCTTTTCAAGACCCGTTGCGCTCAGTGCCATACCGTGAGCAATCTTCATCCTCTTTGCCGTATTGGCATCGCTGAACCTTTTCTATTCAGCTCGGCGCCAGCGAGCCCAACAAAGTCGGCCCTAACCTGCACGGGTGCGTTTCGCGTTGGCCATTTACCTCGCCATGTCTGATTTATGTCCCGCAGCCTTTTTGGCCGTAAATCTGGACAGGTCGACGGCTTCTCGTACACCGCCGCCAACGTCAACAAGGGCGTTATCTGGGACACCGAGACCCTCTTCGAGTACCTCGAGAACCCCAAAAAGGCACGTCACCGAGCCCGCTTCTCGGCTCTTCCATTAATCTGTTTTACAGTACATCCCTGGTACCAAGATGGCCTTTGCTGGCTTGAAGAAGGACAAGGACCGGAACGACCTGATCACCCACATGAAGGAGGCCGTACGTGGCTGTCTACGTTTTACCTTACTGCATATATTGACGTTTGTTCTAGACTGCATGAGTTGGACTGGACAATCTCCTTTCATGGCCGGATAGACTAGACTCCTACATATCTAATTGCATGGTCACTGTTACGATTTACCGCGTTGTCTTAATCGACATCGGATCCTTAGACAGCTACATACGCCCCCCCTCATATCATTATTGCATCTACGACGAGTGTTGTTGAGGGCACGAGCAAAGGGAGGTTTTCCGTCGGCTAGGGATGAACCCCACGCACAATCTAAAGACCGACCATCGACTTCGGTCTTGGACGGACGGAAATTCTCGAAATTTCCATGCTTTTCTTTCTTCCTAGACGCGTGTTTTGCGTACAGATATCATGCTTACTGCCTTCCCTTGAGCCTCATAGTGAACGGCGCGCTTTATATAGGCTGCTGGCTCGGCGTTGAGTCGCCTAATGCGGCAGCTGGGAAACGTGATCATATAATTTTTCTTCTGCTTATGTCTTCAAGTCCAGATCCCAGCCAACCGCCATGTCTACTGCCCCGCCATTCAAGAAAGTCCGTCTTTTCGGCTCCCCCGCAAAAGCGAGTACTCCGCGACGCAAGTCCAAGCCGCAGTATGTCGAGGTCAACGATGAGGACTCCCTAATTGGCAGAGGGAAGCGACCAAACGGTGTCCTGAAGCACCCGCAGGCTCACAGCACCCCACCACGCAAAAAGCCTCGCACTCCGAATCAGAGCAACCAGAGTCAGATCCAAGAACAGCGGCGGCAGCTGCCTATTGCCAAGGGTCGGTGGCAGACGATCCCCCGAGTCGTGCTGACGTCGCGCAGGCAGGGACGCGTTGATACAGGAAATCAGGGCCAACGACGTAACTGTGCTGCTGGGGGAAACTGGTTCAGGGAAAACGACTCGTGAGTTCTCAGAGGTCGTGCGCCAAATTTCCTCGCTTAGGCCGTCGCAGAGGTCCCACAGTACCTCCTCGATGCGAGGATGGCGGGGTCCGGGATCATCGGAATCACTCAGCCGCGCAAGGTGGCCGCGACCTCACTCGCCTCTAGGGTATCTGCAGAGCAAGGGACGAAGATCGGGGGCCTTGTCGGCTACTCGGTCCGTTTCGACGATTGTTCGGGGGAGGACACACGCATAAAATATATGACGGACGGGATGCTCACCCAGGAGCTGCTCAGCGACTCCGTGCTCAGTCGGTACTCGGTCATCATCGTCGACGAGGCTCACGAACGCACTCTACGCACGGATCTGCTGCTCGCTAACCTGAAGCGGATCCTGCGCGAGCGGAACGGGGATGCCAAGGGAAAGGGGAAAGAGGGGAACCCGCTCAAGGTCGTGATTATGAGCGCGACCCTCGACGCGGAAAAATTCAGCCAGTTCTTCTCCAAGTGTGTGCAAAAATATCGGTGTTTCGACAACTCTAACATCCCACAGTGCGAAGATCATCTACGTCAAGGGTCGTCAGCACCCCGTGAAGATCTTCCACTGTGCGCAAGGCCAGACCGATTATGTCGACGCCGCGCTGCGCACCTTCTTCCAGATCCATGTTGATCAGCCCCCGGGGGACGTCCTCATCTTCTTGCCTGGTCAGGAAGACATCGAGAGCCTCCAAAAGTCCGTCGAGTTATTCGCGCGACAACTTCCCCCGGATCACTCCCAGGTCGTCGTTTTCCCCATGTACGCCGCCCTCCCGGGCCAAGCCATGCAGCGCGCTTTCCAACCCCCGCCACGCGGGTCCCGCAAGTGCATCCTCGCGACGAACATCGCCGAGACATCGATAACGATCCCCGGGATCCGGTATGTCATCGACACGGGAAAAAGCAAGGAGAAGCGGTATCTCGCGGGGAACGCGGGTGGTGGTGCGCCATTTTTTTTTTGGATCCTCTGCGCCGTGGCTAATGCAGCACAGGCTTCGACACCCTCCTCACGCGCGACATCACCAAATCGAACGCGATGCAGCGCGCGGGGCGCGCCGGCCGTGAAGGCCCCGGCTTTTGCTACCGCCTCTACACGGAGGACGCGTTTCTTGCAATGGCGTCTACCGCCGAGCCAGAGATCCTCCGCTGCAGCCTCGCACAGAGCATGCTGCAACTGCTCTGCCTTGGGCAGGACATCCAGGAACTTGATCTCATGGATGCTCCGGACGTCGACGCCGGTACGCTCTCCCTCTACTCCTGGCAACTAACTAAAATACACCTAGTCTCATCGGCGCTGCGCACGCTCTTCCTCCTCGGCGCGCTCGACTCGCATCGTGAGTTGACGCCTCTGGGGCGCGCGATGGCCGCCTTCCCCCTCGAGCCCGCACACGCCCGCGCACTCATCGCGTCAAAGGACCTCGCGTGCACCTCTGAGGTGCTCGACATCGTCTCCGTCCTCGCGGCCTCCTCGACGCTCTTCATCGACGTCGCGGACAAGCGCAGCGCGATCGCGGATGCGCGGCGCAAGTTCGTGCATCCCACGGGCGACCACCTGACGCTGCTCAACGCCGTGCGCGCGTACCGCGCCGTGGGCGCCGACGATGACGAGCGAGAGACGGACAAGGTTGGCCGCAGCGCGCGCAAGGAGTGGGCCCACGCGCACTTCGTCAACGAGCGCACGCTGCGCGAGGCGACCTCGATTCGGGACCAGCTGCGCGTGCGGTGTAAGCAGGCGGGCATTGACTGGCGCACGAGCTGCGGGGAGCGGGAGGATCCTGTGCTTTTGAGCCTTGCGCATGGTCTGGCCCAGAACGCCGCGCTCATTGCGCCCGACGGGAGCTACAAACAGATCATAGGGCAGTCGGTACGTCCTTCCCCTGCGGCATTGGTTGTTTGCTGACACCCGTCCGCAGGTCGTCAAGATCCACCCCAGTTCGTCCATGGCGGATAAAAAGGTCCCGGCTATTATATACGATGAGCTCGTGAGCATTCCCTTCTGGTGCGGTCGCTCGCCAGCTGAGTTTCACAGGTATATACGAATCAGATCTACGCTCGCGGGGTTTCATCCATCCCGAAGGGCTTCTTCGCGAGCATCGGTGCATTTAATCGCAGGGAGGCATAGACAATTTCCCATTCCATTCTTTGCACGCAGTTAACACGGTATCGATCCATGTACTTGTGCAACGGAGGCCACGCGCGTCATCCACTCACCGGTTGGACCTTGCACGCATTAAAGTCGCCGATTTGAGAAGAAGAGCAAGCTCAAGGGCATATGTCATAACGATCTAGCTAGAACTTGTCGAATTCTACTACATCCACATCGTAAACATACATGAAGCCCAAATTAATGCCCAAATTGATGTAGCTATTTAGAGTGCCTCAGTGGCATCGTCGAGGTTCGTGATGGCGTTGGAAAGAGCAGGAGGGTTGCTAATTGCCGTGCTGAATTGCTGTGGAAAACTGTGGGCTTCAGATGCTACTAACTCGTAAAAACAGACTTACACCGAGTGCCGCCAAAAGCGTACTGAAAGCGTCGTCGAACTGTGCGTTGAATTCCTTTCCGGCAGTCGCGAGCTGAATAACCTGTACATAGTTCTGTTAGTTCATGGCGAGTCGAATAGCGAAAGGTTTTGCACCAATGGGGTGAAACTATTCTGCAGAGTTTTGGCGACCTGCGAGTTTAAAATACTCCACCGTCAAAAACTAGCATCGAGGAACATGGTGAAACGCACCTTCGTGGCAGTCGAGGTAATAAACGTCGAGGTTGCCTGGTTCGAGCCGTTGACAAAGGCGTTCCCGAGATTGACGAGGGCTGTAGCATATGCAGTCAAGTTGTTGTTCAGGGCGGTTGTGAGCGACCCCTTAGAGTTCAGGTCAAATACATCGTAATAGGAAAAATAAATAGAAGAGCTCACCGGAATGTTGTTAGCGACCAAGCCCTCACTGATCAAGATTATAATGTCGACAAGGGTGGCCAGGGCTTCGGCAGCGGCCGCCCCGGCCACTGTGACTGCAGTCACCGAAGAGGTCAGCGAAACGACGGCTGAGCTCCCGGCCACCAGCGCACTGCTTGCGACGCTCGGGACGACCGTCAATGCAGCGCCCGAAATACTGGGAAGAGCAGTTTCGACATTGAGCACCGAAGAGGGCGCACCGCTGGATGGCGAAGCGAAGATGGGGAAGGGCAAAATGTTGACGGCGGGGGTGCATGTGGCAGCGACGGTGACGGTGACAGTGACGGGAAAGGGGTTAGCAGTGGCCGAACGGATGGCGCCAAGTGCGACAGCGAGGGTGACGAAGGAGATCATGATGTTGTCGTGAGCTTTGAACGTGAAATGGGCCGTGAGTGAGTACGAGTCGACGGGCGTTGTCGAATGGAGTCCTTAGACTAGGGAGGCATTGCCTTTATAGAAACTGGGTCCGAGACAGGGTAGGAATGGAGAGCAGAGCGAGACCATCCGCGAGACCTGCTTTAAATTGAAGATCGCGGTTAAAAGCGGCATTGTGAAACCTGTGGCGAAACTCGGGGGACTCGGGGGACTTGCAAGGGTGCCAAGAAGCCAAACATCGAGAGAAGAGGGAACAGAAGGGTCAACAGCGTATGTCAATGCGAATTTCTTGAGATAGGACTTCAGCTGGTCAGTTGGTTTGGCGCGATTCGTTGCCTTCGACTGAGACATCCGGTGGAAAGAATGTTCTTCCCCACATATGAAACCGGCTTCTCCTGAGAAGCCCGGAACTTGACTCGGAACTTGGAAACCGCTCAGTGCATGGACTTGATGATCCGCTGAGAATCGCAGGGAGTCGCAGGGCTGGGTTTGAGGGAGTGTCGAAGAGAATGCAATGTTGATTCTGAACGTACTGCGAGACTACTTGCATTGACCACCTGCACCGTACGCGCTACAATAGCAGACGCAAAACCGGGCAACGCGGTCTGAGTGAGATCTGAATTTCCTTTCTGGTCGCACGGAGGTTTGTAACCCTAACCCAGCAGCAGACGCACCAAGTAAAGCATCGCGGAACCACAGCGCAACTTCATGGATTACGGTTTGTCTGTTGTCGGTTACAAATGGATGCTTTAATATTCCCCACCCAATTCCTCCTCCTCCGCGATGAGTCGCTCGGCCTCTAGTGCAGCCATGCAACCGCTGCCGGCGCTGGTAATCGCCTGCCTATACCGCTTATCCTGCACATCTCCGGCCGCGAACACACCCTTGACGGAGGTCTGCGTGGTACCGGGTACGGTGATGATGTAGCCGTCGGGGTCAGTCTGCAGCTGGCTCCGCACGAGATCAGTGGCAGGTTCGTGGCCTAATAGGGTTTCGGGAATTGGACAAGTAGAAAGTTGTGAGGGACCAACCGATTGCATAGAAAAGGCCGTTGACGGGGAGGTTCTTCTCCTCCCCCGTTGAGATGTTCTTGATGCGGAGGCTCTGCAGGAGGTCGCCGTCGCCTAGGCATTCGGTTGCGACGGTGTTCCATAGCACGGTCTATAAAAGTGTCAGCGGCCAGAGCGGATGGGTGCACGCGAACACACGATTTTCGGGTTGTGCATCAACCGCTTTGCCATGATCTTGGACGCGCGGAGCTCACTGCGCCGGACGAGGACATAGACGTGTGAGCCGTACTTCGTGAGGTCTGGGATAGATTAGGCGTGCTCAGCGACAGGGAGAAATTGCTTACACGTCGCTTCTTCGGCAGCAGAATCCCCACCGCCGATAACGGCCAAGGGCTTATTTCTGGAACAACAGTTTAGAAGCGCTGGAAGCACGCAATCGAGGACCGCACCGGAAAATGGGGACGGCGCCATCACAAACGGCACAGGCACTGATGCCACTCTGCCAGTAAGTCTCTTCGCCCGCGAGACCCAGCCGTTTAGCGCTGGCACCGGTGGCAATAATCACCGTATCCGCCGTCTCCGGTTCCTCCTCCTCCTGCATCTCGCGCCAGTACCGGAACGGTCGCGAAGAGAGATCGATTTTCGAGACGGTCTCCGTTATAATTCGGGTCCCAAAGCGAACAGACTGCTCGCGGAACTTGTCCATGAGCTCTGGGCCCATAATACCGGTGGGGAATCCGGGGAAATTCTCGACTGAGAGACTGTGAGCATAATTGGAGTTTTCGAGGACGATCGGCGCACCATCGGTGGTCGTGGTAAGTTGTCCACCAGCAGCGAATCCGTTGGCCATGAAACCCTCGAATAGTACCGGATTCAAGTTAGCACGAGCAAGGTATATGGCGGCGGTGTGTCCAGCGGGTCCCGAGCCGATTATGACCTGCAAGGAATGTCAATCCGTCCTCAGTTACCGTTCCCGTTGCTTCTACGTACGACTTTCGAATGCATTTTTGAGCTGACGCCGTTGGCAGTTGCGGACATGGATGAGTTGCTCTTTGAACCCGATGGAACCAAGAAGGGGGCGGCTGCAAGAGTCCTGCTGAACAATCGGCGATACAGTGCAGTTTAGGGCAAATTGAAAGGTGATTAAAAGAGACAAAAACACAGCCATCAAAATCAGGTGATAAGGTCACATGCCTTTTCATGTCAGCTCTCGGAATTCGGAACTCTGTATCCGCCGTGTCTTTGCAAACTCTATATTCGCTTTGCGTTGGTCCCTATGCTGGGGTCCGCCTATATCTGCTCTGATATGCCCCATTTCTGCTCACGTATGTCCAAATCTGCCGGACATTAATTTCATCTCGTAATCAATATTATTACAGTTTGACGGCGACTGTGCGGTGCCGCAATTGAGATTTTTTTGCAAGCGCCAAAGTCCACCGACCATCTGTCGTCGTGGCCATCGTCCTTGGCCTATATTCATCTTGATGGTAACCTCTCGACGTCTTCGACAGGGGCGGCGCCCGTTCCGCCAGCTGGCGACGCCGATCCCGCTGCACGCCGTGGTCAACGAGGTTAATGAGACGGCGACTACTTGTTTTTTCCGCCGTCGACGTACCCAAGACGTACCTTACCTTACTTAGTGAGCTCTTTCAACTTATCCCCATTGTCCTTGTTGTAGAATTATCAGCGGTAGTAATCAAAATAGTCTATACATTAAATATCTTGTCTTGGTCTGCCACCGCGCCGTCGACGAACAATGCAGGCCCTTTGGGCAACTCGCCACCGACCGCTTCTTTGGTAACGTCATCTAAGTTGGGCCCAGAGAAGAACTCCCACTCGAGCGTACCGCCGTACTGGCGTGGTAGATTCTGCGGGTCTATAAGCGTTAGCAGGGTCTCGCGCGGGTTCTTGCCAAGGATGTGTATCTTGTTTTGCGTGCCCTTGTCGAACCATCCCTGGAGGGGTAAATGAGGAGGTCAATAATGATGCGAAGCGCGGTACCTTTATCCAGCCCCAGATAGTTGGAAAGAACGAGGGCGCGTTAACGATCGCGATGGTGCTCAGGGTCTCGGGGTAATTGGCCGTCGCGAGCTTGGCGGATTCTGCGAGATGGCTACGCAGCGTCCACATGGAGCCGATCGCGACGTCCTGCAGGTCGATTATTGTGACCACGCAGGATATGGGCGTCTGTGTCGGGTGCGGCAGGTACGAGCACAGCGGCATGGTGAATCGGATCATGCCCTCATAGAGTGCGATGCTGGCGTAGCATTCATCACTGATGAACGTCCAATTAGAACAGAGAGGACGCACATGCGTTGGTAGCGGCGTTCCGGGGGCACAGCGTTCAGTTCTTTCTGGATCGCGGAATTCAGCGACGCGAGATGGTACACATAGACGGGCATGCCATTCTGGAGGGACATGGAAAATGGTACTTCCACAGAAAATTGAGTAGCCCCCACCTTATCTCGTCTGCCTGTCCAGCGCGGGTAGAACCGCCGACTGTCCTCCAGTTCGGCAGAATCAAATGTGGCAAACAGGTTGTCGACGTCGTGCTTGTTCCTCCAGGCATGAGAATCGGAGAACTGCTTCAGAGCGGCGGCGGGATCCCAGCTCCGTGCGCGAAGAAACCGCCTGATGAGGTTGAGCCACCGCGTCGCAGACATCTACGATTCGGATGCATTGGGACGCACAACAGGGTTGGGTCATCGTGCGAAGGGCCGGCGTCGTCGTATAATTTCGCATCGCCGAGGGCCTGCTTGAAGGCGACAAAAGCAGACTCTTGGGACGGCGAAAGGTGGCCTAAATGGCCCGCAAAGATGTCAAACCCAGGACTGTTGCCAATGGTTTCCGAGTCGCCCATCCTCTAATCTACGCCGAATAGAGTTAATCGAGAGGTTAATACCGTATAACGACGCGGCTTTGAATGCGTGTAGCACGTTGTCGCTGCGAGACTGATTAGTGAAGCAGAAAGGTAAGCGGCCCGAATTCCGATGACTTATAACCTATGACCGTAACTGTGGACGCCACATGGTTCTTATTCAACCACGGTAATATGACTTTCAACCACCCCACGGAGGTGGGCATAGGTGGGCTCTTTCGATTCCTTAAGAGACTGCATAGTGAATCGACTCGGGAGTCTCTTGTCTTGACATGTCCATGTCCATTGCTGGACCTGCAGCCGACGCCTTGCGCTCCCTCACATCGTCCCAGATCTCCTTCATCCAAAAGCTACCCAAGGCCGAGCTGCACGCCCATCTGAATGGCTCTATCCCATTACCAGTGCTTCTGGCCCTCGCTCAGGAAATGCCAGACGACGGGGGCGCCATCCAAGCTGGCTTGAAACGACTGGAAAACCATCAGCTCACGGAGCTGCACGAGTTTTTTGGGTTGTTCCCTGCCATCTACGCACTTACATTCACACCGCTGGCCCTCGCTCACGCCGCGCGAGGTGTACTCGCTGAATTTTTGGACGGTGAAAACCCGCAATGCACTTATTTAGAGCTGCGCAGCACGCCGCGGGCGACGGCAGACATGACGCGAGCCGAGTACGTCGAGACCGTGGCCACAGAGGTTGAACGGTACCCAGCGGACAAGGTTGCGCTCATCGTAAGTGTGAACCGTACCATGACTGAGCAAGAGGTAGAAGAGTGCATTGGTATCGCTCGAAAACTGAAGGCGAAGGGGAGGAGGATCGTGGGCGTTGATCTGTGTGGCGAACCGTTGGTAGGCTGTCTCTCTTTCCGTACATGTGCCCATTCACAGAGTAGGCCGGTGATATGGACAAATTTGCGAAACATTTTGCAGGCGCGAAACAAGCCGGCCTCGGTGTCACCCTTCACATCGCAGAGGTAACATACCATAGCGTCCCATGAAACCCAGGGGCTGAGTCTACTTGCAGACCAAAGAAAACACCGCAGCAGATACACTGCGCCTTCTGCGATTCCATCCCGATCGACTGGGCCATGCCACATTTCTCGATGATGATGCAAAGACGGTCGTCCTCAAAAATAAGCCCTGCATCGAAATATATTTGACCTCGAACCTGCTGTAAGGGGGAAATTCCAAACACAAGACCTAGCTCTGATAATACTGCAGCTGCAAGACGGTCGCCAGTCTAGATCAACACCATATCCAATACTATCTTGCGCAGGATCACCCTTTTTCTATCTGTGTTCGTTCCCTTCGTTTTTTTCTCCGCACTCTCCTGTGCTGATATCGGGGATGATAGACCGACGACGCTGTTCCATTCCAGACTTCCTTGCTCACCGAATATGCGCTTCTGCTGGCACGGCCTCCTCTCGGGCTTGGTCTGTCAGAGATTGAGCGTTTAGTACTCTGAATCGACTGCAATGATCGATCCGATACCAGTGTGGGCCTGTGCGGGCTCTCACAACCTAGCTGCGTTATGATCTTCGTCCAGCGGATTTAGCTTTTAACATATTCAAACACTTCATGACGCCAGGTTGGATTAAGAGCTACGATTGTGATCCAATTCCAACCTGGGAAAATCAGAGATCCGCATTCCCACGCTTTTCAACCATGTTGAACTATTGACTAATTGAAATCAGTGCCGGCAAAAAGACGCCTAGACTGGCTTGTGAATTAAAATACTGCCTCAGACCTCCTCACGCGGGTATCCGGGTTTGACGGGCCAATGGTAGGCGGCAGCTGTGTCTGATGAGGCCCATCGCACCGCAATCCCCAGTCGCTTCGGAAAGGTTCCTTCTTGGGGCCAACAATGATAATTTACTGATCGCAGATACCTCCACGCCAGAGAATAGCCTCGTTGGACCTGGCCCGAGATCGCCTGAATCACGCTCCATTCCTCTCACAAATCGGGCTTTCCTCCCACCTGGACGCCGTCGTGTACAATTCTATCCAAGGTGGCGCGCTTCAATAGTCGCTATAAATTTGGCGATGGACTCACGAATGATTCAACAATCGCACCTCGATGAATCCGTTTTTGCAAGGTTGGTCGAACACCTCCGGATCCCCCACCCCGTGGGTGGCGAGTCCATCTGTTTTCGGCGTTCTGCCCTATCCCACTCCGGCTCCCACTCTCGCTCCTGCTACCCCGAAACTCGATACATATACTTTCTCGAGTTCTAGCGGGACGGTCCTGAACTCTGTCGTCACCGGCCCGCACTCGCAAAGATACTTCCGAGTCACCACCGATTCCACGACTGCCGGATTTTCTGTGGTTCAAAATGTGCGGAACGAGAGCATTGCGATGATCGAATGGCGAAAG
The DNA here is from genome assembly GCA_029448575.1 of Mycena maculata. Classification (NCBI taxonomy): domain Eukaryota; kingdom Fungi; phylum Basidiomycota; class Agaricomycetes; order Agaricales; family Mycenaceae; genus Mycena; species Mycena maculata. Next base: position 170,579 of record JARJLG010000080.1, on the reverse strand, counting down.
CATCCCGTCGTTGAAATCATCGGTATCGTTTCCAAGAGAAACAGCGCACAGTGGTTAACGCTTTCACCCGATAAAGCGTAAGCAAAGATTCTGCCTATAGAAAGACATAACTCAGTAGATGTCGTTCCTAGATCCCGACTCATGAATGTACGTGGACGCAACTTTCTATGGATGCCGGATGATCGCTGTATTAGTGTGCGTTTTTTGGCTCTCCTTTGATTTCATACTGATATCAGGACCACGGATTAGTTGTACAGTGCGAGCTCATCGAACCCCCAATTTTTCGGCCGAGTGTCACAGAACCAAAATGGAACGACAATTGAAATGACCGCTGAAGCGCTTCAAGTTGGACTTCTAGAAACTTTCGTCGTCTCGACTTTGTTGTTGATGTCCGGACGCAACATAGATTGAGGCGATAGAGGTGGGGGACGGTGGAGAATACAACTAGTCGACACGGTGTTTACAACTCCACGATATGATGATACACAAAAACAAAACTTGTGGGAGAAAGAATCTGGAAGTGCCTCTACTTGGGAAGCCACTCTGCAGAATGAACGTCTAGAGCCATGGGCGCCTGACCACTGCCTCCCTCTATCACTGGAGTACCGGAAAGAATGGCAGCATGGCGCAGGGCTGTCATCGTGCGCCCTCCCGCTGACCTCCACAGGACACTCAGAGCAGCAATCTCGGGATCCAGTGGGAGCACCTTCAGCGGAAACGGCTTCGCCGCGGACCCAAATGCCTCCTCCGGCATAAGCTTGCCCATGGACCGAATCCATTTGCCAACCGCGGCCAACGATACGCGCACTTCCCAGGACCCTCCCTCCTATAGCGAGGGGACGCATTGATTTTTAACGTTGACATTAGGCTTGATTCACCGTCATCGTTTTACAAAGCGCGGCGTTGATTCCGAACGCGAGTAGATACCCGGCGGCGTGGTCCAAAGCTTGCATCGGAAGTGGACGGGGCTCCAATGGTCCTTGGTCGCCTGCAAATTCCGCGTATGCTTCTGCTTCGGAGACATTGAATCCCGATGCAGTTTGGACTAGCGAGTCGAACTGGCGAACATGAGCGAGCTGCGGAACGCGTCAAATACTTAGATGAATACCCCACGGCGATCCTTCCACGGGCCTTCCCAACCCCACGCCGTTAGATTCGCGACAACGATCCCGGGACGTAGGGCGACCAATTCACGAACCCCAAAGCCTTTTTCTTCCAACCCACCAGGCCGGTAGGCCTGTAAGAATACGTCACTGGACGAAGCAAGTTCCTTAAGCTTCTCGTGTTCTGCAGGAACTGTCAGATCGAGTTGAGCCGTTCGTTTGCCCCGAGAAGTATCAACATCTATATTCGGAAGGGAAGGGAGGCGAGGGGATGTAATCCACAAGACATCCGCTCCGTGTGCTGGAATGGACGATGAGAAGCCCCATATCGGCAAAGAACTCGTGTTTGTGAACCCACCGGCAAGTGTTCGTCCAGCTACAGGTCCCGCCAAGACGCGGCTTAATTCTAGCACACGAATTCCATCGAGGGGACGCGCAAAAGTGCCCGAGATCTCTCTCTTGGGTGCTTCTCCGATCTTAATAATCTGGACAGGAGGGATGCCTTCCAATGCCCTCGCCTGAGGATGAAGGCTCCATTCTGCGAAAGATCGCATCGCCGTAGCGCACATTCCACGAGAAGCGGCCTCCGTTTCAAATTCCACAGCGTTCCAAGTGCGAAGGGCCGACTGAACGGTCTCTCTGGACGTCTCCGGCGAATCGGGGACATTCAAAATTGACAGAATGCCCTTCCGGTGACTGTTGAGGAGTCAAGTACGAATTGTTTGAATTGAATATATTGTCTTACTGAGGGAAATTCGTGTGTATGCGGACGAAGCATTCGTCCTTTGTCTTGTATAGTCCGGCAACGCTGTCCCAGATGCCGCCTGGAAGACGGTCGTCGAGAGTGTACCACGCTTCGCTGCCTGTTGATACGTTAGTGCGGCGAAATCCAAAAAGATTCATATTCCTGACGAAATTCAAGAACAGCGTGTCGCGCATCAACCGTTACCTCCTGTTCAATTCCAGTTCGAAGAAAATGGAACTGCGCAGCAGAGAGACCGGAAAGCCCAATAGCCGTCTGGCGGTTTGACTGAGTGCATGAGTCCTACGAAGATCAGTGGATCTGTTACCTGCGCAACATGCCCAAGTCGGAACGAGGAATTGATAGCAGAATCCGGGTGACGGGAAATTTTCAGACGGGAAAGAAATGGACCAGGCAGTCCAGTTGCAAGCCAGAGAGCACAAGCAGAATCAACGCATTGGGGGGAACTAGCGACGTTAACCATCAAGTGGGGAACACCTCGTCGGAGAGGGCAGAGGAGGGGAGAGGGATGCAGGTTGGATGGATGAATCTGAATGATTCGACGAGGAGTCCGAAATGAACCACGCTGTGGCTTTATATGTATCTGTTCTTCGGAGATTAGCTAAGCATTGCAGTCCGACAAGTCCGATGCACAATTATCTGTGGAGTATTCTTGCAGCAACGCGGGCTGTTTTTGTATGATTTCTCGTATGTGGTCCGAAAGTTCCGCTACGCTTACACATCACAACGTAAACCAAATCGAGCCTTGGCCGTTCAACCCCGCGATTGAACTTTGGTTGAGCTTCCCACCGGACAACACAACCACCGAAACCAAGATACAAAATGACACTGTTCATATGCTTTACAAATACAAGTACCACAGCAAGGAGTTCACAATTTCCTCTCAGTTGCTCAATTTCTCATTTCCACATGTCGAAAACTACTTTGCCAACTTTTGACTGGTCGAACGCCTTATACATTTCAGGGGCTTCATCGGGACCAACGATCCTGTCGACAAGACTGCCCGGTCCGCCGACCGCCCCAAAAACATCTTGTCGCTTGACTGTACGAGGTGAAAGATAGTCAGGATACGCGCACAGAGAGCCACCTACCCAGTAAATCAAACGCCATCGGGAACATCGCCCGCGCCGGGCAGCGCCTCCAGGGTTGAGTCAGCAAAACAAACAATCATACAACCAGAACGTACCCGAAGTCGAAGCTGATATTCTTATTGTACAGCTGTCTCCCAGTGAATGGCATCGGAGGCGCCCCGTGAACACCGACCGAAATGATTGCGCCAAAGGGACGGACGAGATCGTATGCGAGCGATATCGCGCTCGGGTTTCCAACGATCTGCACTTGTTGAGTTCCTGTGCCAAATCATACTAGACGTACTCTGACCTCCAAAACCGCCGTACAACCGACTCCGCCGGTAGAAGCTTCCACGGCTTTCCTGGCGTCGTCGATGTCGTAAGTTACAAACTTGCCAGTTCCTTTGCCCGCCTGGTCGATCTCGGAGTACACGGCCATCGCTTTCTCCCGCCGGCTGTCGACTGGGTCAATCGCGATAACCTGGAACGGCAGCGGCTGCGCTGCAAGCATATCGAGCAAACTGACAGAGGCGCATAAGCCGACGGGGCCAAGGCCAATGATCGCGAAGGTGAGGACTCTGTCCTCCGGCAACATGGTGATGCTGGCGTCACCGGGGAAGAAATTGGCAGGCCAGGGCCGTCCTGTGAGCGCCGGGAGGACCTTGGGGTGGTTCATCGCTTGCAAAGCGGCAAACACGCCGGTCGGGAGGATATCTGCTAGCATGAGTAGCGAGCTGTCTGTGAGTCCTGCGAGGGCCTTGTGTTTCATCTCGGCAGAGAGCCCCGATGGCCACGATTGGGAGTCGCTCAAGTTAAACAAGGTCCCTCCAGCCTTGGGTACACGGACGTATTGCGCCTGGCCACCTTCCAGAGCCGGGCTCCCGAACAGGGCGCCGAGGGGGCAGCGACAGGTGTAGCCCATCCGGCAGACGCTTCGAGACGTAGGTAAGGATCCTTACAGGCCGACAATCCCAACTCACTTGCATTCTCCGCAGTTGACGGTGAAGGGTGAAACCACCTACAAGAATATCAGATTTTTCACTTACATAAAATTGAGATAAGTAGAGTAGCACTTTGTCACCGAGCTTCAGGGACGAGTACAACGCAGGTCTTCCTTGAGAATGGGCGCCATAGTTTGGCCCCAGTTCGACAATTTCGCCGATGAACTCGTGCCCACATGTGTGAATTTTGTCCACCCCGCCATGGCCTCTGTAGATGTGCAGGTCGCTTCCTGGACGACAAGGAATGAGGTGAATTTCAGAAGATTTTGAAACGATTACCGCAGAGCGCTGCAAGCTTAGGATGTCTTCATATGGTTCAGCCCAACGAGGGAGCCCGGAAACTTACCGAGACTTTGACGATGGCGTCGTCATCATCTTGAATCCTGCAAGTAAGTGCGATTCATTGCTCCGTTCGATTCGCCGATGAACTCATGGCATTGCTCACTTAGGGACAGGAATAGATTCGACTCTGATGTCGAACGACGGAGGATGCCAACGGACCGCCTTCATCTTTTGAGAGGTATTGGGTGCGGCCATCGGGTGCGTGTCCTGGACCTGGTGGTGCAAGCCAAGTGCAAGCTCGGAGCAATGAAGCCGTTTTTGCCGGCCGTGACGCGGCGTTGGCGGGCCGGGCGGACCAAAATTAGACTTTGAACCAACTTTGAATCAAGATCAGATCCATTATTCAACCACACAACCCTCACCAAGATGCATCTTATTTTTCCGACTACAAAAACCCAGTCGGAGTCGCTGATTTTGCTCGCATTTCAAACATGCATTTGCTCCCACTTGTCTCCGTGTTGTACTGGCAGCGCTTTCTCGTGCAGTGCCGAGGTCGATCCAGGCGTCGTTAAGGGCAATGTCAACCCCGTCGTGGACCCCATGATGTGCAGGTCGAACAGTGGCGATTTTCATCTTCTGTTGTGAGCCAATCCATACTTTGAGAATTGAACATACGCTTTTCGGGTTCCTCCTAGCCACCTCACCAAGAATTCAGATTCGCACTTCTCCGGACAGGACTCCGATTTGGACGCTCATAGGAGCGGTCTGGCTTAACGGCGCCAGCTGGACCGACCAATACACCGGGACCATTAATGGGTAATCATCCAATAATTGTTCTGCTATTTGTTCACTGCACTTCCTAGTAATCTCTGGGCTCCCGACTGCACAATTTTCCTTGGCCAGTGATTGTAATTACTATTCTCATAATCTTCCCAGGTCATCGACGGCACATTCTATATTCGTTGTCATTTCTTTCTGGGGAAAATATATCGCTTACTCCGGACTCAGCTCTACTACGCCGCGTCGTCGTTCAGTTGCCAAAACGTACGTCCTCTCCCAAGATGATCAAGGCACGTCCTTGGGATCGATGACCTACTAGTAGTACTATTTAGCAGATAGAAATACAAAAGAAAGGTCACCAACATTATAAGTGTTGCCGGTGACTGTGGACGTTACGAGGCCCTCGTTGGTGAAGCTTCCCAGAAGTCCGGTCGTCGACTTGGCGAAGAAAATGGCTGGCTTCATATAGCGCATTTAATTCGAAATCCGATGACTTGTAACGCGGCTATATAGCCTGTTCATAGGTCAGTGCTTTTCCGTTTCAAAAATCTCTCCGTTCCCAATTCTTTTCAGATGGAAGCAACTGGTGGCTTTCCCTCGGAAGCTTCTGGACTAGAATTAAACTCGAAGCGTATGGACATTTCTTTTTTCGCTGGCAGTCGGTAAGCATTACCTTTTGCAGACTGTCGTCGTCCGCAGGAAGGTTCTGCAGCACCACCGTCACTTCGCTTGCTGAGTGAACGGCCGACTTCGGAGCCATCGAGGCCAGCGTTATCTACAAAACCAATTCATTCTACTACCTTTTCACCTCGCGGGATATCTACTGCGACGGCACGTCCAGGTTCGTTTTTCAACCACTTTCTTTTTCAACATTGATCTCATACTTGCGCAGCACATAACTTACAATATCCGTGTTGGGCGTGCGACGAATGCGGCGGGCCCCTATGTGGATGCTTCTGGTGTCAATCTACTCAACGGTGGATGAACTTTGGTGCTGGAAACCCGTGCGCTCATCCTCATTCCCGCCCACTTGAACCTGACTATGCCCTTAGGTATATGGACCGGGAGGCCAGGATATGTACCTCGACGTTGACGGGACGGTCATGGTGTATTATTATTATACTTCTGCTGGAACTTTCGTGTGTCAGAGTCTCAGTCAATTTATTCAGGGAGAAACTAAGCTTTGCCGTCGGAAAACCAACTTGTTGGATTTCTCCAGTGGGTGGCCGGTACGTTCAGGGTCTAATTTGTGTTTCGTTGGGATTCTCACCGGAACCAGGTCGCCGTCTGATGCTATTTCATGTTCCTCATGGGACCGCCGCGGTAATAAACCTCCGCCGTTCGGTCTCCCAAACAAGTTTCTGTGAAATCTTTTATATTTGGTGTCGAGGCAGTGAAACAAAACTATGTACCAGAGAATTCAACCGTCGAAAGGAAAGATTCATGTGAACGAAGTAAAGTCGGCAAGACTAAGAACACATTCCTAATCGAGTATATTTATTACTATTTGAATCAAACAAACCCCATGGCTTTACCCTTCTTTCGCCATTCCGAGCAAAGGTCGCGTCTTCGGTCGCTGCCAGCTCACACCCTCGAACTCTACTCGCATCCCGCCGAAAGCTCGGCGCCGAGGCTCAGGCCAACAAAAACAACGGATCGATCCGCTAGAGTCGTCGGACAAATTTAAACCCACAGCAGAGCCTCGAGTCAGAGCTGAATGGCCCCACACCGTGCGCGCCTGTATTAGCTGTCCTCTAGCTTTCATGCTCATCCCAGCTTCCGATGCTGCAGCCTCACTGAGCCGCGATCTCTGGCAGTCAGACGCGTCGCCTGCCATACCACGCTTGCTGCATTCCCTCCGCGAATTACGCTCGGTCCTCAGTCTCGCCGCAAGTGATCTGTACATCTTTTGTGGGAGCCAGAGCCAAGATATACCAGTGAGTTTGCCACCGGGATATGCAGTACGGGTCTGACCGTCGTGATGCAAGGTATGGGATAAGAAGACGTTTCGCTTGAAAGACAGTCTTCGCGGTCACACTGGGTCGGTATTGGCCCTCGAGTACGTGGCGGAGCGGGAATGGCTGTTCAGTTCCTCCGGCGACAGTACCGTCAGGGTGAGCGACACGACACACTGACGCGCATGCTCTGAACCGCTGGGCACAGATCTGGTCGACTTCCACGCTGACACCCATATACGTCTTGTCCCCATATGAGGACACCGCCGCGGGCGATCTGTTCTCTGTCTCCTGGTCCCCCTCGTTGCAGACCATATATGTCGGGTGCCAAAACACGTCCCTTCAGTGGTACGACTTCAGCTCCGAGCACCATCCCATCAGCGCAGCCAGCACTCAGTTCGGTGACATCCCGACCTCTGCGTCTGGAACGTCGACACCGCGAAAGGCCCACAAATTCTTCGACAGCTACCCGCAGTACGAGCGCAAGCCCGCCGACATCTATGCGAACAACAATGCTCCAAGCCGCGACATTTCCCCGCATTCTGATCGTAGCGCCGTTCCGGCACCTCGGGCGTACCTGAGCATTCCCGCGGAGAACGTCATTGACTCGGCGCATTATGGGTATATTTACTGCATGGCATTACTTCAGGACAGTGAAGCGGGGGGCGTCCGGCTAGTGACAGGAAGCGGAGACGAGTTTGTGAAGGTGCGTCATGACTTCTACCTTTCGTCCATTGCGACTGAACTCACTGCAGATTTGGGACTGTTCGGAGACACCAACAGAGCTGTACGCGTTTGAATGCAACAGCGGTGCTATCTACTCTCTGGTCGTCAAAGACGAAACTGTTTATGCGGGGTGCCAAGATGGATCCGTGAAAGTTTTAGATCTGGAGACGAACACATTGGTACGCACCATCATCGGGCAAGAGGTTAGTGCATCGTTCCCGCTGCGAATAGCGCTCAAACCTGATTCCGCGTCAGGGCGTCGACGTTCTGTCCATGTCCATGATCCACTCGGATTTATACACATGTTCCGCCAATGGACAAGTCCAGAGATTTTCTGCGTCTTTTGACTGCACCGCCTCTTGGCAGGCTCACAACGGCATCGTCTTGTCCTCCATTATCACCCACAGCAATTCAAAAGGCCGGCCTTACCTCGTCACCGGGGGGAATGACGACTACATCAAGGTCTGTTGTCTCTTATCCGAGTGGTAATGCTTTTCAATTTCTCCCAGCTTTGGGAACTCACCTCGCGGGATGAGGATTCCGGTGCAAGGGATAGTCCGATTGTGCTCCCGTCCCTCGATTCCCATACATCTGGTCTGTACTATCTACCCTCGGCACCCTGTATCCTTATTGTGCGACATTTAAGACACTCTCACATACGCCCTCTCCAAGTTCGTGTCTATTCCTAGCGTGAGCTGCAATCCATCGCACAAGGAAGATTGTCGACAAGCCGCCATATGGTTGAAAAAGTGTCTGACCCAACTGGGTGCGAAGACGTCACTTGTAAGCCAAGGTTTCGCATTTGGATTTACACGGTGCTAAGTCAACAATATAGCTCCCAACTGGAGAGGGGATGAACCCCCTTGTGCTTGGCACGTTCAGCGGAGCGACTGTCAAGAATAAGCAGCCGAAGCCTCGTCTGCTCTTCTACGGGTAGGCGGCTACCATACCTAGCTCGACAGTAGTGCTTAAATGAGGCTGTTTGCAGCCACTACGATGTCATCTCAGCACCTTCCGACGGCTGGGATTCGGATCCCTTCCATATGGCTGGCCGGAACGGATACCTGTACGGTCGTGGGGTAACAGATAACAAGGGTCCCATCTTAGCGGTTGCGTGTGCCGTCGCGCACCTCCTCGCTACCCGGGCGCTTGCTGTCGATGTCGTGTTCTTGATTGAAGGGGAGGAAGAATGCGGGAGCACAGGCTTCGGTGACGCTGTTCGGAGACACAAGGTATACCAGTTTTCCTTGTCACTCGCCCGCGGGCCTGATGAATTCGCCAGGATCTGGTTGGGCACATCGATACCATTCTCGTTAGGTATGCGTTCCCTTGACTGGTATGCAGCTCCTTATTAATCATTTCCTTTAGCAACTCGACGTGGATTGCAGAAGACACACCCTGCATCACGTATGGGCTCCGCGGCGTTGTCCACTGTTCTCTTGAGGTCTGCGTATATAGGTACATCAACGACCGTATTCGCTCACGCGTCCATAGATATCGAGTGATCTCCCCGATATGCACTCTGGAATCGAAGGTGGCGCCGTTGTGGAGCCGTTGCTTGACATGTAATTCCAATCATGCACCGTCCTTCTTGTGCTCACGTTACCTAGGGTGCATCTACTTGCCACTTTGACCGACGCGCAACAGCAGGTCCGTATACCTGGCTTCTGTGCGTTCTGCCAATTTCCCGCGCTTCGATATCTTTGACATTTCTTGCTAAGACGACCGGGTTCGTCAACAGACGGACGCAGAGAAGTGCCTATATCAACGACTAGCGATCGTCACTGGCCGGCCGGCAGCTTCGTTGTCTTCCCGGTGGCGAGAGCCATCTCTGACGGTCCACTCAATTGAAATATCTGGACCCAAAAGTTTGTCCTTTCCGCGTGTATCTTATCCGCCTCACCCATCGGCCAAATAGATGCTACTGTTATACCGGGGTCAATCAAGTCCCAAGTATCACTGCGGATCGTGCCAGATCAGGACCTCGACTCTATCGCAAAGTCTCTGTGTCTACATCTGGAGACGTCCTTCAAACATTTGAAATCACCGAACAAACTCAAGGTCGGGCTCTTTCCTCTGATATAACTCCGCGATTTTGACTCGCCAACGAATAGGTCGGTGTCGAGCACACCGCCGATTGGTGGCTGGGGGAGCTCGACGACTTCTGGTTCAAAGCTCTGGAAGGCGCCGTTCAAGAAGAATGGGGCATGGAACCATTGCGGATACGAGAAGGAGGGGTAAGCCTTCCTTCTTCTCCAAACCGTTATCCTGACACGGCACCCAGTCGATTCCCTCCGTCCCCTTCCTGGAAAAGGAGTTTGGATGCCACGCCCTGCATCTTCCGATGGGCCAAAGCTCCGACCAAGCACATTTGCCAAACGAGCGAATATCTCTGGATAATCTCCGACGGGGAAAATCTGTCGTCGAGCGGTTCCTTACCACTGTCGGCGAAAAGGGCTTCCTGTGCTCTGCTTGAGTTACTGTCTACGTGCTTCGTTCTTCTAATACTAACCGTCCATTCTGTTAATCATGTTAATGTTCATTATCTGAGTTCATCTGTACCGGCTTGACTGCGCCGTAATATAATTCGCCCTGGCTTAAATAAGAAACAAAATGTACTTCAAATTACTTCAGGAAATTACCATATAACACGGACATTGACAGGCACAAACCCATGCAGCTCTTCACCCAAGCTTCCTCACTGGTCGTCATCTGCTGGAGAACAATGATTTAGAAGGATTTAGATAGGTATAATCACAGCTTCTGTCCATGCATACCTTTAACAATTCTACGAAAGGTGCGGTATCCTACATTGTGCGGCGTGATCATGGTCAACGCCGTGCGTGGGACTGAATGCTCAGATACGGGAGAGGAGGGGGTTCTTGCCATTGTCCAAGTGGGCATGGGCTGTTGTGGGTCCCGGATCGATATCGAAGAGTTGGACGTTTGCGAGATAGCTTCAATCGGGAAGCCGTATCCAAGAACTGGATAAGTCAAGACCTGCACGAAGAAACGTTCAGCCTTGATGAACGTCCCGCTCCGGACCCTCTCGGCCTCGCTTTCTGCGGCTTGAACGGAGAGGTGGCCGAGTGAGCCGGTGCCTATATGCCCGGCAAGGAGTAGCTCGCTCGTGGCGAGTGTCGGAGCACTGCTGTTCGAGACTGAGGTGACTTGTTAAACAGCATGTTCAGCTGGATGAAAATACATACCCAGCAAGGGGCCAGCGAGGGAGCCGTAGCGACTTAACTCGTACCAGCCTGAGGCCACACTTTCTCCCTGAAGTTCGAGTCCGAGTCCGATAACCAACCAGGACTCGTCATCTACAAGCGGGGCAAATTCCCCTTGGATGAGGACAGGAGTCCGATATTGTGACCCATGCAACTGAACGATAAATTTGTCTAATGATCAGAAAAATGTAGGCGATACACCCACGACAGAGCCCACGAGGTGTCGGCACTCGTGAACGACTGCGATAGCCGTCGCGATGGTTAAGACATCGAAATCATGTCCAGGACGCAGTCCGTTGACGGCGGACAGCCTTTCCGCGTCCAATAGCCCTTCAATCAATGGGAGGAAGGGGAGAATGTATATCCTGTTGCTATATTCGCGATGGCGGTGGTGCATGGCCATTAATACCCCCTCGAATTGTGCAATGTTACCCGTCTCGGTGTGTTCGCAAACGAACGCCGCTAACGCCTCACTTGGAACAAACTCGAGCTGCAGAGTTGCCAAGGTCGTTCTGATAGAGACCAGCTGCTGGCGGACGAGGTCCTTGTTCTCTTCCCAATACTTTTCGGCGTGGATGAGTTCCTCCTGCAACTGCTGCTCGACGCAATCCTCCATCTTGGAAGGGCCGGGCCAAATGGAAATGATGGATCCGAATATCTCGAACAAAAGTTCATCACTAGCCAGGACGAGAGATCTGAGGGTGAGGCAGGCCAGGTATGTGATCCTGGAGCCGGGCAACGGTTTATGTGTTTTGTTGTATATCGGGAGCGTAGCCGTGCCTTTCTCGGCGTTGACTTCCATGGCGGCATCGCGTTGTGCTAAGAGGGACCGAACTTGAGCGGTGTTAGACATGGTAAAGGAGAGGAGGTTCGTTCCCGATCAGGACGAAATTGAGGAGACATGGTCTTCATGGGCATTTAAGTTGGGTGTTGTTCAAGTCTCCATCGCACGACATTTACATTTCTCCACAAAAACATGATTTCATTTTTTCGAAATTCTGGTCCGGCAGATCTTCAGAGAAATCTCTTCTGTTGCCGTTATTCTTGAATTTCGGATAAAAACTAGAGGTGCTGTTACCAAATTGGGCCTTAGAGCTTGCGATGAAGCACCATACGTGTTACTGTCAGTAACGTGTACGGAGGACATGTAGAGACATAATCATGCGCTTCCGAGCAACTGGAATTTTGCAATGCGCCCTATAAAGCCGTCCCCCCCGATCTGTGCCACTGGCGCTTCGACTGCGATAGGTTCCCATTCGAAACTGACTCCGTTTATCCCTAAAACCGTCAAAAACTGCATTTCTGGCCCGTCGTCGGCACGGAGGAAAGTAGCATTTCCCCGGCCAATCAAATCAAGCGTAGTCCACACATCCCGCGGAAGAGTATAATTGAGTGCGTAGGCCTGGTTCCCCGATACCAATGCGAGGCTTGGGAGCGTGCCGTTCCCAAGGACCAGAGCCGAGTCGGCGCCTGAAAGTATGGTGGCGCCGACCGGCGTCTGCGACGAGGGATTGATGAAGAGGGAGAGGGTGTAGTTCCGGCCTTTCGAGGACAACGGGGTCGTCAGTCGGCTGCTAGCTGAAGACAGCGAAATGACACCATCGCTGATGGAGCACGCATGGCAGGTTCCGTCGTACCCGTTCCCCGAGGAGTCCGTTATCGTTTCCCCATCCCCAGCATCGAAATTATACTGCAGGATGACATCCGTCTTCGACGCAACGGCGCGATCGAGGTTCTGTCCAGGAATAATGGAATGCATGTCGTCGAAAATCGCGTCGTACTGTGCGCGTGTCAAAACACCGCCCCACTGCTTGTCCGCGAGCGCGGGCAGTCCGTCCCGCCATGCATAGTACGCCTCGCTGACTGTCGTGGCATTCTCCCCATAATCATTCCATAGCGCCGCGATCTGGCCCAAGACGCGGGGATCGCTGCGCGGCGGGTTATTCGTCGCATTGCTTGTGTCGAAAACGTATGGGGCCCACGCCCCTCCAGCGGGGTTGCCCTCGAATATACGAGTAATGTTCAGCGTCTGCGGGTAGCTCCCGGAAAATTTGTTGACAATGTAGAAAGAATCGTCCGAGTTGACGACGGTGTAACCTTCTTTTATGAGGTCGAATGGATTATCCTCGAAGAACTCCCAATGCTGAATGGTGATGTTACGGCTCACGGTGGATGTATTCGACGGTTCATTGGTGCCCCAGATGCGGATGTTTTTGCCGGACGAGCCGATGAAGGAGGATAAGGTGTTCACGAAGAGAATGTAGTCGTTGGCGAGGGAGCTGTCGTACTCGTCCGCCCCAATATGGACAGATTTCGAGTGGAACCACGGGAGAAAAGTACGCCAGATAGCTTCCATCGTTGGGATCGTATCGGGGTGACTAACACAAGTCAGCTCTGAAGGGTCAAGGCTAGTGATCCCGTACCTAATATTGAGGAGACTGAGATCAGCCAGACCGAGCTCTGGCTTCCACTGGGAAATCACCAGGGCATGGCCGGGTGCTTCAATCTCAGGGATTATCGTCACGCCTCTGGCGGCACAGGAAGATTGAATGTCGTCAAACGTTTCGCGTGTGTAACTCTCATTTAACCTGTAAGGTCGCACAAGACCAGCGACTGCAGGGTCATCGGAGTTCAGCCGGAATGCGGCGTAGAGATCGAGTGAGCGCTCCCGCGAATATATGTCCACATTATTGAACAGATTATCGCTGAGGTGAAGGTGGAACGTGTTTTGTTTGAAGAAAGAGAGATAGGCGCAGATTTCGACAAGGAACCCCGGCGGGTAGTAGTGCCTCCCGGTATCGAGCTGTTCCCGTGGTCAATGTAAGTTGAATGAATCGAGAACGGGCCCACCATGACGCCCCGCGTGCTCCAACCGGGCGAATCGCTTCCAGAACCAACTGGAAGCTGTAGGCCCCCAAGTTTGGCCTGCTGGATGAGCGTTCTAGTTCCCCAGAATACGCCAAGTGGGCTCGCCCCCGCGATCACGATACCTTGTTCACCGATAGTCAAGGTATACCCTTCCGACGTGTTTCGACCTGCGGCATCGAGGAAGTCGCCGTCAGTCGAAATAGTAAGGAAAATCGAATCGGGTTGTGCGGAGCCTGCGACATGTACCGGAATCGTCGGGAGCCCCAGCTCGAGGAGGTCAGAGGTAAACGTCTGTGCAAACGCGAGCAACGTGGGAGGAATCAGCGTCTCTCCATTCAAATCGACGGAATCTTGGAAACGCGTATCGACGAGCACGCTTGTGACGCTGGACAGTAGAAACGGGGTGGTGGATGCGACAGTGAAGTTATTGAAGGTAGGAATTCCGACGAGAGTGTTCGCGGATAGGCCCACGAGCGATACACTAACGATTAGAGCCGCACGAAAGAGATGCATCGCTAAGAGGAAGCATTTCGAGATTCGGGTGGAGACTAGTAGATATCTGTAGCTGGTCTTCTCCAAGTTCTTGAATTCTTGAAAGTGGTCAGCAGTCCGACTACGGGCCGGTCCATCACCGGTGCTTTGTTTGTCTCCCTGGTTCAAGTTAGTTGAGTGTCTCCCCTCGTCAAGACCTGGGCTCGTTTCAGCCTTGCTTCCCTCCCAAGTCTACCAGGTGATGGAGATCAAGTTGAACTCTGATGTCTTCTCCACCATTCTTGCCCAAATCCCCGACTCGAAAACAGTACATGCAATCCTTATCGCGCTTCAGCGATCCCACTCGTTCTTCCCCATCGCTCTGACCCGTCTCTCTCAGCTTCCCATCTACCTCGACTCGTATGACCCTCGTGCCGCTTCCGCGTCTCAAAAAGTCTTGGATTACCTCCTCGACGAGGGCTTCCCACTAGTTGGGTCGATCCGGCACCTCGTTGTCTCCGTCGAGCGCGGGAAGGACCCTCCTGTGCCCAATTCCCGAGGTCGAGGGCGAGGCCGCGGCCGCGGGGGCCCACCGTCACTCCAGAGCCGTCCCAATCCAAACAACGCGATGCTTGCGCTGCAGTGCCGCCTCCCTGCGCTGCTTCGGCGCGCGGTGAACCTCCGCTCGTTCGACTACCACAGCTTTCCCGGGTCCGCATTCCAGAGCGAGCATTTTGACGCGTTGCAGCGGCTGGAGCGGCTGCGCAGCTTCTCCGTCGACTGTGCCCTCTGGATGGAATGCGGTATTGGGTCAGCGCTGGGGCCTCCCACCAACCATGCAACCTGGGCCGCCGAATACGACGCGGACAACTGGGAGTGCGTTTCCTCGTCCTCGTTGTAGATGACCACGACGGTACTCACCCCCCTGCGCAGGATGGAGCCGTTCTTATCGACGATTGGGCCGACAATCGCGTCGCTCGAGCTACGGCACGTCAACTACACCATGTTCACAGCCCTGGCAGGCCACACCGCCGCGTTCGCGTCCTACCGCGCGCTCGAGCACCTGAAAATCGACATCACGGAGGGCGTCTGGGATTGGAACGGCGGGGGCTCGCCCGCGTGGGGCGCGTCGCCCGCGGTCACGTTCCCGTGCCTCGGGTTCCCGTCCGTGCGGCGCTTCGAGCTGGTCGTGTGCGACCAGACGCTGCAGAACGCGCAGACGGGCCCGCTCGATCTCGTGCACCGCGCGCTGCTGGCGGAGCTGAGCATCGACGTGCGCTACGCGTGCGTGTCCTTCTTCTTCATTTATCTTTCTGGCGGTGTTCATCGTACGACACGGGTCCAGCATCGACTACACCGACTTGTACGACACGCTCAGGCTCTTCGAGGCGCTGTCGCCAGTGGACTTTCCGGCGCTGGCACGGTTGGAGATCAAAGACCAGGCGAGGAACACACGGCGGCACTACTGGGACGCCGCGGACAACGCGCACCTCAGGTGGGACTACTGCGGGCGGGCGTATCCTGGGCTCGTCCCGTCCTTCCTCGGCGCCATCCGCACGGGCCACCTGCCGCACCTGACCACCCTCTGGGCGGACGAGAAGGTGCTACTCCTTCCGTATGCGTCTGTGGAAGACTTATTTACAGAGAATGCGGTGTGGGCGGACGCGCTCAGAGCGGCGTTTGCGCAGCTGGAGAGCCTCCGCGTCGGGTTTGGTGCGATAACCCACATCGCCGCGGGGCTCATTCTCGACCTCTGCGATCCCAATAAACTGACGCAGTTTGGGTTCGAGTGGAATTGGCACAGTTACGGACGTGAAGAGGTGCACTTTTCGTTATTGCCCAATGCATAATTGTTAAGATATCCTACCAGCCAATCTCCCCCGCCCTCCTCGCGTACCTATCGCGCTTCCCCAAGCTGACGGACGTGCACGTTCTCTTCCCGCGGCCGGGGACTTACCTTCAGTTCAATGGCCTCCCCGCGCCGGCCTTTAGCGTCGCGACGCTCGTGGACGTCGCAGCCCTCTTCCGGTGCAATGGGGCAGTCTCTTGTGTCGGGATCGGCAATTCCGTCGTCTGGGAGCGTGGTTTCTCTCCGCAAGCGCCGCTGCTGGTGAGCGACGGGAGCACCGCACCGAGCGCGGCGGTCTCACTGTTCTTCCACGCGGGGTTCTTGCCGCGGGATATCGAGTCGTCCGACGTGAGCAACAATGCCGAGCCACCCCGACGGGAAAGACGAGAGGAGATTGAGCAGTTACGAGGGATGTTGGAGAGGGTACTAGGGTGATGGGCTGTGAATTGTAATTCAGCTCACATACATACTTGCACTCGAGGATGAAGGCCAAATGGGACCAGCCGGGGTCATTATCCACGCAGCTCAGACATCAAGAAAGTACGCTTTGAATAAGTACAATAATCAGGAGGCTAACTTAAGAGTCCAGCACATTCGGACGCGCCTCCTCCATGTCCCCCTTCTCATCGATGGCGTCGGCCGAGTGAAGCATCTCACTCTACTTGGCCTCGGCGCGTGCATCGGGTGCCTCCTTCAAAGCCGCCTCCGCGCGCGCCTCCTTCGCTTCCGCGCGCGCCTCCGTCGTCCCGTCGTGCGCTTCCTTCGCGGCCGCCTCCGCACTCTCGCGGATCTCCTTCACCTTCGCCGCCGTCTTCTCGCGGACCTCCTTCGCCTTTTCGCGGGCGTCCTTCACGTCCACGTTTGCCTTCGCGGACCTAGGGAACCCATTGCTATTAAACCGAAGGAACGGAAGAAGAGTCGCAGGTCAAAGTCGATGGACGAGAAAGGTGTCATTTGGGGGTGAAGAGGTTACTCGTTCATGCTCTGCTGTCCGATACACGCTCAGAAGTATTTGTTTCGATCTGCGCCTAGGAACCGCTTACATGTCGATTAGCTGAATCGAGTAAATATCCTTGATTGAGTGGACTCCTGGAATATTAAACCCGTTTCTACTCACGCATGCATATGCACAAGAGCGGATGGGATGTATGGTTTGAATCCGCACCAAGGGAAAGACCATGCTGACGCCGAGATTTTGAACCGATGCGGCGGATGTGGATTGTAGGCGTAAGGTTGTTTCGAAATCAAGGACCCGCCGCTTGGCGGCTAGATGGTAATTCAGAGTTGTACAATATATTGATGATACCTATCCACATTAAACGGTTCTTCTGTCCGTCATGGTTCGTACAATACATCCCGTGCCAGCGACCTCGGTCAACTACCAGAGATTCAATCAGCAAACTCGAAGAGAGACAGCGAAGAAGCCGACCTTCTCATGCCATCCCAATAAGACGCTCCCGCTAACATCACCCCAGCCCGGCATCGCCATACCTTTGTACAGGTACTTCATGAGGGTGTCCTGGCCGTCCTGGGACAGGCCTTTGATGACCGCGGGGATTTCGGTGGCCTTTGTAGTGTTCAGGATCGTCAAGAGGGTCTGGAGCGTCACGGTCTGCGAAAGCGGCTGTGGGTTGCTGCGTAGTCCACAACTCGTGTGGCGCGTGCGTACCTTTGCCTCTTCTACGTTGGGCCCGTAGGGCGCATTCTCGAGAACTATATTCAGCGCGCCCGCGACGTCACTCCTGGGCCCGTTAGCAAGAATTATGAGACAAGGAGAGATGATCACCTTGCGAGAGCGCTACGAACTGCGCCCTGACGCTGTTTCGCATCATCCAAGACCTGTGCGGGGTCGCGGGGGTCGGCGTCAAAGAGCTCTTCTTCCTGGAGTACGTCTTCGTCGTAGGCGTCGATGTCAATCTTGCGGAACGCGGTGTCCATGCTGAGCAGGTTTCCTGTTTGTCTTTGTTAAGATCCGTGTGCTAAGCCATGGCCCGATTTGGAACCAGAACGACAAGATCCCAGAATGGAACGGCGGCTGACCCGCTATTTTTGGGTTACATTTCATTGGGATTATCCGCGGGTTAGTGAATAAACCAATGATGGCGCAATCACTGAATCGGGCCAAAAATGTCAGCCATTCCTGGGCCTATAAAACTGGGGAAGCCCTTCTGTTTTCGGCAGTTCGTTCTTGCTCTCGACATTCATCATCTCCTACCCTCCCTCCCATTCTTTACCCCAACCCACCCTACCCACTCTTACGATGGTCGCACTCCACCCCCGCTTCCTCGTCCTCCTCGCCCTCTGCGTCGCCGCCACCGCCGTGTCTGTCCCCAAGGACGGTCCCGCCAACGTCCGTACCGCCATTTTTGATCCCCGCTGCTGCTAATTTTGCTTCAAGGATGTTTCCCCCGCCCCCGTCCCCCACCCCGTCGGCCGCGACACGCCTGCCGCAACCTCGCCAAAGGTCAGCTTCTTTGACACCAATCTCTTTGCTTGCCCACTCACATTTACCTTGTAGAAGCTCATCAAGCGTGTTGGTCCCCCTCCCAAGTCGGTCTCCGAGTCCGCCAACATAGACAAGCGTGCTTCCGCCCCCGCCATGCCCCCGGTACCTGTCCCCAAACTCCCGCGTTCTCCGGTCGACGTCTATGAGAGCGAGAACCAATCCAAGCTCCCCACCGTGAAGGCCGACAAGCGTTCTCCGGTCGGCATCTACGAGAACGAGACCAGATCCAAGCTCCCCACTGTCAAGGCCGACAAGCGTTCTGCGGTTGGCGTCTCCGACATCGACCACAAGGTTGTCTCTCCCCAGACCAGCAAGCTTCCCAAACGGTCTACCGATGTTCCTGAGCCGTTGGAGCATTCCACCATCGACCGCCAGCGTTTCTCCCGTGACATGGGCACCGACGCGGTCGAGACAGTCGTGGCGTCAGGCACTGAAGACGATATGGGACCGCAATCTGACAAGCCGGAGTCGGAGAGCACGGTCGTCGATATGCCTCCGGCCCTCGAGAGGGTCGACGGCGCACCAAACGTCGCTGGGGTCAACCACGAAACGAATAGCGACAAGTCGGACTCCAACGATGTCGCAATAGATGGGCTGGGAAAGAACGGGCAGAACGCCAACAAGGAGATCGTTCACGATAACAGCGAAAAGCACGCAGATGGCACGCAGACGACCAGCAATCAGGTTGGTGGTGGGATGATCGGGATGACCTCGAACAACCGGAGGGAGACGGAGAAGCACGAGCACAAGTACGAGCACGAGCACAAGCCCAAGTACGAGCACGAGCACAAGCACGTCCACAAGCACAACCACTAGTCTCGTTCACGCCCCTGTACTTTTACTTCCCTCTTTCTCTTTTCGTTTTGTATTACCAGCCTTTCGTTCTGTATCTTTCTCTCTCTTGGGCTTGCGGTGAATACATAGTCTGGATTCGGTTTTGGTTCATGTTGTGTACATCTCAGTTTTCGACGGCACTTTGACTGGCTTGAGCGCTCAAGATGGACGACGCGACCGTGACTGCGGCGCGACTGATCGCGTTTCGTTACAGAAAAGCTTAGAGCCAAGTAAGGTTAGCTTATACCGCTCGGCGCTCCATGGACCACACGATGCACGATCCGCGAAAAGATATACCCAGCTGCATACGCAGCACGAGGCGTGAATTCACGCCTGCGGAACGCATGCACCTAGACCCGCTCGTCGCATCACTCGTATCGCACGCCGCCATCTTGGTCGAGCACCACAAGTCGAGCATTGAGAATGCTCACGGCGTCAATCACCACGAGCGCGTTGGAGTTACGCCGTGCGAACGCGAGCGGCCTGTGCCCGGATTAATTCCGACCGCAAAGGTTAGGGTAATAAGTAAAGTCCAACGCTCGGGAAACAACGCACATTTCTAATGAGCGCATCGTTTTAGACATTATACACAGCGCCGCCAACGCTGACAAGTGTTAAATTCTTCTCAGACCGGTTCTCCACCGACAGTTGGATGATGTTCTTCTCGCCGGTGACAATGTCAGCAAAACACGTTTAGCACCTTGGTCGGCCGAAGGGATGTGGATGCGACGCACGTCCAAAAGGGTTGCTCTCTGGGATGGGGACGTCCGCGTCGTTACGGGTGCGTCTTCTTCGAGTACCACTGTAGCAAGAATTTATTTAGAGAGCCAACTTTGGGCAAAAACCGTGGTACTCACCCTGGGAAGAGAATACTAACGGAGCGAGCGAAACCGCAGTTCCGAGGAGAAGATTAAAACACATCCTGGTCCTGTACCGCGACGAAGAGGGGCCGGAGGGTAAGAAAATAGCGACGGAGTATGCACCGCAAATGCGGAACTCTCTCCCGCAGTGGCCGAGATGAGCTAAATGCGCCGTGGAAGATGCATTTCGGACTCCTGGCACTTGCTCGATCGCGCGAGCGCCGACTCTTTTGAGTCCGTCTCGCGGAGCCCAGCGAGTGCCGCACGCGAGACGCATGAAATGCGGTGCCGGTTATAAGGATACGGTGTGTGGGACGTGCGGGGAAGTGGCGGGCCCGCTGGACCAAGACTTCCGCCGCGGGGAGCTGCGGAGTGATGCCGTCGCAGTGTGCACCCTGCGCGCGAGTCGCGAGTCGCGCAACTGGACTTCTACAGAGCGTTCAAGGTTGGACTGGCCGGGGGAAAACGTTTGCTAAGGGGTCAATGAGCAACACATCCAGGCACTTCGCGGCGTTGCTGGTAGTGTACAAGTAGTCGGTATCACTCAACAAATGAAAACACCGGCTTACCTATGCTACCTGCGAGTTTCATGAGAACAAGAACCAAGAGGTCTCAGATCGGGCAATCGGACACACTCATCAATGCACGTGCAGACCCACCCACCACAGATATCAATAAACAAGCCCTTCCCTCAGTTTGCCTTATTGCAGTGGTTTGTGGCACACAGAAAAACCCGGGGCAAATAAATCCACACTACTTAGAACCTCTCTTCCAAAAAACAAGAAGGTTGCGGATTTTGGGAAGTGACTTACAGTACAAAAGTTGTCTGTTCCAAATCAGGACACAAATCCGAAAGTTCTTAGTTTCTCTCTCAAAAAAGTTGTACCTGCTCTTGAACATCTGAGAACAGTCCCCCAAGCAAATTAGGTGTTCAGCTGAATTTATCAAGCCCTCAGGTTCTTGCTACGACTTTTTTTTGCTTCCCATCACATCAAAGCACGTGTGTTGATGAGTATGTCCGATTGCCCGATCTGAGACAGGACCCCCGATAATCCCTTTGGAGGCTAGGTCCGGGCGCGGACAAAATTTTGGGATTTTGGGCCTGAAACCTAGGTCCGGAACGGACAAAAATGAGCGTCGAGGGCCACCAAGCCTAGGTCAGGGCGCGGACAAAAATCACTAAGTTCAGCGGACTTGGCGGGCCAGAATCTGGTCCGACAACCTATTCTGGACCCAGACATTTACGAAAATGCTGCCTTCATGCGAGAAACGTCCAAAAACACGCCGAAATCGGGCCGCGGAGGGAAATCATGATTTTCTAGGCGCCGGAAGCTAAAAATTGCCTAATTTGGACGGAATTCCCACGGTAGGCTAGGCACGGCGCGGACAAAAATGCCCAGATCGCACCGAAATCAGCGCGGACAAAAATGGGTGGATCCGGGAATTTTTTGACCTAGCCTCCAAAGGGATTATCGGGGGTCCTTCTGAGACCTCTTGACAAGAACCCTAGACGCAGCGTCTGATGAAAGTGGCCAACCAGACCCAAACATGTTGAAGTCAAACTATTTGCACTGCCACCGCACCCGCAAAAGCATACAACTTGAACTTGACTGAATATCATGGCCGGGATGGTTCGCCCTAGGCCTGACCCACCGATGGAGGCAACCGTCCAGCCCATCCATATCTGGCATCCGTCCAACAAACTAATCGTAACCCTCTGGGCCTGTCGCATTGATCCCACCGACAAAACGAGCCCATACGGCTTACCCCAAACTCTGGTACTCGAGGCGTGTAAAATCATGGCTAACAACCTTAAGGGCACCTTCCGCAACCGCGACCAACCTGACGAAACTGTTTCCGACAAGGACATCCTCCCCCGGCAGCTACAGTTTTCGCGTAGGGGACGACCCCGACAAGCATTACGCCCCAGCCCTCAATCCATCATGTTGCTGAAATCAGAGACAGTTACCCCCTCTGTCGTCGTTTCAATGAATGGCCATGGCCCTGGAAAGGACAAATGATGCCCACCGACCACCCCTTCTTATTCGACGACAGGACCCAGGATGGAGTATTCAGCATACCCTCTGGGAAATCCGACAACAGCGTTACTGTGTGACTTGCGGACACCGCCTGTGTCGTCACCGGGGAAAAGGCCAGGATCGAAGTGGCCCACCTTGTTCCCGCCTCCCAGTGCACCTGGGTATGCCCCCCCTCTGACGGTCGCAGCCCATCCCCTGATTGCTATCCTAGTTCAAAGAAAACACGCTCCATTTTAGCGCTGTGGACTACTCCAACCCAACCGTCCAGTCACCGAATAACCAGTTTGGTCTGAGGTCTGACCTCAACGGTCCTGGTTACGATAAGGCGCACTTTTGTTTTTATCCCTTCCAGAAACAATGGGTCATGTTCTCGCTCACCAAAGACTCGCTCCAACTTGCCCATAAGTTTAACTTCACCCGTGTGCCCCTCCCCCAGCGCCTACGCGCCGTATACCTCTATGCTCGCTTTGCGTGGAGAATCTTCCTTCTGGCAGAGGTGCACTTTGCCAGCAGTACCTTGCTGTTTGTTACCCCCCCTCCATCCCAAGACAGCGCAGACCAGTCCGACGGTGGGGATGACAGCAATGACGGCGATGTCGACAACTCTGCAGCCCAGGCGGGGCCAACTCTCCGCTCGCACTCTCGACGTCCCGATGGCTATTACCTCACAAACCTTTCGTTGATATATAGACAATCTCATCCAGCCGCCACCGACCCCGGCAATGCCCGCATCGCTCATGTGTCCGAGAGGGACGAGTAGCGATCGGGACTACAAGCGGCAAAAAATGGACAATTTGGAGGATGTGCATATTGTAAGCCGTGTTTTTTCTTCGTCACGCACGAATCTTGCACTGATTTGCACCGTCTTGCAGCAGAGCCCTCCCGACGCGCTCTCTCGTCTTCCGCCATTGACGATTCCCAGCCAGCATTGCCTCACCACTATAATGTGTCAGCGCACCCTTCCAACCATACCAGCTCCATGTTCGGCTTGAATACGCAGCCGATGGACTCCGCGACCGTGACTGCGGCGCGTCGTGTAACGGGGTGACTGTGATCGCGTTCCGTTACAGAAAAACCTTCCCGAGCAAAGTGCGAAGCTTCGTGTATGCTTCCTATTGTTACAAATTTTAGTTACTTCTTCTACTTGATCAACCTTCGTCAACCTCCAGCTCAAGGGTAAGGCGATATATGCACAGCCCCGCGACTGCTTCCCCGTCGAGCGGGATGGAGTTTCCTGTTAAGCATCGGGACCGCGCACAGGAGGAAGAAGTAAGAAGGACGAACCTTGGAAGCCTTCAGGGTACGCCGGCAGCGGGATATCCGGGGCCGTGAATGCTCTGAACGCATGATATTAACCCACGAATGAACACTAGTACCAGAACACGTACACAGAGTCCCAAAAGCCGTAGTGGGTCATGCCCAGCGCGCGTGTCGTGTACTCGTAGTCGTGCGCGAAGCCGCCGGGGTAGAAGAACTCCATGACGGTGGAGCGCGGATTGGGCGTCATCCACAGGAGACTTGTAAGGCCGTTTCCGTGGACGCCCATGAGTATCTGGCGCACGTTCAGTCCGTCATGCGCGTTGAACGCAAAGAGATAGGAGGTACGGTAGTCCGCGCAGCGAGCTGCAGCTGCTCGAGCCTTGTCATCGTCTCCGGGACGACGACGTTTACCTCCCACCCATACGTCGATTCCAGTTTCCGCAGCTCCCGCACGAGCCGTTCGTGGTCCGCGGGCACGAGCATCCGCCGGCCCCACGCCTGGCGCGAGATGTACGTGATCACGGGCGGGCCCAGCGTCCCCTCGCCCACGCCCAGATCGAGCCCCGCGAACTGCACGACGTTGTTCCGGATCGTCATCCACCAGTAGACGCTGCCGGGCAGCGCGAACGCGGGCGCGGCGGTACGCTGGTAGCGCTGGTAGTTGAGCGCAGGCATCGCCGCGGAGCGGTCCGCGAGCACTACGCGCTCGAAGACGAAGGGGACGCCCATCTTGGCGCGATCGTCCCAGTCGTCGAGGAACTCCATCGTGAGGTCTGGGAAGGAGGAGCGCACGACCCATTGGTTCATGGTGGAGTAATCGCGCCAGCGGAAGGCGTCGAGACGGTTGAAAAGCATCCGGCGTGGCGGAGGGAGGGTCGTGTTGCCCGAGGCGGAGATGGTTGGGTCGAGTGAAGAGTATGTGCGCCAGAAGCCGAACCACAGCTCAGCGCACCAGTGGTAGTAGTGTCGGACGCTAAGTGGGATCAGATATAATCATCGGACATTAAGACACACTGACAATTGGGGTGTATCGTTCACAAAGTACTGGGTCTCAGATACAGTTACGCTCGAGGCAAAAGGATAAGAGGACAAACCGTGACACCATCTAGAATTTGAGCGCCAGATCCAAACAATTCTCTAGCCTCCTTAGGGCTAATTATCTGGATATCGCTATCGTCTGGAAGTCGTGCACGCTCGGCCTCTTCCCCGACCTCAATATCGACGCCCTTGGAATATATCGCGGAGACGTCGGGAATTTCGTGCGGCTTGTCCGACACAATGAATACAACTCCTTTGTAAATATACAGTCGGTCGATTATGGACCAGCCTGGTGTCGAAATAAGCCTGCGAAGATGGTCATGCACGTGGAATACTGACCCGGTACATGGGCGATGATCTTCGTTTCTGATACCTCGGAAGCACCCCAGGTTAGTCTAGTATCATAGCTTTCCCGTATTTCAGAAACCTCGAGAGCGGCCGGATACTGCTGAGCGGGAGATACAGGCGCAGGGACAGTGACGAATCGGTTGCCCTGCGGGCCGAAAATCAAGAAAAGCCCACTGAACAAGAGGCACACGAGCAGAATCTCGCGCTTAGTTGGAGGGCCAAGCCCCATTGGCGCGATAAAGTAGAGGAGGTGGATGGCTTGATACATTACGACTCGAAGACCATTATAAAGGTGTGCGTCAAGCTGGAGGTGCTCCGCCGAATTATGGCCGCGTTCTGAAGATAGCACTTGTCAATTGCCTATCAGCAGGCCTCGCCGTAATCCTAGTCCACTGACGTGTGGAAAATGGCGCAGAGATGAGAAAAGTCGTTCATGAATGGGCAGATTGAAACATCGTCAGTCACTACCCGCCCGCGAAATGGTTATCAAAAGTTTTTAAAAAATCCAAAACACAGAGCGCCTGATAGAGATTCCTGAGAGGTGTGGTTTAAACCACTATCCGCTATACTGATACTCGGAGCGCCCAGAGGTCATTTGCGCCAGACAGGAACATCGCCGTTATAATGGAGAGATGTAGCCTACACGTGATTTCTCGCTCTGATTGAGTGCAACTTGAAGCTTGAAGCTTGAAGTCTTGAACTCGACCACCATCTTGACTCGCTCTTCACGCACGCACAGACTACGTCGCGGTGCCATCATATATGCGGCGAGATTCGTCGTAACGGTGGACCAGATGAAGTCTATGGCCCGCAATGTCTGCGATGCCGAGTTCATCAAGAGACACGGATCCAGGCGTTGGTGTCTTCGCCCTCAAGTGGCACGTCAGCCGCTATAGTATGAAATCTTGGACTACGACCGTCCCGGAACCTATTTCTTTGCCGTCCATTTCTTTTCCTGGTTCGATGCGGACCTGAAAGAGGCCCCTGCCTTGTCAGATGAGCAGAGGAAGTTCTAGCACAAAACTTACGGCCGACATGCGACCACCGAGAGTCATGAAGAGTGCGTGGTGCCCTACCCTACTAATGGCACAGGTACCTCCCCGTTGCCTTACGTCGAATGATAGCCTTCGATGTTCTGGTTCTGATTCTCTGTCTGCGCAGCGGCTCACTTTCTGATCTGGCACCTCCTGGAGCCTATTGCGCGTGCGTTTGCTTTGACTTGAGCCCCGGAGTGTCCGTTGTTCATAAAGTCTCATGGACTTGCGGTGAATAGTGGGTCCAGCAAGGGCGGCGGTTTGATGTCCGCAATGACATCCTCCTCACCGGCGGCCTCGATCATCGTCCCTTCGGTGCAGGAGAAGTTGGCTTTCTCCTTACATCTCAAAGTTCAGGCAGTCTTCCGAACCAAAAAGCACCGCTCAAAACTGATCTCAGTTCCTGGCGGCCGAATCTGATTCGATCTAAAAGTTTTTGTACAGTATATTATACTTCCAAGTAAATACAATCTATGCAGTCCTTGGTGGTGGTGATATGTTAATAGCACGGCGTGGATATCTAGTCTAGTCGTCAACTTCGAGCGAGAGGGTGAGACGGTCGAAGCAGAGGCGGCCCACGGCCGCCGCGTCGAGGGGTATCGAGTTGCCTATGTAGGGAGTCGTCAGCGCTCTGGAAGAAAAAAGAGAAAGGGGAGGAGCGCACCTTGGAAGCCTTCGGGGTAGGCGTTGACGGGGACGTTGGGGCTCGTGAAGGAGCTGTTGATGGTATCGGTCAGGGGGTGGAGGAGAAAGAAGGCTTGACTGACGCATCTCCCCAGAACCCGTAGTGCGTGATCCCCAGTGAGCGCGCCGTATACTCGTAGTCGTGCGCGAACCCGCCGGGGAAGAAGAACTCCATGACCGTCGTGCGCGGCGTGGGGCGCATCCAGATGAGATTCGTCAGACCGTTGCCGTGGACGCCCATCATGATCTGCGCTGGGATGAGCATCGTGAAGAGCGAGTCAAATGAGGAGAGGTCTCACAGTGGTGCGGACGGACAGCCGTATCTGCTCCATTCTGCTCATCTTCTCCATGAGCACGACGTTCACCTCCCAGCCGTGCTCGTCCCGCAGCCGGTACAGCTCCTTCACCAGCCGTTCGTGGTCCTCTTGGATCAGCGTGCGACGGCCCCACGCCTGCCGCGATATGTATGTGATAACCGGCGTGTCGCGCGTCGAGCTCCCGTCGTCTAAATCCATGCCCGCGAACTGCACGACGTTGTTCCGGATCGTCATCCACCAGTTGACGCTCCCAGGGAGCGCGAACGGGACGGCCGCTGTGCGCTGGTAGCGCTGGAAGTTGTACGCACGCATAGCGGCGGAGCGGTCGGCAAGTACGACGCGTTCCAAGACGAATGGGACGTTCATTTTGACGCGATCGTCCCAGTCGTCGCGGAACTCCATGGTCACGTCCGGGAACGACGAGCGGAGCACGAGCTGGTTCATGTCGGTCGGGTCGCGCCACCGGAAGGCGTCCAGTCTGTTAAAGAACATGTGCCGGGGCTGGGGGACAGTCGTATTTCCTTCTGCGGGAATTGAGGGATCCAGGGAAGAGTATGTTCGCCAAAAGCCAAAATAAAGCTCCGCAGACCAATGGTAATAATGCCGGATACTAAAGAGGCATTTTTAGACCGGACAGGGCATAATTGCGCTCTGCTTACAATTGCGGATGGTCGTTCACAAAATACTACGGCAGGGCTGTCAGATTTGAACAACCAACTCAGTACACGCACCGTAACACCGTCAATGATAGAGGCGCCCGTTCCAAAGAGCTGCTTCGCCTCGGCCGTGCTGATTATCCGGATATCTTCGTCTCCGGGGAGTCGGGAGTCCTCGTGGGCTTTTCCAGGAAAGATCTCCATCCCTTTTGAGTACATGCTCCACGTATCAGGGACGGTCTCCGGGTTGTCTGACACAACGTATACGACGCCTCTGAGGATATATAGTCTGTCGATTATAGACCATCCTGCGGACAGGGTTAACGCTGGCTGTTCTGGTATGCAGCGAGGCAATTACCTGGGACATTGGCGAGGACTTTTGATTCGGGTACCTCATCGTCGTCCCAGGTAAGACGCGTCTCGTAAACTCGGGGGGTTTTTTCGTGAAGTGTGCTAAGTTGGGTGGACGAATGTGGGGATATTGTTTGGGAAATGTGGGAACTGCCGAGGTGGACGTTGGAGTAATAAAGGATTCCTAGAAAGAGCGCTAGGACGAGCGCAAATTCACGTCGAGTAGGCGGCGCGACCGCCATGGAAGATCTAAACAAAGGAGCAGAGGAAAGAGAGGAAAGCGGCTAATGCTCCAAGAGGTTAGATCCGGATTTCCTGATTTTCGCCCTTTCCGTACACTTTTTTTCGCGCATAATCCGTACGCATCCGACACAGGGTCCTCAAATTTGGGCAAAATCCGTCCGCAAAACGGATCTAACCTCTGGGCGACGCACTCCCGTCAGCATGGGCGATCGGACCTTCGATAGCGACACTTTCGTCAGCAGTAAACAAGATTATATTCTAAACTGTGTTCCTACTAAAAGTGCTACGTCTCTTCCTCCTCCTCCTCAGTATCCTCCGGTACAGCGTCCACGGGATCTACCACCTGGGTCGAATTTTCCTTCATAAGCAGCACCAACTCCCGAACAGCAGCGTTCAAAGCCGCCCGGGTCTGGCGCATCTTGTGGAACAAGGCCATGGAATCCGGGTCAAGAGTTGCCATTGTGTGCGGATATTTCTCACTAGTAAAAATATCCTGCCATGTGATTCTGAAGGAGGCGAGCGAGAAAGCAGGCAGGCCAGCTTCTCACACGCGATAGAACTGAAGAGTGTCCCTGCGAACTACCGATAGACGGAGACGTAGATGTACGAGGGCAGGCCGACACTTGGGGCATTCGGGATTTAGTCGTGCATCGTGCTCTTGGTGTATGTTGTAATGACTGTAAAGTACTATATTAGACAGATCCATCGAAACGAATCCATAGACGACTCACTGTTCACTGTCACCCACAATAGGTGTAGGTGGACCATAATGGACATAAATAAGGTCATGGAAGACCCGGAAGAGCTTGAGAGTAGAGAGGAATAGTATTTCGAAAGACCATGAACGGTGGAGGTAAGAAGAACGAACAGTCACGCCGTGACTGCACGCGTGAAAGCATCAACAGTTGTCATGATTCAACAATTCGTTGATAATTGCCCTACGGGCGGCGCCTGGACACGGTCCATATTCGAGTCACACTGACAATACCAAGGCCCTCCGGGCACTTCCTGGTACCTTGTCCTGGATCTTAGCCATAAAATTCATATAGACCTAGGCCTGAGAAGGAATGCATTAGGCTAGGATCTACGAGTACAGCTTAGTACGAGTCGCCTCGGAGTTTGAAAATTATGATGACATGTCCTACACATCTTTCAAAGCACCCAATGAGGCAGCTCTTTTTGCAGATACGAAGTTCGATCAATGAGAGGTGCTCAGAATTTTTTGTGGATTTTACGACAGGTAATGAAGTATTTCTTTTCGAGGTTTTTGGGTGATAATTGATGGAGTGATTGTTTAGCGGTTGCCAAGGCGTTTCAATTTCAAACTCCGAGGCGACTCGTGTTCGCCTGTACTCGTTAACTCCAGCCTCTCTAGTATACGTGATCTGAACGACTATCTTCAGATTTCACGCCCGGTAGACTAGAGAGGCTGAAACGAGCCTAGGAATGCATCAGCAAAACAAAATTGATCTGGCATGTCTGGCAGTGTCTGGTGTCATCTGGCGTATCTGATCAGTATGGCAGCCAGACACCCCAGATCCCGCCATAAATTTTGATGTCACTCAGATTGTCAGTTTGGTATTCAGTACACCAGGTTCTGTTATATCCATGCAACATCCCCAGCTCCCTCATCGACCTTCCGGTAGTTCCGGTAGGTTCCGAGGCTCCGGTATATTACCGGAGCCTCCGGACCATCTGGTATCATCGGGTTTTTACGCAATGAAGGATTACTGAGCGTTTCCCGTTTATCCGTCTTCCTGTCTTCTCACTTATTGTCATACGACTTCTCATCAGTCCATCTGACTTGTCTTATTGTCAAGAACCACTCTCCTTCCTTTTATGGAATACAATTAGATACTTAGTATAAATACGTCTTTAATATGTCCTGTACGTCAGATTGATAATTGACGTTGCTGAGGCCCGTCGCCAAGGGTCTGCACCGGTTGCGGGGCCCTCGCGGACGCGCCGGAACCCCCGAACAGAGCGGGGGGACCGGAGCGACCGCGAGGTGCACGATCGCACGCAGAAGGAGCGGGAATGGAGGGCGCGGAAGGCGCAGGGCAAGGAAAGCGTGCGAGGGAAGCTCCGGGAGCTCGAGGCCCACGTCGGGTACCTCGGGGAGCAGGTGGGGCGCACCATGTTGCGCTATAAGCTGGCATACCGGGCGTGCCAGCTTATCCTCAAGACGCTCGCAGCACCGGAGAGTGGTCGGGAGGTGCCGCCTGGGGTTGAGCGGATGCTCCGGTGGATGGCGGCCGATATGGAGGCCTCCAAGTGGGAATTCTCCCTTGCGGAGGAGGCGGAGCTCGACCTGGTCGCCGAGGAGCCGGAGGAGGATGAGGATGCGTGCCCGGCGAAGCGCCGGAGGCTGATGAAGCGCGGGAGCCCCGAGGTGGAGGAGAAGGAGGTGGAACCTGTCGAGTCGGAGGACTCGGAGGCGGAACCGGAGGCTCCGGTTGCGCCCCAAGCCCATTCCGAATCCTGGCCGGAGGATTTCCGGTCCACGGACGGCGGGGAGGACATGAGGATGGAGGTGGACGCGCCTGGGGTGCTGGAGGGGCCGGAAGGGCCCGAAGAAGAACAAATCGCCGCGACGTCCCGAGTCGCGAGCCAGGTCGCGGAGGCGAGGACCGTTACGGTCCTTACCTTCAAGCCCGACCCTGAGCCAGTCCTGCCTCCGCCGCCCACTCCTTCGCTAGCACCGGAGCCTCCGGTGCAGGTGAAGAGGGAGTCGGAGGTGCGCGAGTTCCAGACTCTTGTGCTGCAGCCTGGAGCGCCAGCCGGATTCCACGAGGAGGATGGAGTCTTCGTGATGGACGATTCGGACGAGGAGATGGGGGAGCCGGAGGCTCCGGAAAATCCGGAAGCCTCCGGAAGCGCGGAGTGAAGGCCCTGGAGGCCCAAGGACAAAATAGACATTTGTAAATATATGAAATGAGTGTTGTATTTTGAATTGGTTGAATTTTGTTTTTCTTGGTTTTAATTTTGTGTGATGAGTTAATACTCGGGTCCGGGCTTATTCGGAAAGCGCCGGTGAAAGTTGTCGATATGTTCGGCCGCGTCCAAGTCGTCCGCCCCAACCCAAGCATACTGATTGTCGGTATTCTCGTATCCGAGCCATTCGACGTAGTATCGGAGCTTTGTTCGGAACCTCCGGTCGATCTTCGAGTCAACGATTTGCTTGATTTCGAAGTGTGACTCGCCATCGATGATTTCTACGGCTGCCGGAGGCGGCTCCTCACGTCCCGGGAATGGGTTCGGAACGTGCAGTTCGAGTTGGGAAATATGGAAAACTGGATGGACCTGCGACAACGATTTCGGAAGCCGAATGGTATAAGAAGCGGCACTGGGTTTGCCAATAACTTCGTAAGGGCCAAGATACGTCTCCGAGAATTTCGGAGTTGGCCGGCTGGTGTGAAGATGTTTCGCAAGGATAAAAACCTGATCGCCGATCGAAAGCGGAGGTTGCGGAGCCCGTTTCCGGTCTCCGGTTTCCTTGTACCGCTCCTGGGCAAAAGTGATTTGCTCCTGGAGGAACTGGTGCAGTTCCTGAAGATCAACGACAAAATCCTTGGCATACATGTTTGCAACGTCACGCTCCGGATGGACCGTGATTGCCGGATTGTAACCCTTGTTGGCGAAGAAGGGGGAGATGCCGGTCGAGGCATTCGGAGCGTTGTTGAGAGCGAATTCCGCAAGCGGAAGGAGTCGGTCCCAATCGTCCTGTTGATATGAGCAGTAGATGCGGATATATTGTTCAACAGTCTGATTCATACGTTCCGTTTGACCGTCAGCCTCCGGATGATAACCGGAAGTATAATGGATCTCCATATTGAGCAGTTCGCCCAGCGACCGGAAGAAGGAAGCGATGAATTCGGAGCCCCGGTCGCACATAACATGTGCCGGAACACCATGCTTGGAAAAGACGTGAATGAGGAAGAGGCGAGCGAGCTCTGGCGAATTGATGTGGGTATCGCAAGGAATGAGAATGACCTGCTTGGATGACCGATCAACAATCACCAAAATGCAGTCAAACTCGCCGGAGAGAGGGAGTTGCTCGATGAAGTCCATGGAAATGGAATGCCAAGGCCGGAGCGGAACCGGAAGGGGTTTCAGGAGTCCGTAAGGCCGATGCCAAGGCTTTTTGTTGCGCTTGCATAGAACACACGACCGACAGTAGTCCCGGACGAAGGTCCGAACCTCCGGCCAAGTGTACTCACGGCGTACGAGTGCTAATGTGCGATTTTGTCCAAAGTGGCCAGCCAACTCGTGATCATGCAAATTCTGCAGAACACGTACGCGGAGCTGGTCCGGAGCATCTCCGGAAACCACCGGAACGTAAATGTGATCGTAGAGCCGGAGCATACCGGAAGGGTCGAGTTTCCAGCGCGGAGTGGTGCCGGAGGCTGCGGAAGCAATGCCCGCAACGGCGGCTGGATCATCGTTGTAGTGGGCACGAATGTCGGAATAGAGCTTCTCAACATCCATAACGATGGAGGAACGGAGGGTGATTTCCTCGAGGAATGTGGCCCGGAGCGACGCGGTGAGTTGATCTTGAGTAAAAATGGGGCGAAAATTTTGAGGATTCAATTGGCTGTAAGCCCTATCCCCCTCTTTAGGGTAGACGTCCCATCGTCTAGTCAAAGCGTCTGGCTTGGCTCCGAGCTTACCCGGACGGAACCGGATAACCATATTGAAGTGGCACAGGTATTCCGACCACCGGACTTGGCTGCGAGTGAGGATTTTGGTCGTCGCGAAGTATTCCAGGTTCTTGTGGTCGGTTACGACGTTGACCGGAAGCTCCGGTCCTTCGAGGTAATGCCTCCAGTGTTTAAAGGCGTCGAAGATGGCCAAGAGTTCCTTGTCATGAGTGTCGTAGTTGAGTTCGGCCGGACCGAGTGTCCGAGACCGGAACACAATGGGATGAATTTCGCCATCATCTCCGAAGATGGAGAGAATCGAGGCGATTGCGTAGTCGGAGGCGTCGGTTTCGACAGTGAGCTGCCGGAACGGAATCCAGTGTGAAAGTACCGGAGCCTCCGTAAACGCGTGCTTGAGGGTGTCGAATGCAAGTTGGCAAACCGGGGTCCAATCCCATCGGACGTTGGAACGAGTGAGGCGAGTAAGAGGGATCGTGATCGCCGAGTAGTTCCATATGAAACGCTGATAGAAATTACAAAACCCAAGGAAGGACTGAACGTCCTTCACTTTCCGGGGTTCCGGCCAATCAACGATGGCGGAAACTTTGTCCGGAGACATCCGGAAGCCTTCGGGCGACAGGATGTAACCGAGATATTCGCAGGTGGTGACGCTAAACTTGCATTTTGAGAGTTTGCAGTAGAGTCCGGCCTTCCGGAGGCGCCGGAGCACTTCCCGAACGTGTTCGGTATGTTGGGACGGATCATCGGAATAGATCAATATGTCGTCCAAATAAATGACGACGTACACGTCCAACAGATCCGCGAACAAACTGTTCAGGAACCGCTGAAAAGCGGCCGGAGCATTGGTAAGGCCTTCCGGAACAACCCGGAATTCGAAGGACCCATAGCGAGAACGAAACGCTGTCTGAGGTTCGTCACCCGGAGCGATCCGGAGCAGATGGTATGCGTGCCGGAGATCAAGTTTTGTATAGATGTGAGCCTTCCCGGGAGCATCGAGGAGATCGGCGATGAGAGGAAGCGGATAGCGGTCCTTCTTCGTAATCCGATTAAGTCCTCGGTAGTCGACGCACAACCGGAGGCTACCGTCCTTCTTCTTAGCGAAGAGAATAGGAGCTCCATGACTTGAACGAGTCGGGTATATAAATCCCGACTTCAAATTCTTGTCGATGAAGTCCCGAAGGGCAGCGAGCTCGGTAGGCGAAAGGGAGTAGACATGACCGACCGGAGGCTCCTCGCCTTCCAGGAGCTCGATTTTGAGGTCGAATTCTCGATGAGGAGGAAGATTGTAAGCTTCCTGCTCCAAGAAGATGTCAGCAAACTCGTGGTACTCGGAAGGTAGACCGGAAGTGTCCGGAGCAGATGCGGAAGCAAACCAGGCACGGGCTTCTTCCGAGGGAGTGGCGCGCATTGTATATTGACAACAATCCTTGTCTTGTATGATGGAGCGGTAAGCCGCAGCAGACACGAGAGACACAAGCGGAGGGGTAGAGAGAGGACGAGGCCCGGAGGCCTCCGGAATCTCCATGGAAGGAGCGGGAGATGGCGGAATCGTCGAAGTCGGTGTAGGCGCCGGAGCCGGAACGACTTGTACCGGAGGTGCCTCGTCCGTAATCGGAACTACCGTAGCAGATCCCGGAATAATTTCCGGGGTTGTCAACAGGGATTTCCTTACGGGATTGGGCCGGAATGTGATAGAGGCTTCGGACCAGTTAATCAACGGATTAATGCGGCTGAGCCAATTGTATCCCAGGACCAGATCACAAGGAGAATCGAGACGTGTGACAAAGAAGTCCATGTATTGAACTTCGCCAGAAGGAAACCGGAGCAACAACCGGAGCATCCGGTTGATGATGGAAGATGAGCCGTCGAGATCCCGGACCCGCACTGGGTCCACCGTATACGTGGAAAACGCATT
The DNA here is from genome assembly GCA_029448575.1 of Mycena maculata. NCBI lineage: Eukaryota > Fungi > Basidiomycota > Agaricomycetes > Agaricales > Mycenaceae > Mycena > Mycena maculata. Next base: position 135,738 of record JARJLG010000080.1, on the reverse strand, counting down.
AGATTCGCAGACTTTCAATGATACAAAACAATGAGATGATCCGGAGTCCACAAGCGCACGCACACGGGAGTTGAATCCCGCGACTACTCGAGAGAGAAGAGATGGAGAAATGGAAGAGCATAGCTCCGGCTCGGAGATGTCCGACCAGAGGGAGGAAATATCGAGAGAGACGTAAAGGGCATTAGGGAAGAGAGCGGAAGCGTTGAGACGAACCTCGGTGAGCACCCGTGAGTCAACACAACTCGGACCAGGTGCGGAGGATTCCGAGTTGCTGATCAATTTTTTGACTCAGCAGCCGCGGCGGCCGGTGTAGCCGGAGCCGCCGGAGCCTGGGTGGTCGTACCGGAGGTCGAGGCCTGGGCGGCTTTGGCGCTTGCCGAGTATATACAAGAAACGAAAATGAAAACATATATATATAGATCGCCGAACGATGGCCTCGGATGATGGCCAGCGATGAGCCGGTCACCTATCTGACAGTCACCTCGGGACCAGCCGAGCCATCACCGGATCTATTACTCACAGATCGCTTGGGCTTTTGTACTGTCAGCATATCAATGTTCATTCATAAGGCCCTCCGGGCATGCCTGGTACCTCAGGTTGATGCCTATCCCGTCTTCCGTGCCTTTACTTTATTTCTTGTTCCGACATTAGAGCCATTACAGTCCTTGCGAATAAACATTTATTGACCCATTGTTGATAATTGGCTGCCTGCACCAGAGTGTTGAGGAAGGCATTGCCTTCCTTGGCGATTGGCGGTCAGTTCCTTATTCGGACCGTTTCTATTTTACTTTATTATACCGTTTCACTTACGATCGTAGCCGCCTTATATATTAGGGCGGCCCCTCAACGACGACCCTGAGTCTCCACCACTTCCTTGTGCGACTGAGGACAATCTTCTTACGTTGTAAACTCTACACAGAGTATTTTCTTCATCGTTCCGCTTGATTGCACATTCAACCGCAGACAAACCAACGTTAGTTGAAAGGCTTTTGGTCATGTGATCCGTAACATCATATACTTCGCCACCTGACCGAACCCAATGTTTTTACTAACCATGTTACAACGTAGGAGAAACATTATTAGTTCACCATAATTGTTGGTAGATAGATGCAGACATCTCAATATGATAAACTCAGGTTCTCGATCCAGATGCATAAAAGGGTTTGTGGAGCCGTCAATTCACATGCAACAAGTTGAATCGTTACTAGGTTCACCATTTTTCAAATGTTTCCAGCATGTTTCTTTGTGCTCGTGCCAGTTTGAAGGATTGCAAGATCGTGAACTGTTTCTCCGAAAGCTTGCTGAAATTCCTCCTCCAACATGTTGGCATGAATGTGCGGGCCTCTGTACAACCGTGGGTCAGCTCTACCCCAAGCCTGCGCATCTCCTGAATAAACCCGTTTCTCGAGAGTAGCTTGTGGATTGTACTTCAAAATTAATCGGATGAGATTCGCTGCAGTCCCCGGATTACGGGCAATGAATCTGTGACGTTGAACAGGCATGGCTGCCCATTCCTCAGGCAAAAAAACCCAGTGGCTCCTAATAGAAGGTCTATATTATTGGCTGAATTCAACGGGTATGCTTTTAATGGTCTTCACGGGAGAGGGCCGCCCTTTATCTTTCCCAAACTCTCGAAAAACATTGCGCGATTTGAGCCTCCACAGCGAGTGGAGCAGGTGTGTGTAATGTGTTCCGTTAAGATCCGAGACTATGTCTGGGGCGCAAGACGTTATTCGTGGCAGCAATGGTGGAGAGCTATTTTATAGTCGGGAAACCAACATGACTAATGAATTCAGCAATATTCTGAGTATGAGCGATGAAAAGTTGTGTACCAACGTCAGACAGAAACAATGACTGAATGTTCACGGGGGGTTTCATGTCCTTGAATGCGAACGACTGGTTCAATAAATAAGTGCTCACATATGTTATGCCGTCCGCGGGGTCAACATTGACGTTATTCGACGACAGTGTGGGCAGAATGCCCACTTCAGATAAATCAGTCATTGTTATGGTAGTGTGTTATATCCATGCAGCATCCCCAGTCTTCTCGTCGACCTTCCGGTAGCTCCGGTAGGTTCCGAGGCTCCGGTACATTACCGGAGCCTCCGAACCATCCGGTACCATCGGGTTTTTACGCAATGAAGGATTACTGAGCGTTTCCCGTTTATCCGTCTTCCTTCCTTTTCACTTATTGTCATACGACTTCTCATCAGCCCATCTGCCTTGACTTATTGTTAAGAACCACTCTCCTTCCTTTTATGGAATACAATTAGATACTTAGTATAAATACGTCTTTAATATGTCCTGTACGTCAGATTGATAATTGACGTTGCTTGGCTCACTTCCCTTGCACTGAGTCGTCTCTGTTCTCTCCGGTTCCCTCCGGTACTCCGACTTGTCTTCCTCTATCGGGTACCTGCCGGTTAGGGTAGTCGCTCACCCTTGACCCCCTGTGGTGTTGTGATCCTCCTCCGTATACGTTCCGGACCCTCCGGCTCTCCGACGCTCCGACATACCGGAGCCTCCGGTTCCTCGGTCATGCTCTTCGGGTCCACCCCGGCTCGGTATATAACAGTATTATCAATCTCACTACTCTGACTGGCAATGTCTCGCATTCCTAATCCAAATCTACCCAACACGGAACAAATCGAACGTTCCAACACTGGTCGGACTGGTCGGGAACCTCGTCGAGAATCCCGTATGTTCAGCCAGATCGTTCCGATGAGTACTCTGGTCCAAGTTCTCGGTCCGTCGATGTACCCGTCTATTCCGGTATCACCCACCCTTCGATACACTCCACATTTCACTCGGAGTTCACCTGCACCACCTATGCCATCTCCGACAACAATTCCGGGGTTAGTACTCAATCCCCGGACCCCCGAGAATCCGGTGAGATATCTGGCCTCACCCCATCCACGCCGCGCTGCAGCAATCTCTCGTAGCGTATCTCCCATCACTGGGCCTCGTATCGTTGAGGTTCCGGAAGATCCCCAGGAGGCTTCTGAAGACTTCGTACATTCCGGAGGTCATGCAGCAAGCCTCCACTTATCGGAGGAGCTTCCCGAGCGTGATCCTGCTCCTTCCATTCATGACGGGGGCAGTAACAACGGCGATGGAGGCGATGGTGGCAGTAATGGTGGTGGTGGTGGAGGTGGTGGTGCTGGTCCACCGCCCGGCCCTCCCGGAGGTCCACCCGGAGGTGGCCCCGGAGGTCCCGGCAGTCCCGGTGGTCCTGGTGTTCCAGGAGGTCCACCTGGAGGCCCCCCTGGAGGTCCACCTGGCGGTGGCCCCGGAGGTCCCGGTATACCTCGGGCTCCTCGTCGTGTTACGACGCCTGAGGCCAACGAGGCCTTAATTATGGACACCATCCGGACCTTCCGGGATGCCATCAATGTGTTCTCTGCTCGTCCCGCGGACCTTCCTCCTCGTTCCAATCGATCCAATCTCCATAATCCGGACACCTTCGATGGATCGGACCTGGCTAAACTCTCGTCCTTCCTCACCCAGTGCTATTTGCACTTCGCAGAGCGCCCGCAAGACTTTCCGGACGACGATGATCGTATTCTCTACATCATTTCGTACCTCCGGGGCAGCGCTCAGCAATGGTTTTCCCCCAACCTTTACGACCCGACCATCATTCCGGTCTGGGACGGCAACTTTGCCGTCTTCATTCAGGAGCTTACGTTAAACTTCGGGCCGCATGATCCGGTTGGGGATGCCGAGGACAAGATTCGCGCGTGCCGGATGAAATCCGGCGACCGGATCACCACTTACATCATCGAGTTCGACTTCCTTTCGGTCTTAACCCGGTGGAGCGATAACGCCCTCCGGTATCAGTTTTACGAAGGACTTCCCCGCCGGATCAAGGACGACATGGTTCATCACAACTATGCCAACACCCTCGACGGAGTGAAGTTGGTCGCTCGCATCATCGATGGCCGGTACTGGAAACGCGAGGCGGAGAAGCTCCGGGAGCGTGAACGCGATAAACCCTCCGGTTCCGGTGGCGGTAACGCTACCGGAGGTCAATCCGGCAACCCGAAACCCAGTAATCGGAATTCCGGCAAGGGTTCCAAATCTTCCAACGCTCCCGCACCCTCCTCTACTGCTGCGACTGCCGGAACCTCCGGTAACAATGCTGGACGCTCCGGTAACCAGGGCAAAGGCAAGGCCAAATCGTCCGACGCCACTCCTGCTGTCCGCGCCTACGCCGACTGTTATATCCGTGCACATTCTGACCCTTTCTACACAACTCCGGCTTTCCGGAGCTTCCCAGATATTCCCATCACTTCCAGTCATGCCTTATTCCAAATGCTTACTAAGCCCATCATAGCCACTCCTTCCTTACGACTCTCCGGGCTTCCAGGACCATTGGTCATTTCCGCCTAGCCATTCCGCTCATTTCCACTCTCCGCATTCTCAGGCATATCCGCCATTCTATTCCCTTCCATTTCCGGAACCTCCGGCACAGCCACCTGCTCCGGTTCGATCATCCCTTCTGCGGAACCTTACCATCTCCATCACCATGCTCTACAATCCGTTCCTACCCACCCAACCGGCTTGTCTTCTTCCGAGGACTCTCCAGGGATGTTCCCACGCTTCCGGTCACCTTCATATGCTTGCAGGCCTTGCGATCATTTGTTCCCACGCCTCCGGAGCCTCCGGCCCTCCGGCCCTTTTCCGCAGTGGATCAGTTGGCCATCCATTCGAATGCTTCCATCCTCTCAGCTCGTTTCCATGGCTGCGCCTCCGGTTCCGCTCCGAACCGATCGTACCCTCCGGCCCTCCGAACAGCCCTCCGGAAGCTTCCCACGGTTGTCCATGTGTCCGCTGCCAAGCGGGTTTGCATCATATCATATTACTATGTCTTTCCTTTTATCCGTCTTCTTCTTTATTGTGTCTTATAAATCTTTCCCATGCATTTCCTTTTTGGGACACTACTTATTGTTACGTTCCCAAGTCTCCTGACTTATCCATTTACAGTATTACAATAAAGGACTTATCTATATAATCCCAGTAGATTACATTCTGTACTCTATCTGGAAAATTAACGTTATTCCATGGCTTCCTTCATGGACTGAGTCTTCCTTCAAATCTTGTCTTCATTCCGGAGTCTTCTCGACACCTCCGGATCTTGTTTGTCTTTGTTATTCTTCCCTCCGGTCATTTGCATTCTCAGCCAAATCCCTTTCACTTCGTCCGGAGCCTCTTCGGTTCCCTTCCGGGCATCCTCCAAGTCTCCCGCACTGTCACAGATCAATCCCGGTTCCCACGCCCTCCTTCCGGAACGCTTCTGGTCACACGGGTCCCATCCGGGATGTGCATCGCTTCCACAAAGTCTGTTACATTTGTGTTGGGCTCCAACGGAGTTTGTTCGCTTCCACCAGCTTCCTCCGGATCACTCCGCAACCCTTCCGGTACCCGTCCGGGTCCATCGGGGGTCACGTGGCTACCTCCGGAATCTTCTATCCTCATTCGTTCTCCATCTTGTTTCGGCTTGATAGTCAGACAGTTCGCTCACCCTTCTGAGCTGTGGTGTTGCGAGAACAGCCGACAGGAGAACCTCCGGTCTTCTTCCTGACGCTCCGGACTTGCGTCCACGTCCGGAGATCCCGGAGGTCTCTCTTTCCTCTTTTGGCTCGGCATATAACACCGACAAACTCGACGCCAGCGGAAAGATCAAGCAGGACGAACGCGAGCGTCGACGGAAGAATAACCTCTGCATGTACTGCGGAGGTAAAGGTCACACAGCCGACAACTGCAACAAGCGTCCTGGGCAGGCAAGCGCCAAAGCCGCCCAGGCCTCGACCTCCGGTATGACCACCCAGGCTCCGGCGGCTCCGGCTACGCCGGCCGCCGCGGCTGCTGAGTCAAAAAATTGATCAGCAACTCGGAATCCTCTGCACCTGGTCCGAGTTGCGTTGACTCACGGGTGCTCACCGAGGTTCGTCTCAACGCTTCCGCTCTCTTCCCTAATGCCCTTTACGTCTCTCTCGATATTTCCTCCCTCCGGTCGGACATCTCCGAGCCGGAGTTATGCTCTTCCATCTCTCCATCTCTTCTCTCTCGAGTAGTCGCGGGATTCAACTCCCGTGTGCGTGCGCTTGTGGACTCCGGATCATCTCATTGTTTTGTACCATTGAAAGTCTGCGAATCTAATGCGTTTTCCACGTATACGGTGGACCCAGTGCGGGTCCGGGATCTCGACGGCTCATCTTCCATCATCAACCGGATGCTCCGGTTGTTGCTCCGGTTTCCTTCTGGCGAAGTTCAATACATGGACTTCTTCGTCACACGTCTCGATTCTCCTTGCGATCTGGTCCTGGGATACAATTGGCTCAGCCATATTAATCCGTTGATTAACTGGTCCGAAGCCTCTATCACATTCCGGCCCAATCCCGTAAGGAAATCCCTGTCGACAACCCTGGAAAATATTGCGGGATCTGCTACGGTAGTTCCGATTACGGACGAGGCACCTCCGGTACAAGTCGTTCCGGCTCCGGCGCCTACACCGACTCCGACGATTCCGCCATCTCCCGCTCCTTCCATGGAGATTCCGGAGGCCTCCGGGCCTCGTCCTCTCTCTACCCCTCCGCTTGTGTCTCTCGTGTCTGCTGCGGCTTACCGCTCCATCATACAAGACAAGGATTGTTGTCAATATACAATGCGCGCCACTCCCTCGGAAGAAGCCCGTGCCTGGTTTGCTTCCGCATCTGCTCCGGACACTTCCGGTCTACCTTCCGAGTACCACGAGTTTGCTGACATCTTCTTGGAGCAGGAAGCTTACAATCTTCCTCCTCATCGAGAATTCGACCTCAAAATCGAGCTCCTGGAAGGCGAGGAGCCTCCGGTCGGTCATGTCTACTCCCTTTCGCCTACCGAGCTCGCTGCCCTTCGGGACTTCATCGACAAGAATTTGAAGTCGGGATTTATATACCCGACTCGTTCAAGTCATGGAGCTCCTATTCTCTTCGCTAAGAAGAAGGACGGTAGCCTCCGGTTGTGCGTCGACTACCGAGGACTTAATCGGATTACGAAGAAGGACCGCTATCCGCTTCCTCTCATCGCCGATCTCCTCGATGCTCCCGGGAAGGCTCACATCTATACAAAACTTGATCTCCGGCACGCATACCATCTGCTCCGGATCGCTCCGGGTGACGAACCTCAGACAGCGTTTCGTTCTCGCTATGGGTCCTTCGAATTCCGGGTTGTTCCGGAAGGCCTTACCAATGCTCCGGCCGCTTTTCAGCGGTTCCTGAACAGTTTGTTCGCGGATCTGTTGGACGTGTACGTCGTCATTTATTTGGACGACATATTGATCTATTCCGATGATCCGTCCCAACATACCGAACACGTTCGGGAAGTGCTCCGGCGCCTCCGGAAGGCCGGACTCTACTGCAAACTCTCAAAATGCAAGTTTAGCGTCACCACCTGCGAATATCTCGGTTACATCCTGTCGCCCGAAGGCTTCCGGATGTCTCCGGACAAAGTTTCCGCCATCGTTGATTGGCCGGAACCCCGGAAAGTGAAGGACGTTCAGTCCTTCCTTGGGTTTTGTAATTTCTATCAGCGTTTCATATGGAACTACTCGGCGATCACGATCCCTCTTACTCGCCTCACTCGTTCCAACGTCCGATGGGATTGGACCCCGGTTTGCCAACTTGCATTCGACACCCTCAAGCACGCGTTTACGGAGGCTCCGGTACTTTCACACTGGATTCTGTTCCGGCAGCTCACTGTCAAAACCGACGCCTCCGACTACGCAATCGCCTCGATTCTCTCCATCTTCGGAGATGATGGCGAAATTCATCCCATTGTGTTCCGGTCTCGGACACTCGGTCCGGCCGAACTCAACTACGACACTCATGACAAGGAACTCTTGGCCATCTTCGACGCCTTTAAACACTGGAGGCATTACCTCGAAGGACCGGAGCTTCTGGTCGACGTCGTAACCGACCACAAGAACCTGGAATACTTCGCGACGACCAAAATCCTCACTCGCAGCCAAGTCCGGTGGTCGGAATACCTGTGCCACTTCAATATGGTTATCCGGTTCCGTCCGGGTAAGCTCGGAGCTAAGCCAGACGCTTTGACTAGACGATGGGACGTCTATCATCCGGAGGCTGATGGTCAAACGGAACGTATGAATCAGACTGTTGAACAATATATCCGCATCTACTGCTCGTATCAACGGGACGGTTGGGATCGACTCCTTCCGCTTGCGGAATTCGCTCTCAACAACGCTCCGAATGCTTCGACCGGCATCTCCCCCTTCTTCACCAACAAGGGTTACAATCCGGCAATCACGGTCCATCCGGAGCGTGACGTTGCAAACATGTACGCCAAGGATTTTGTCGTTGATCTTCCGGAACTGCATCAGTTCCTCTGGGAGCAAATCACATTTGCCCAGGAGCGGTACAAGGAAACCGGAGACCGGAAACGCGCTCCGCAACCTCCGCTTTCGATCGGCGATCAGGTTTTCATCCTCGCGAAGCATCTTCACACCAGCCAACTCCGAAATTCTCGGAGACGTACCTTGGCCCTTACGAAGTTATTGGCAAACCCAGTGCCGCTTCTTATACCATTCGGCTTCCGAAATCGCTGTCACAGGTCCATCCAGTTTTCCATATTTCCCAACTCGAACCGCACGTTCCGAACCCATTCCCGGGACGCGAGGAGCCGCCTCCCGCAGCCGTAGAAATCATTGACGGCGAGTCACACTTCGAAATCAAGCAAATCGTTGACTCGAAGATCGACCGGAGGTTCCGAACAAAGCTCCGATACTACGTCGAATGGCTCGGATACGAGAATACCGACGATCAGTATGCTTGGGTTGGGGCGGACGACTTGGACACGGCCGAACATATCGACAACTTTCACCAGCGCTTTCCGAATAAGCCCGGACCCGAATATTAACTCATCACACAAAATTAAAACCAAGAAAAACAAAATTCAACCAATTCAAAATACAACACTCATTTCATATATTTACAAATGTCTATTTTGTCCTTGGGCCTCCAGGGCCTTCACTCCGCGCTTCCGGAGGCTTCCGGATTTTCCGGAGCCTCCGGCTCCCCCATCTCCTCGTCCGAATCGTCCATCACGAAGACTCCATCCTCCTCGTGGAATCCGGCTGGCGCTCCAGGCTGCAGCACAAGAGTCTGGAACTCGCGCACCTCCGACTCCCTCTTCACCTGCACCGGAGGCTCCGGTGCTGGCGAAGGAGTGGGCGGTGGAGGCGGGACTGGCTCAGGGTCGGGCTTGAAGGTAAGGACCGTAATGGTCCTCGCCTCCGCAGCCTGGCTCGCGACTCGGGACGTCGCGGCGATGACTTCGTCGGGCCTTTCCGGCCCCTCCGGCGCCTCAGGCGCGTCAACCTCCATCCTCATATCCTCCCCGCCGTCCGTGGACCGGAAATCCTCCGGCCAGGATTCGGAACGGGCTCGGGGCGCAACCGGAGCCTCCGGTTCCGCCTCCGAGTCCTCCGACTCGACGGGTTCCACCTCCTTCTCCTCCACCTCGGTGCTCCCACGCTTCATCCGCCTCCGGCGCTTCGCCAGGCGCACGTCCTCGTCTTTCTCTTCCTCCCACTGGGGGCAGGATGTAATCTGCCGGCCCTGCAGATACGAGGCAGATGGCCGGCAGATTGGAAAACCGCGTGATAAAGGCCGGTTATCTGCCGGCCCCGCAGATGTTGGGCAGATTGTGGATCTACCCGACATCTGCCCATGATCTGCGGGCCGGGCAGATATTGGGCAGATTTTAAATCTCCCGGACATCTGCATGTTATCTGCCGGGCCCGCAGATTGGCAGATTTTGAGAAGATGTCAAAATGCCTTGAGGCGACACTTGCTAAAAAAGGCTATAAAGAAAACCAGCTGACCTTTTCGGGACCCCCTTGTCCCAAAGCAGTTGAGGCATAGTGCAGGTAACCGATATCACAATTCCAAGGTCGAACTCGGTCTCCTCGTAGACATTGATATGCTACAAAGGCTAGTTTCGGGGAGGACGTCAGTGCCGCCTGGTCGAAACACGAGCAGCCGCACATGCAGGACTGTGCGTGGATTCGCGCCAGACGTACATGTGCGGCTCAGATCGTGCTCATAGCTGACACGAGAGAGAGGGATGAGCGTGTTTGCACCTGGAGGTGCCACGGTTTGGTTCACGAGCCCATGGTGCATGGATGTCGTGCCTCAGATGCACGTGGGTCGATGCGGACCTGAAAAAAGGTGATTGCGCTTGTGGGCTTGTCACATACCTCGCGACTGAAGAAAATATAATAGATCGAAGCGGCGTGTGCAGAGTTGTGCCTTTCTGAGTGCCTCGGCACGCTCCTGTGATTGGCAGGCTGGTCAAGGGCGCCCTGGATGCAGACTAGCAGCGGCACACACAGCGCCACACGCGAATTCGCGGCAGTGATGGGCATGCAGCTGAGGTCGCGTCCGTGCTGGATGAGACGTCACATCGGCAGCGGCGGCGCACGTTCGCCACGAGGAGGTTACATGGGTGAGTGCTCCGGAGATACATCCCCACCGGCACGGGCTCGATGCGGTTCTGGCACTCGGGTGAGCGGTGGCAGTCGCCCGCGCACTTGAGAAGCACGGCAGAAGCGGACCTGGGTGCCCTTGCCCAGCAAAGGAGGTAGAGGGTGATCTGGTGGAGGCGGTCGTATTAGGATATGCGGTGTATCACCTGGTGCCAGCGCTCGAGGGTCTATTGCTGAGGCCCATGGTTTTCAGGGCGAGCACGAACTGCTCGAAGTGCACGCCGCGTGTCTCGGTCCTTCTCGATAGCACTTTCGCAGCACGACCGTACGGAGGAAAACGGTGTCTCACCTTGCGTGGACCACGTGAGGGTGGCGCGCCATCGCCCATAAACGATCTATAGGTTTCATCCACTTTTTCTATTCTCTGTCGCGTTTTTTTGAGATCTACGGCTTCAAATTCGAGTGCCTGGGCTTTCCTCACCTCTGTATGGGCATTGCAAGATCGGAACATTTCACGACGATGGCCCTTAGTAGAAACGAGTTCAGAAGTTTTGCTTGCTGGAGACTGAGAAACATGCACACATCTGCAGGACTTTTGCCGGGATTTGAGAAGATCGTGCCACCGTGTTGAGCAGCAAATCTTCATCGCGTTCTCCTGCCGGAGATGCGTCCAGAGGACCTCAAGGCAGACGCGTCGAAGCTGCATCGAAGGGGGAAGCAGAAGGAATTGGTTAAACTTCTGGATCCATGTTGAATTGGAAGGGAGGTTGTACAGGTTCAATGAATGGTCTCGGATCCAAGAAAAGAGGGCTGCTGGTGGCTAATGAGAGTTGCCGGTTAAACTAGACAGAATTATGACTCGCAGAGTCAAACCAACGACTCAATATAGCTTACCTTGAAATGAATGAGTACAAGGCAATGAACGTTGAAGAGTTACAGTTAATGTAACGATAATGTGGTCACATAGGTCCATGGCGCGAAGCTTGACAGTACTCTCGGCGTGAAGGAAGGATAATGCCGGCGTTTGAAGGCTCAACAAGTCGTGTTCTAATGGAGAACCAGGTCAGTACGGGTTCAAACCGAAGAGTCAAGCCGACGCACCGGGTACAAGTGTACCCAACTAATCAGGTAAGAAGGGTTTCAAAATGAAGGGCCGGTACATGTACAACGCACCATGCGCCAGAAATTTTCAACAAGTCCCCGGGAGTTGTTGACTTGCGAAGTTGCCAATGGATCCACTAATCAAGTCAGCTGGGTTGAGGGTGAATGGGCCAGAACAATGCACCGTGTGCCAAAAGATTCCACCAAATCCACTCGGGGCAATTTTTCGAGGTTGCAAATGGATCTAATGAATCAAGTAGGTACGGCTTCAAAGTGAATGGCCAGAAAAATGCACCGTGTACTAAATTTGTACCGAAGCGCGAGTAGTCACATTTTGAATAACAGAACGGATTCCGGCAGAAGAAAGAAATCTTTGAGAAAAAAGAGGTTGCAAATACAACAAGAATGACTGGACTAGCCAACGTGCATCCGGCCGCACGGTGGCAGAATGATCCAGTGGTAGAGGTGAGGTTGACGAGGGTTGAGGTGAGGTAAGACGGCGTGCGGAGGTCCGGAACATCGTGACTTCCTAAATTAGGTGTGCACCTGTGGCGATGTCGGACCCGTACTTACATTCTCGGACGTCGGACGAAACCAAGCAAAAACCAAGTTCGCATTGAAGGCCATGGCAAAATATCAACATTTTTAACCCCTATCTCGCGCTTGCACGCCATTGCCCAAGTCCCCCCGAGGGCCGACAGCTTCAAGCCGGATATGCGGACTCTCGATTTGTACATCTCTCACAATTCACCCATTGCTTGTCACTTAGCCAATTCAATCCTCAGCTACAAGCTTTATGGCAACGTGGAGGGAAGAAAAAAAGGGACACCCCTTGTAATCCGAGTGCGCAAGCAGTAAGTACGCAGATGTTATAATAATAGTAATACAATGCCCTGTTCCCTGTCCTTTCCCCGCCCCCGCCCGCCGTCGTGCGCCTACGCTCCACGCCCATCGCCTCCCCTCTGAGTCCGCTCCCATCGCGACTGCTGAAAAATCACAAAGTCAACACACAAAGTCAGAATAAGATGAGACTCACCCGACTCACGCGCAGCGCAGCCACATTGGGATAAATGAATGGGTCCCGGGCCTCCACCTCCGCACGTACGAGTCCGAGCCTGTCAAAAAAAATTGGCACATTAGCACTGTGAGAAAATCATTCAGAGGAAACAATATCTTACCTGCTCTTCTCAGTCCTGCAGCGTCCCGGCCCTCTGCGCGCACGAATCTGGGCCTGTCAAAAAATTGGCATTCTGCTCCTCTCAACGCCCGCTGCCGCACGACTGCTCAAATCAGAATGTCGGCACAAAAAAGGACTCACCTTGAATTGCGGGACAAGTCTAACGGAAAACCTGGGGACGCAGCATGGCACGAGTCCGCGGACTTCGTGCTATCCCCAGCACGAATTCGGCCCAATCGCTGGAATGCAGAGAGTGACTGTCAATGGAAATACCTGTGTAATACCTTAGTATGTGGTCTCCGAGGACTGGTTTACGCACTCTGGGTGGCATTGGCCGTCTTGTATATACCAATGACGTGGCTGAGTTCGAACATGTCGTTCCTGAACAATACTGAGTGACTGGAGTCCTCGGAAAATAGACGATTTCTTACCCCAGGGAAATGATGAATTGCGCGTTCTTGGTCCGGTCCTTGATATAGTTTGCCACGATAGAGATATTCCTGAAGTCCAATGCGGCGTCAATTTCGTCCATGAAATATAATGGCGTCGGCTGAATGAGGAAATTGAGCTACACCATACAAAGAGATGCATGGATACTCACTTTGAAGACATGCAGGGCAAACACCAGGGCCAGGGAGCTCAGAGTCTAACGGACCTTGTTAATTGAAAGACCAGATCGTAAAAACGAAGGCGCACTTTCTCTCCGCCAGATAAGTTAGAGATATTCCTCCAGCTTTTCTTGGGCGGCATAACGCTGAAGATGATACCTTCCGAAAAGGGGTCCATGCTATCAACCAGCTCGAGTTCCACGTTTCTGCCCAGAGTGATCATCTGCATAACGGTCAACTGCGGTTCGCATGAATATAGAAGAATATTACCTAATACATTTCCTTCAATTTCGAAGAAATCAGACTAAACCCGGCCATGAACTCGTCCAGTCGACATTTTCGGAGTGAGTCGTATTTCTGCTTCTCGGCATCCCGTTGCTTTGTGGTCAGTTCAAAATCCTTGGCACGCTCGAAGAATTGCTTTTTGCGTTCTTTGTATTCCTTGAGCACTTCAAGACTCGGCTTCATTCTCTTGAGCTTCTCTGTACGAACGGTTAATACTGAGCTACGGGAAAGATGATGGCATACCATCAAGCAACTCGACTTCAGTGATCATATCTCGCTTTCTCAATATCGAGCCCCAACTTCTGGAAGGCGGTCTCTGTCTCCGGGACTGCCTGTTGAGGCTGTCCAACTCCGCCTCTGCCGCTTGTATTTGTTTCATCGCGAGGTCGAGGCGCTTGTCGGTGTCATTGGCCTCCTGCTCCAAAGTACGGAGGACTTCAGGTCGCACCGCCTCGGGAGCGAACTTGGAGCTCATTGCACCTTTGGCAGGCTGATTGCCACCTCCTCGTATCAAACTACCACTTCCGCATCTGATGCGAAGCCGCATCGCACTCGTGAACGTGTGGCCGATTTACCTTCGTACCATTGCATGGTTCTTGGCCCCTTCCCGTGCTCGATATATCTGCTGAAGTACTTGAGTCTATTTCATCTCTTCAAATTGTTTTTGCGTCGCCCAGGCATGTTCTGGTAGATATACTCAACAATCGCGTCCAAGTGGCTGAGAGGAAGCGCAGTCAATGAATAAAGGAAAAAGAGGAAGTAACTTGAAAGTAACTTACTTGTCCGCACATGACGCGAATCCAATGTCCGGAATCAACGCTAACGAACGAACATCAGTGTTGTGTTCAGGGACGGTGCACATCACCTTGTGCTGCTTCCGCAGCTTTTGTCGCGAACACCGCACGGAGCGCAGGCATCGAAAGGCAAGATAAGGCACGACTCGTGAACGCGTGAACATGCGGACTTGGGAAGACTGAGAAAGTGTGTGAAAAGTTGTGCGAAATTCAACCTGTCCGTGGCCGCGACTCGAGCGATGATTCAGAGGGCCCCAAGACCTCGGAGTGACTGAAAATCACATGTACGTCCTCCAAAGGCACCGATTGAATTTGGGCTGGATTAGATAGAAAGTAAGTCTAATCATCCGGAAGTTGGAGTCGGATTCCGCGCAGATGTCATGTCGATTCTGCTTCGGCTCTGGAAGCACCGAATCTGCTCTGAATCGATGTTCAGCCTCCCGACACCGTCAACATTGGCTGCAGCTCTCAAACCCGCATCCACCTCAATACGGGCTCGCTCATCGCCGAGGCTGCAGCTCGCGGCACCGACGAACCAGCGCAACTTCAACGTGGACGACGTCGGCGGCGTCAAAAAAGGTAGAGCCTGGGCGGCCGATCGTGCTGCGTGGCGCGACAGCGAAGCACCTATTTGACACGACAGAAAGTGGAGGAACGCCCACGGTGAATTAGCACGTGCGATAGAGCAATGCGTGCACGCACCGTCCAACGTAAATCCCATCCAGAACAACACGACACTCCGAACCCGTCGATCATACAGCTGAGCGGTAATACACATGGCGCACGCCGTGTTCTGCGCCGGATACGCAAAGTTGTTTTCGCGGTCCGTTTATCGTGGAACTTGAAGTGGTCTATCACCGAGAACGATCGTCTGCTCCAGAGTAAAGCCCAGTGAAAACACCGTCTTGGGGGGTATCGGGCGGTATCGCGTGGTCTGAGAAATATCGGCAGGTCTTAACTTTGGCTGAACTTTGTCTTGAGCTGTCTCGAGACACAGTGCAATGACATCACACCAAATGTCCAAATTTTATTCAAAGTCCCGTCGGAACCGGTCCGGGTGAGTCAGTCGATGGCGCGATGACACGTCACGGCAGCGACGCGCAATGCTCTTGCCTTCCACCATGAGACCCTCCCTCTCTGTCGCTTTGTCTTTAGCCTCCCCTCAATGCAGAGACGGTGGACTGCCCTGCAGATTCCATGGACCACAAGTCGCTCTGGGTGGTATTGTGTAATGGCAAACAACGGCTGTCGGCGGCTCTTCCTCCACTTCGTCTTGCACCGCAATTCTGGCGGCTCTGCTTCCTGTACTGGGTCTTTCAAATCAAACTCAGGCCCCAACAAGGCAAGCCTATATGTCCATGACAGGTCGAAATACAACATAATCTCGTGTCCAAACTGCCAAGATCTCAAGGATCTCAACACTATATATCTGAAGGGTCAAGCTACTAGCTAGTCAAGAGCCCATCAAGAAGAACCCAACTATCGGGGCACAAAAACTGCCAGTAGCGGCTATCAAGCAAAAGGGACAAAGCCTAGGTCTACAATGAGCTCGCAAGCGCTGACACAGACGCGGTGCGTACGTGGGACGACACCAAAGCTTCATCCGAATGGTAGACGGCTCGTGAAAGGTTGGGCGGCGTGCACCAGCAATCGTTGTCGGTGCAAGACCATACATACTGATCGTTTATTTCAACCGGCGCCGCCAATTTGGCTGCGAACGTGGCGGGTGAATCGACGCAAAGGGAAGACGATCAGGTGTGTACTTCCTCCTGCTGAGAGCACCGCTTCCTCGTTTAGTCACTTATTTACATCAGTCAATCGTTTCTCGGCCCATCCTCCCTGGCTCCTCCCACTGTCTTTGATCCTGAGCGCTTGTAAGTGTAATTCTTCGCTTCTTCGACACATGCATTGTCTCATTATGAGTCGCACAGATAATATCTGATATCACCACGAGCAGCGGCCTCCCATGCGGCACTCCGTTTTAACTCCTAGAGCACGAGAAAGGGTACGAGTGGAGCGAACGCGAGCTGGACGTGGAGGTGGTAAGGTGGCGCGCGTGCAGCCTGAGGGAGGACGAGCAGGTGTGGTACCATGGGAAGGCCAGCGGGCTGCATCTGCTTGCTGCGCAACCTGATCCTGGGGGGGGGGGGAGGGGGAGGCAGACGCTGAGACACTGCGGTGAAGGAGGAGCAGCAGGCAGAGGGCGGGATACGCAAGGGGGCACGGTGGGGAACAATGTGCGCGGAATTTGGTGAGTCTTGTTCCGGTCCTGTCGCGAGAGACGCTAACGCACGGCAGGTGGGTCTCGAAAGCACGTGTCTGGCCCGCGGCGCAGCGGACCACGAGGAGGCCCTTGACCTCAACGCGCAGTGCAGGGCGAGCGGTTTGCAAGGTATTTTGCGCAGGTGCACCTGAGTGGAGGGTGCGTTTTCTCTCGTTTATTTATTCATTCAAAACTGACTTTTATCCGCTCACCGCTGCTCCTACGGAAGGCGACACAGTAGAGGTACATCCTTATTTCTATCCGTTGACATGTGCTGATTTTGTGGCTAAAACAGGTTGAAATGAATATCCAGAGGATCGCTGCAAGCTCGTCCCTACTGTCAGGGGGTCGGAGCGGAAGAGAGGAGGATGTGAGGCGGGGAGGGGAGCGTGAGTGCGAGCGCCGAGTGGGGCAGGAGGGTGGGACGGAGCTGGGCACAGTACCGTGTATTTTAAATAGCAATGGAAGCATGTTGATAGATTCGATACCCCGCGATACAGCGCGATGCAAATTCCCATTTTTGCTAGGTCTGGCATCGCGCTGTATCACGGGGTCTTGATTTTAGTTTCCCGAAGCTGCGCGATACCGGCCGATACCAGCCGATACCAGCCAGGACCGTCTTTTCACTGGGAGTAAAGTCTTGCAGGCAGGTGATGAGAGAAACACCGGGCCGACTTGCGGGCCCAATCAGAGCTAATCAGAGTCTGTGCCGCTTACGGAATGTTTGCTCCTTCTTGGCGAGCAGCACACGCTGGCGTTACCCAGAGCGCGGGGTCCTCCTCATTTTTGTGCTGCTTTTTTGTGTTTTTTTTCCCCCCTTCTTTACGCTGCATGCAATATTGCACTGGTTTGTTTTTTCTACATCTTCAATCTGTTCTTCATTAACTTTCGTTAAAAAGTAGTCTCTCCTAGACAGACGCTTCAACCAAATTCAAGCTCGTACCTCGCTGGTTGAAGTTAAAAAGCAGTTCCTTGCCCAACGCTCGTGTAACCTATTGATGCCCACGCAAGTCTCACGCACTCTCGACCAGTGGGCTCCAAGACACCTCAAAAATGCTTCAAGCTTCAAGTTCCTGCAAGGCCTCGGCGAGACAATCAGAACAAATGAGTCAGGTGTGCTATGCGTTCCACGCAAGGTTCGTGCTTTTGTTTGTTTCTCTCTTCGAATCTGAGAGCAATGCAGCTGAAACCGGACATCTATTCTATTGTAGAACTTCGACGTCCACGTTCTCGCGTCGTCGCCCGCTGATGTGCAAGTGTTCCCGTGACCGATGGCAAGTACGCGTCGTCCACCTGCACATCGCCCCTCGCCTCTTCGCTCGGCAACCCCCGCCTCCCAAGCCCCGTCTCGGGTCTCTTCACGAAACTCGTCCCCGCCCTCCAACCAGACTTGGCGCGAGGACTACGACAACATTCCTTTCCTAGATCACAACCAGATTAATTTGGTCGTGGCGGTATCCATATCTGCCCCGCCTCTACAAAAGTACGATTACTCCCCGCTTGCATCCCACCGGACGCCCGCGGTGCCTCCTTGCTATAGACGTGGGGATGAAGCATCATCAGATTTGCTGCTTGACCAGGGCACGGAACTCAAGGTCAATGTATTCTTGGTGGAGTGAGGTCCCGACTACAATATGCTCTGCGCCACCTCGGCGTCGTCGGAAACTGCAACATCCAGTACGCGCTGAACCCCGCCTCGCAAAAATGCTGCATCATCGAAGTACGTTTAGTTACTATTCCCGGTCATCCTTGTGCTGACATTGGTTCCAGGTCAATGCTCGACTCTCCTGCTCCTCTGCTCTCGCTTCGAAACCACATGCTACCAGTTCGCATTCATCGCCGCCAAGCTTGGGCTTGGCATCCCCCTGAACGAGATCAAGAACTCGGTGACGCAGGTTGCGAGCGCATGCTTCCAGCCCAGCTTAGACTGTTGCGTGGTCAAGTTCTCTGTCAAAGTTCAGCCGTGTCAGCCGGCTCCTTATAATTAGCAGCATGAAGAGTGTGGGCGAGGTCATGAGCATGCAGACATTTGAGGAGATGTTCCAGCGTTTCAGAAGGCGATTCACGCCATTGACGACCACTTTGCTGCGTTCGCTCAGGTTTGAAACGCCTGTCGCCATCTTTGACTTTTATTGACGAGACCGCAGAACGATTTCGGCAACGACTTTGACAAGGAGCTTGTCATTCCTACCGACAAGAGGATTTTCGCCATCTCGATCTCCAGGCGATCATAGTCAACTACAACCCGGAAACCATGAGCACGGACTACGACGAGGCGGGCCGAGAACATCAGCTTAGAGAAGATTCTCGACACCTACGACACACAGCGCTCGCGCGGTGTGGGCCCCTTGCATCGGAACCAACACTCGCCGGCCATGTTCCCTCCTCGCAAGATGACATTTCTTTTCGCAAGAGCCTCCGCACTCCTGTTCCCGTGCCCCGGCTCGCATTTTTTTTTTGTCATGTTTCGAGGGTGCGTTGGTGGCGTCTCCACGCGCAATCGCTGCGCCACCAACACCACTGCTGCACCCGTTACCCACTCGAGCATCGGGCACTAGCCGCACACGCAGCGGTCGGCGGGACGTGTGCGGCTCCCATGATGTGCACCTCAGAGGCTCCACAACCACCTTCATGGGACATGTATATTTCCTTGTGGCGTGCATCTGCGTGGACAGTTGTTCAAAGCGCTCGGCCAGGAGATCTGGATCAATGTCCGCCCACCGCCGACGCGCCCAATGAGCCCCCCTGAACGCAGAAACTTGTGCGTAAGTCGTGCGAGCTATGTCTCGGTGTTCACGCTAATTTCGCCCTCACCACAAGCTGGTCTCTCCGCCCCATTTACACCCGCCGCAAGCGCAATCCACATGCCCACTCGCCAGCGACAAGGCGGTGTTACGGTCCCTCCTCCTCGGCGGCGTGCTGTGCTGCCGCTGCCCTCGTGGTAGTCTGGACCATGACCGAACTCATCCATGCGGGTCGAGCCTCAGCTGCGCCCGCTCCGCCAGCGTGAATTCGCGTCTAGCGCAGCGTGCGCTGCTGGAGGTACTCGGGTTCGTACACGACACACAAGAGCCAGTGTGCACGTGAAATAGCCGGGAATATGTCGGTTCCGTGATGCAGGCCTCGACTGCTTTGAGACAAAGGGGTCCCAAAAAGGTCAGCTGGTTTCCTTTATAGCCTTTTTTAGCAAGTGTTGCCTCGAGGTGCATTCACATCTTCTCAAAATCTGCCCGGTGGGCAGATTTTAAATCTGCGGGCCCGGCAGATTTTGAGAAGATAGGCAGGAGATATCAAATCTACCCGATATCTGCCCGGTATCTGCCGGCCGGGGAGATATCAGGCAGATTTGATATCTGCCCAACATCTGCGGGCCCGGCAGATAACCGGCAAATGTCGGGCGGTTTTCGCATCTGCCCGCCATCTGCCACGTATCTGCCGGGCTGTCAGATCACATCGTGCCCCCAGTGTCCTCCGTGCGCCTATCCAGCTCCGCTTCCTCCGCCAGCGTGAAATCCCACGCGGAAGCCTCCATGTCCGATGCCATCCACCGGAGCATTCTTTCCACTCCGGGAGGCACCTCCCTCCCACTTTCTGGCGCCGCGAGGGTCTTCAAGATAAGCTGGCATGCTCGGAATGCCAGCTTATAGCGCACCATGCTCCGCCCCACCTGCTCTCCGAGGTATCCGACATCTGCCTCGAGCTCCTGGAGCTTCCGGCTCCCACTCTCCCTCCTCTCCTCCTTCCGTGCCCTCCGTTCCCGCTCCTTCCGTGCCCTCCGTTCCCGCTCCTTCCGCGTGCGATCACGCACCTTGCGGTCGCTCTGGTCAGCCCACTCCGTCCGGGCGTTCCGGCGCGTCCGCGAGGGCCCTGCAACAGGTGTGGACCCCTGACGACGGGCCTCCTGTGCCTCACGTCGCTTGTTGACGCGAGGGGGACCAAGGGGACGGGCGCGGCAACGACGGCACGCGGTGCGCCCCGCCTCGACCACACACACCTCACCGCTCTTCCGGCAGGAGTCGCAAACTACGAAAATCAAAAAATCGTTAGTACCGGAACCTCCGGTTTTCACTGCGACGCACCATTCTCCCCCTCCTGCTCGACGTCGCTATCGTCCTCGTCATTCAGCTCGTCGACCTCATCTCCTCCCTCCGCACGCTCCGGCGACACCGACTTCATCATCTCGATGACCGGCAGTTCGTCGAACTCTGGAGCCTCCGCGTCGAGCGCCTCCAGGTCTCGAATGAGCTGGAGGGCACGAGCGGCCTCCTCATTCGCCACTTCCGCATGTTGAGCGCCTCCTCCGCCTGTTCCTGATACGCCGAAATAAGGTGTAACCGGCGCTGCTCCCTCTCCTCGTAGAACCGCTGCACGGCCTCTTCGCGCAGCTCCGTCGTCGTCGCTCGCGCCTTCCCCTTCCCGGACTTCTTGCCGTTGCCGGTGTCGCTGCAGTGTTATATACCGAGCCGGGTTGGACCCGAAGAGTAAATGGCCGAAGGACCGGAGGCTCCGGTATGTCGGAGCGTCGGAGAGCCGGAGGGTCCGGAACGTATACGGAGGAGGATCACAACACCACAGGGGGTCAAGGGTGAGCGACTACCCTAACCGGCAGGTACCCGATAGAGGAAGACGAGTCGGAGTACCGGAGGGAACCGGAGAGAACGGAGACGACTCAGTGCAAGGGAAGTGAGCCAAGCAACGTCAATTATCAATCTGACGTACAGGACATATTAAAGACGTATTTATACTAAGTATCTAATTGTATTCCATAAAAGGAAGGAGAGTGGTTCTTAACAATAAGTCAAGTCAGATGGGCTGATGAGAAGTCGTATGACAATAAGTGAAAAGGAAGGAAGACGGATAAACGGGAAACGCTCAGTAATCCTTCATTGCGTAAAAACCCGATGGTACCGGAACGGTTCGGAGGCTCCGGTATACTACCGGAGCCTCGGAACCTACCGGAGCTACCGGAAGGTCGACGAGAAGACTGGGGATGTTGCATGGATATAACATGCAGTCGGTGTCCGACGACCCCTCGCGTCCTTGGCTGCTGTGGTTGCTGGACGGCATTGTGTTTTGGTGTTAATGTGCCGGAGGTGGTGGTGGTACGAGAGAAAGAAATGTCTGAGTCAAAACCAACAGCACGTGACTTTTTGATCTTGTTTATTTTCCCACGCTTCCTCATTGTTCGACAAACTTCATTCCTTTTGGGTTCCTCATGGGAGAGGAACCTAAGAGGGGGATACTTGTTATATGTCGAGTCAGGCCAAGGCCGAGGAAGTCCGACCTCGGAGTTCGCGGTTTCTCGCAACACTACAAGGAATAGAGTGAGCGACTATTCAGGTCCGCAGTTCCGCACAAGACTATAGTCTGGAGTCACGGAGTTCGGAGTTCGGAGTTGAAGTCCGAATAGAGGATGAAGACAGAGGCTCGACCAACGCCGAGATAGCGAAGAAACAATCAATAATCAAACTGAAGTACAAAACATATCTAACTAGCTTTTAAAACTAAGTACGCTATTGTCTATTGAATACAATAGCGTGCGAGATATTGGTAAGTAAGAAACGTTAAACAATAAGGTAGCAAGGTGACTTAGTAAGGTTAAACAATAAAGGACTTCGGGCTTGGTAAGGACGCCCGAGAAAGAAGTCGGACTAGACAATAAGGCCTCGGAGAAATACAAGTCCGTCGGCCCGATGAGTAATCAGTGATTAGAAGGGAAACGCTCAGTAGACCTTCATAGCGTGAAAACCCTCTCGGGAATTGCCGGACCGGGCCGGCCGGGCCGGCCGGTCCGACAAAGCACGGATATAACAGTATCCCCCTCTTAAGACTCTTACCCTCAAGAGTCTTCGGAGTTAATCCTGTTTGATCCGCCCGGAAAATATCGGTTGCCGAAATCACCGATGTCCGAGAATGTCCGAGGACGGCGACCGAAGTCCGGTATGTCCGTAAGTCCGATAAATCCGCAGCCGCGGGAGTGTGAAGTGAAAGACATATATAAGGAGGTCGATTCGGAGTCGGAGTTTAAAATCCCCCTTGACTTGAACCACCATGTCGTCCTCGAATATCGTTGTCCCACCCCACGGTAAGTCGTCATGGGTGTTCGTCGGCATCGTCACTGACAACACCGACAGCCTGCCGCCGCTGCCGCCGCACTGGGCGGACCTGTTTGAAGAAAATCGGGAGGTCCCAGGGCTGCATCGAGTGCCAGCAGTCCAAGGTGAAGTGCGAGTGGACTTCGGGCCCCGCCGACTCCGACCCCCGACCCCCGAACTCCGCCCCCCCCGTGGCTAGCGGCTCTGGGCCTTCGGCCCCCGACGCTGTCGCAGCAGCGGGCCCCTCGTCGGAGTCGCCTCGGAGACCGAGACGTCGGAGTCCGAGGTCGCACCCCGGGGTCCCCGCGACCAAACGTTACCGCCCTCCCCGCCACAACTGCGGCCTCGCATGCCCATGCTGGTTCGAAATCGCCCAGCTGAAGCTGGTGGTCAAGACCGCCTGCGAGCGCTATCGCTTGATCCGCGCTCAGCACCGACGCAACCGCCTGAGCCGACTGCAGCTCAACCACTCCATCCTACGGATCGAGGAGTGGATCAAGTCCGCCGACGCGGACTTCACTTTATACCCGCTGCCCATCTTCCGGACCCGCGTCTCACCGTCCCCCGAGCTCTCCGAGGTTACGCGCCTCGACGACCCCGAGCTCGAGCCCGATCTGGATACCATTTGGTACGGGTTCGGGGATGATGTGATTGAGGACGGAGTTCGGTCTCGGGAACCGACGGCGAACCCCGAAGCGATGGATGTCGATGTCTCGGAGGTTTCGGGGTCGGTGGCCGAGGGAAAAGGAAAGGAGAAAGCGATGGAGTCGGCGTCCGAAGAGGAGGAGGAGGAGTCCGAAGAGAATGAGGAGGAGTCCGAAGAGAAGGAGGAGGAAGAACAAGAGGAAGGTTCGGAGTGGGGAGGAATTCCCGCAGAGGACTTGTAGATAGTAAGCCTCGGGGTTGTAAATAGAATAATTTCTTGTTTGTAATGCGAAGTCGCGTCCGATGTCCGATGTCCGAGAGAAGACCGATGTAAGAGAAAGTCCAAATGACCAATGTCCGAAAGGTTAATAGTTCGGACCCGGCTTGTCGGGGTATCGGAGGTGGAAGCTATCGACAAGTTCTGGTGCGTGAACATCGTCAGCTCCGACCCACGTATACTGTTCATCGGTGTTCTCATATCCGAGCCATTCCAGCTTGTATCGGAGTTTGACTCGGAATCTCCGATCTAACTTGGAGTCAACAATGTCCTTGACTTCAAAGTGCTCCTCGCCATCAACGACTTCGACAGCCGCCGGAGGCTCGGGGGCCCGAGAAGGATAAGGATTGGGTAGATGAGTCTCAAGTTGAGAGACGTGAAAGACCGGATGTATGCTCCGAAGCTCCTTCGGAAGCCGAAGGGTGTAGGACATGGAACTGGGTTTGGCGATGACTTCGTAAGGTCCGAGATACTGCTCGGAGAACTTCGGAGTTGGACGGGTGGTTCGGATATGCTTCGCCAAGACGTAGGCCGAATCTCCGATGTTAAAGGTCGGACCGGGGTTGCGACGCCGATCGGCCGTGTCCTTGTATCGGAGTTGAGCGGAGGTGATCTGCTCTCGGAGGAATTCATGAAGACTTTGAAGGTCGACGGCCATGTCTTTAGCGTAAGTGTTAGCCACATCACGCTCCGAATGAATGGTTAAAGCAGGATGGTAGCCCTTGTTCGCGAAGAAGGGTGAAACTCCGGTAGATGCGTTCGGAGAGTTGTTGTATGCGAACTCCGCCAGAGGTAATAGGCGGTCCCAGTCGTCCTGTTGGTAAGAAGTATACATTCGGATGTACTGTTCCAGGGTCTGATTAGCGCGCTCGGTTTGCCCATCGGCCTCGGGGTGATACCCCGAAGTGAAGTGCAATTCCATGTTAAGCAGTTCGCCTAAAGACCGAAAGAACGCCGAAATGAACTCCGAACCCCGATCACAGGTGACGTGGGAAGGAACTCCGTGTTTTGAAAAGACGTGAATAAGAAAGAGTTGAGCCAGCTCCACTGAAGTGATGTGAATGGTGCAAGGGATGAAGATTCCTTGCTTTGAAGAGCGGTCAATAATGACGAGAATGTTGTTGAAACCACCGGATAAGGGTAGTTCCTCGATGAAGTCCATAGAAATTGAGTGCCAAGGCCGAAGTGGGACCGGAAGGGGCTTCAAAAGCCCGTAAGGTTTGTGCCTAGGCTTCTTGTTGCGTTTGCACAAGACACAAGATAGACAGAAATCCCGAACGAAACTCCGAAGGTCGGGCCAGGTGTAACCCCGACGCACAAGCTCCAAAGTCCGATTCTGTCCGAAGTGCCCCGAAAGGACGTGGTCGTGATGGTATTGAAGAACTCGGACTCGGAGTTCATCCGAAACTCCGTTGACTAAAGGCACGTAGATGCGTTCATGAAGTCGGAGAAGGCCTTTGTTGTCGATAGACCATCGGCCGGAGTCCGAAGCAGCATGTCCGAGTCCGATGACGGCCGCGGGGTCATCTCGGAGATGGGCTAAAATGTCGGAGTGGAGCTGCTCGGTGTCCATAATGACCGAAGCCCGAAGTACTGGTTCTTCAAGATAAGTGGCTCGGAGTGACGCTGATAACTGATCCTGAGTGAAAACGGGGCGAAAATTATGAGGGTTAACTTGGCTGTAAGCCCTATCCCCCTCTTTAGGGTAGACGTCCCATCGTCTAGTTAATGCGTCCGGCTTGCCACCTAAGCGACCAGGGCGAAAGCGAATGACCATATTGAAATGGCAAAGGTACTCGGACCAGCGCACTTGTCGACGAGTCAAGACCTTTGAAGTAGAGAAGTACTCCAGGTTCTTGTGGTCAGTGACCACGTCGATAGTTAGTGGTGCGCCTTCGAGATAGTGACGCCAAGTTTTGAAGGCATCAAAGATGGCTAGGAGTTCCTTGTCGTGAACGTCATAGTTCAACTCCGAAGGATTGAAGGAACGACTCCGAAAAGCCACCGGGTGGATGTCACCGTCATCTCCGAAGATCGAGAGTATGGCGGCTAGAGCGTAGTCCGAAGCATCGGTCTCAACGATGATTTGTCGGCCCGGAACCCAATGGTGCAGGATCGGGGCTTCGGAGAACGCGTTCTTGAGGCGTTCGAATGCCGATTGAGCCAACTCCGACCAGTCCCATTTAACTCTGGAACGAGTCAAGCGAGTGAGGGGAATGGTGATGTCGGAGTAGCCGTTGATGAAACGCCGATAGAAATTGCAAAAGCCGAGGAAGGATTGAATGTCTTTAACCTTCCGAGGGACTGGCCAACCCAGAATGGCATCAACCTTGTCCGAGGCCATCGCGAAACCATCGGGGGAGAGGATGTAACCGAGGTATTCACAAGTCGTAACTCCGAACTCGCACTTCGGAAGTTTGCAGTAAAGTCCGGCTGCGCGTAATCTCCGAAGGACTTCTCGGACATGCGAGGTGTGCACATCGGAGTTGTCGGAGTAGATTAGAATATCGTCAAGATAGACGACGACGCAGATATCGAGCAAGTCCGAAAAGAGGCTATTCACAAAACGTTGAAAGGCCGCGGGTGCATTAGTCAGCCCTTCGGGGACGACTCGCCACTCATAAGAGCCGTAGCGAGTCCGAAAGGCCGTCTTCGGCTCATCACCTTCAGCGATACGCAAAAGGTGGTAAGCATGTCGGAGATCGAGCTTGGTATAGATTCGGGCTTTGCCCGGAGCGTCGAGTAAGTCCGAAATGAGCGGAAGAGGGTAGCGATCCTTCTTTGTAATGCGGTTAAGTCCTCGGTAATCGACGCAAAGCCGAAGGCTTCCGTCTTTCTTCTTAGCGAAGAGTATCGGAGCACCGTGACTGGACTTCGAAGGGTAAATGAAGCCCGCCTTTAAGTTCTTGTCAATGAACTCGCGCAAGGCCGTGAGTTCGGACTCGGACAACGAATAAATATGTCCGATCGGCGGTACTTCACCGTCCTCGGTGTCTATTCGGAGGTCAAACTCCCGATGAGGAGGAAGATTGAATGCTTCGGACTCCGAGAACACGTCGGCGAAGTCATGGTACTCCGAAGGCAAGTCCGACTGGTCCGAAGCTAGTGTCGAGGACCGAGCGTGGACATCTTCGGCCTTCGGGATTGCACGAAGAGTATACTGCACCGTACCGGCTTGTCCGATGATCATGGAATAAGCGGCAGCGGAGACGAGTGAAACCAAGGGTGTGGAAATCGGAGGGCTGGTAAAGCCCGAAGAGGAGTCCATAGAAGGACCGAGGTCCGGTAAAGACGTCGTCGGGTTTTCTGGTACAACTCCGAACGCTGGTAAGCCAGTCGTCGGAGTCGGCTCGGAGTTGTTCAACAACTCGGAGTCCGGCAGAACTGAGGCAGGACTAGTGTCCTGTGGTGTCGACACTGATGGACCAAGCGGCGTGGAACGGAAAGAGATACTAGCTGCCGACCAGTCAATCAACGGATTGAAGCGGTGGAGCCAGTTGTATCCAAGAACCAGTTCAGAAGGTGAATCAAGACGGGTGACGTAAAAATCCATTGAATGGACTTCACCAGATGGGAATCGGATTAACAGAGTGATCTGCTTTTTGATAATAGAGGAAGAGCCGTCGAGGTATCGCAACCGGATCGGATGTATTTCGGAGGTCGGCCATGCGTTCTTCATTACAATTTCTGAAGAAATAAAACAATGTGACGACCCCGAGTCGATAAGTGTCCGTAAAATGGTGTCGAGTCCCGATGATAAGCCGTGAAACCAAGTACACATGAATTTTGCGATTTTGCACGATTCAGCGTGTCAACACGCACTGAGGGACCATCAGGGCACTCTGACTGAGTGGTTCAGTCTATTAGCACAAGCTACGAGGTTAACGAGGACTTCTACCGGTACCTTCACAAATGGGGCCACCAGATATCTTAGTTAACTAAGGAAACTTGACGATGGTGGCAGAGAAACTAGGGCATACAAGGCCTAAGGCTGCTTGCTAGGACACAAACAGAATACCAAAGAGGTTGCGAGGTCAAATATACCAAGTGCTGGCAGGCAACAGTGGGAAGAACCCAATTATTCGCGACAAGACTATTTAGACCTGTTTTACCCAAAACTGAGGACGCGTTTGATCACGCATTGGGTCCAGACCGAGTCTGGGGATGACTTGAACAGTAGGACATGATCCAGCCGTTTAGCCGCGAGGATAAACCAGAGAGAGAAAGACAGATTGCGATATTGTGGATGAACCACCAAACCAAACCACGGATTATGGGGTATCATTAGGAAGGTAGAAGAGATGTGCATGAGCTTCAAGACTAATCAGGCCCGGGACAAGAGGCTACAGACGAAGAAGACACTTTCTATCCACTTAATCAGCAATCACATGTGTCGTGTCAAACACCACATGTCCACCATATGTCTCCACAAGACACGACCAATCAGGAGCCAGGGATTAGGATTCAGGTGCCGCGAACCAACGGACATTGTACAGTAATCATCGTGATGTAAACAATAGGGCAGTAGTATAAAAGGGCAGCAGAAGAAGAGGGCAAGCTAGCACATCTAGGGGCGCTGTACACGTTGTGTCAGCCACTGGAACGTCGCTCTGATAGCCGTGGAGGTTAGATTGCATCGAACGATTTATATACCAGACTCAGAATCAGAACACGGCAATTGATAGAACACGGCAATAGTCAGAACACGGCAAACAGACCCAGAACACTGAACAGAACACTGAAACCGTCGAAAGACACAAAAGCGCAGACTTAACGGTCTTAAAACCTACCCTATACTGTCTCCTTGACGTCCTAGACGTTACTTGTCCAATACAACTTGACTTGACCAGTCAAATCTTGCAAAAGCGCGAGCGACCCTTAGTTAACTAAGCGATCGACCGAGAAACCAGCTGCTATCAAGTCTAATACTTGACTTACACCCCCGAACTTGCACTCTGACTCTCTCTATTGAGGGGTTAGTTGTTGATAGTGTTGTGTGTTGTGTGTGGTTTAGAGTTCATAGCTCTGCTGCATTAGCATTTCGCATTTTGCATTCACACATACCTGAGAGTTAGCGTTTTCACCGAGGCGAGTGAGTCCGATAAAGTAGTAGCATAGAGATCGAGGTATAAGGCATTAGGTGAAAGAGAGGACGCGTTGAGATAGACTTCTTCCGTGGGCACTCTGAGAGAGTCAACGCAACTCCGAACGGGTGCTGGAGTTTCGGAGTTGCTGGTCATTTTTTTGACTCAGTGGACGGAGTGGCCTCGGAGTTCGGAGTCGTGGCGGATGCCCGACCCTGTGAAGGCGTAGTCCTCTTCTTACAATCCGCAGCCTGATGTCCCTTTCCACCACAATACATGCACAACCCTTCCTTCAAACGCCGAGCGCGCTCGGTGTCCGTGATTTTGCCGTTCTTGCCTAACTTATCGGCGTAGGGCTTTGGAGTTCTCGGGGTTGCGGACCCCGAGGCTGCTCCGGTCGACGAGGCGGATGCCGAGGAAGGATTGTTGGTGGATTTCGGAGCTTGTTGTGGTTTCTTTCCACCGCCGCCAGCACCGTGGCCCGAAGACCGAGACGCGGTGTTCGGGGTAGAGTCGGGGTTGCCTTCGCGCTTCTTCTCCGACTCCCGCTTCCAATAGCGCTGATCAATGCGCTGTGCCAAAGTCCGAAGTCCAACTAGATTTGTCGGAGGATCAAGGACCGCGAGTTGGTTCTTGATCCGACTAGGCAATCCTTCGTAGAACTGGGACCGAAGTGCCGCTTCACCCCAGCGAGTCATCGCTGCCTGGGTGTTGAACTCGACGATGTAGGTCGAGATCGGTTCCGAGGGCTTCATCCGAAGCGTTCGGAGTTTGCTTTCGGCATCTCCGACAGGGTCATGCGGTCCGAAGACCGACATCAACTCCTGAATGAAGAGTGAAAAGTTGCCGTCCCAGTCGGGGACAGTACTGTCCGTGGCAAACATAGCGGGTTGGAACCAAGCGGCCGCTGCCCCTTTCAAGTACGAAAGGACAAAGATGATGCGGTCGTCGTCCGAAGGGAAGTCCTGAACTCACTCGGCGAAGTGAAGTCAGCATTGCGAGAGGAATAAAGGAAGTTTGGAGGGGTCCGAGCCGTCGAAAGGCTCGGGGTTTCGGAGATTGGATCGGGAACTCCGAACGGGACCCGAATTAGCTCCCGAAAGCGACCGAAGGACGGTAGTAAGATCGTTGAGTCCGCTGAAAATCCGAGCACCGATCTCGGCGTCGTCTGGACTCCGAGGCCGACGCCGAGGGACAGGTCCACCACCTCCGGGCCCACCAGGACCATCATCATCCCCGTCGTCACCCCCATCTGGGGCACCTCCCATAGGTTCCTCGGGTTCGGTGTTCCGAGTCGGAGGGCGCTCGGAGTTCTCCGCCTCGGGCTCCGGGGCTGGAGCCTCCTCGGTATCAACCTCCTGAATAGAGGCCACCGAGGGCACTCTCATCTGAGCCGGAGGGATTCCAATCGGAGATGGAGTCACCGGAGTTGTACCCCGACGGAGAAGCGGAACTGGCGCGGTATTTGGAACTGATGCTGAACGAAGACGAGGTATGGGATGAAAGACAATAGGAGATGGGGGTTGTTCCGAAGATTGGCCGAGAGTAGGTGGTTGAACCGGAGTTTGACCGAGAGTAGGAATGTTAGAAAATAGTCGGGATTCCCGACGTTCTCGGTGTTGGTGTGTCGGAATTAAAGGGTTAGGGGCGGTATTGCCTGGTGTGAAGAGATTGGGATTGAAGTATGATCCAGACATGGCGAACCGAATAGGTGAGTTTGATTATACTGTTATATGTCGAGTCAGGCCAAGGCCGAGGAAGTCCGACCTCGGAGTTCGCGGTTTCTCGCAACACTACAAGGAATAGAGTGAGCGACTATTCAGGTCCGCAGTTCCGCACAAGACTATAGTCTGGAGTCACGGAGTTCGGAGTTCGGAGTTGAAGTCCGAATAGAGGATGAAGACAGAGGCTCGACCAACGCCGAGATAGCGAAGAAACAATCAATAATCAAACTGAAGTACAAAACATATCTAACTAGCTTTTAAAACTAAGTACGCTATTGTCTATTGAATACAATAGCGTGCGAGATATTGGTAAGTAAGAAACGTTAAACAATAAGGTAGCAAGGTGACTTAGTAAGGTTAAACAATAAAGGACTTCGGGCTTGGTAAGGACGCCCGAGAAAGAAGTCGGACTAGACAATAAGGCCTCGGAGAAATACAAGTCCGTCGGCCCGATGAGTAATCAGTGATTAGAAGGGAAACGCTCAGTAGACCTTCATAGCGTGAAAACCCTCTCGGGAATTGCCGGACCGGGCCGGCCGGGCCGGCCGGTCCGACAAAGCACGGATATAACAATACTGTTATATCCATGCAACATCCCCAGTCTTCTCGTCGACCTTCCGGTAGCTCCGGTAGGTTCCGAGGCTCCGGTATATTACCGGAGCCTCCGAACCATCCGGTACCATCGGGTTTTTACGCAATGAAGGATTACTGAACGTTTCCCGTTTATCTGTCTTCCTTTCTTTTCACTTATTGTCATACGACTTCTCATCAGTCCATCTGACTTGACTTATTGTTAAGAACCACTCTCCTTCCTTTTATGGAATACAATTAGATACTTAGTATAAATACGTCTTTAATATGTCCTGTACGTCAGATTGATAATTGACGTTGCTTGGCTCACTTCCTTGCACTGAGTCGTCTCCGTCCTCTCCGGTTCCCTCCGGTACTCCGACTTGTCTTCCTCTATCGGATACCTGCCGGTTAGGGTAGTCACTCACCCTTGACCCCCTGTGGTGTTGTGATCCTCCTTCGTATACGTTCCGGACCCTCCGGCCCTCCGACGCTCCGACATACCGGAGCCTCCGGTCCTTCGGCCATTTACTCTTCGGGTCCACCCCGGCTCGGTATATAACAGTGCCTGGGGCAAGATTTTTCTCCGTGATTCCCTCATGGGCCCTTTGCATTGTCAGCAAAGTCCAACATTGACGATCATGCCCAGTGGTACCGGTATTGGGGTGGCTCTAAGTCCGCTTCCCCTTCGAGATTTGCAGAAGTGTTGTCCACAGCACGCAGATTGTTCCTATAATCATTCCCTCAATGTATTCGCTGCGTTCACAGTGTTCCATGTAAATAAGTATATATGGTTTTCATCCTGAAAAAGTTCTGATGGAAATGTTGAACCTGTTATATTGTTATATACCGAGCCGGAGTGGACCAAAAGATGAACGCCGGAGAACCGGAGGCTCCGGTATGTTGGAGCGTCGGAGGGCCGGAGGGTCTGGAACGTATACGAAGGAGGATCACAACACCACAGGGGGTCAAGGGTGAGTGACTACCCTAACCGGCAGGTATCCGATAGAGGAAGACAAGTCGGAGTACCGGAGGGAACCGGAGAGGACGGAGACGACTCAGTGCAAGGAAGTGAGCCAAGCAACGTCAATTATCAATCTGACGTACAGGACATATTAAAGACGTATTTATACTAAGTATCTAATTGTATTCCATAAAAGGAAGGAGAGTGGTTCTTAACAATAAGTCAAGTCAGATGGACTGATGAGAAGTCGTATGACAATAAGTGGAAAGACAGGAAGACAGATAAACGGGAAACGCTCAGTAATCCTTCATTGCGTAAAAACCCGATGGTACCGCATGGTCCGGAGGCTCTGGTAATATACCGGAGCCTCGGAACCTACCGGAACTACCGGAAGGTCAACGAGAGGGCTGGGAATGTTGCATTGATATAACAGTATCCCCCTCTTAGGTTCCTCTCCCATGAGGAACCCAAAAGGAATGAAGTTTGTCGAACAATGAGGAAGCGTGGGAAAATAAACAAGATCAAAAAGTCACGTGCTGTTGGTTTTGACTCAGACCTTTCTTTCTTTCGCACCACGACCATCTCCGGTACTTAAACACCACACCACGATGTCCAGCAACGGAAACAGCAACAGTGGGCACGAGGGGTCGAGCAACAGTGACTGCAGCGACGCTGGTAACGGCAAGAAAACCGGGAAGGGGAAGGCGCGAGCAACGATGACGGAGCTGCTGGACGAGGCCGTCCAGTGGTTCTACGACGAGAGGGAGCAGCGCCGGGCTCGCCTGATCTCGGCGTACCAGGAGCAGGCGGAGGAGGCGGCGCAGCGTGCGGAGGGTGGCGTCCGAGGAGGCCGCTCGAGCCCTCCAGCTTATTCCCGACCTGGAGGCTCTCGACGCGGAGGCTCCGGAGTTCGATGAGCTGCCGGTCATCGAGACATTGTCCCCAGAGCACGTGGTGAGGACAACGACGAGCTGAATACCGAGGACGACAGCGATGTCGAACAACAGGGTGACCACGGTGTGTCGCAGTGAAACCGGAGGTTCCGGTATTAATGGTTTTTATTTTCATAGTTTGTGACTCCTGCCGGAAGAGCAGGGAGGTGTGCGTCGTCGAGCACGGACACACCGTGTGCCGTCGTTGCCGCGTGAAGCATATCCAGTGCAGCCGCGCCCGTCCCCTTGGTCCCCCTCGCGTCAACAAGCGACGTGAGGCTCAGGAGGCCCGTCGTCAGGGGTGCGCACCGGTTGCGGGGCCCTCGCGGACGCGCCGGAACGCCCGGACGGAGCGGGCTGACTGGAGTGACCGCGAGGTGCGCGATCGTATGCGGAAGGAGCGGGAAGGAGGGCCCGGAAGGCGGAGGGCAGAGAGGGTCTGCGGGCACAGGTCCGGGAGCTTGATGCTCACGTCGGATACCTCGGGGAGCAGGTGGGGGCGCACTATGTTGCGCTATAAGCTGGCATACCGCGCGTGCCAGCTTATACTCAAGACTCTCGCAGCGCCGGGGAGTGGTCGGGAGGTACCGCCTGGGGTAGAGCGGATGCTCCGCTGGATGGCCGCCGACATGGAGGCCTCCCAGTGGGATTTTTCCCTCGTGGAGCAGGCGGAGCTCGACCTGGCCGCCGAGGAGCCGGTGAAGGATGAGGATGCGCCCCCGGCGAAGCGCCGGAGGCTGATGAAGCGCGGGAGCCCCGAGGTGGAAGAGAAGGAGGTGGGACCCGTCGAGTCGGAGGACTCGGAGGCGGAACCGGAGGCTCCGGTTGCGCCCCGAGCCCGTTCCGAATCCTGGCCGGAGGATTTCCGGTCCACGGACGGCGGGGAGGATGAGAGGATGGAGGTGGACGCGCCTGGGGCGCTGGAGGGGCCGGAGGGGCCCGAAGAACAAATCGCCGCGACGTCCCGAGTTGCGAGCCAGGCTGCGGAGGCGAGGACCATTACGGTCCTTACCTTCAAGCCCGACCCCGAGCCTGTCCCGCCTCCGCCGCCCACTCCTTCGCCTGCACCGGAGCCTCCGGTGCAGGTGAAGAGGGAGTCGGAGGTGCGCGAGTTCCAGACTCTCGTGCTGCAGCCGGGAGCGCCAGCCGGATTCCACGAGGAAGATGGAATCTTCGTGATGGACGATTCGGATGAGGAGATGGGGGAGCCGGAGGCTCCGGAAAAGCCGGAAGCGTCCGGAAGCGCGGAGTGAAGGCCCTGGAGGCCTAAGGACAAAAAGGACATTTGTAATTATGAAATGAGCGTTGTATTTCGATTTGGATGAATTTTTGTTTTTTCTTGATTTTAATTTTGTGTGATGAGTTAATATTCGGGTCCGGGCTTATTCGGAAAGCGCCGGTGAAAGTTGTCAATATGTTCGGCCGCGTCCAAGTCGTCCGCCCCAACCCAAGCATACTGATCGTTGGTATTCTCGTATCCGAGCCATTCGACGTAGTACCGGAGCTTAGTCCGGAACCTCCGGTCAATCTTCGAGTCAACAATTTGCTTGATTTCAAAGTGCGACTCGCCGTCGATGATTTCTACGGCTGCCGGAGGTGGCTCCTCTCGTCCCGGGAATGGGTTCGGAACGTGCGGTTCGAGTTGGGAAATATGGAAAACTGGATGGACCTGCGATAAGGATTTCGGAAGTCCGAATGGTATAAGAAGCGGCACTGGGTTTGCCAATAACTTCGTAAGGGCCAAGATACGTCTCCGAGAATTTCGGAGTTGGCCGGCTGGTGTGAAGATGTTTCGCAAGGATA
This sequence comes from Mycena maculata, assembly GCA_029448575.1. Lineage (NCBI taxonomy): Eukaryota > Fungi > Basidiomycota > Agaricomycetes > Agaricales > Mycenaceae > Mycena > Mycena maculata. Next base: position 100,930 of record JARJLG010000080.1, on the reverse strand, counting down.
AAACCTGATCGCCGATCGAAAGCGGAGGTTGCGGAGCCCGTTTCCGGTCTCCGGTTTCCTTGTACCGCTCCTGGGCAAAAGTGATTTGCTCCCGGAGGAACTGGTGCAGTTCCTGAAGATCAACGACGAAATCCTTGGCGTACATGTTCGCAACGTCACGCTCCGGATGGACCGTGATTGCCGGATTGTAACCCTTGTTGGCGAAGAAGGGGGAGATGCCGGTCGAAGCATTCGGAGCGTTGTTGAGAGCGAATTCCGCGAGCGGAAGGAGTCGGATCCCAATCGTCCTGTTGATACGAGCAGTAGATGCGGATATATTGCTTCAACAGTCTGATTCATACGTTCCGTTTGACCAGTCAGCCTCCGGATGATAACCGGAAGTATAATGGATCTCCATATTGAGAAGTTCGCCCAGCGACCGGAAGAATGAAGCGATGAATTCGGAGCCCCGGTCGCACGTAACATGTGCCGGAACACCGTGTTTGGAAAAGACGTGAATGAGGAAGAGGCGAGCGAGCTCCGGCGAATTGATATGAGTATCGCAAGGAATGAGAATGACCTGTTTGGATGACCGATCAACAATCACCAAAATGCAGTCAAACTCGCCGGAGAGAGGGAGTTGCTCGATGAAGTCCATGGAAATGGAATGCCAAGGCCGGAGCGGAACCGGAAGGGGTTTCAGGAGTCCGTAAGGCCGATGCCGAGGCTTTTTGTTGCGCTTGCATAGAACACACGACCGACAGTAGTCCCGGACGAAGGTCCGAACCTCCGGCCAAGTGTACTCACGGCGTACGAGTGCTAAAGTGCGATTCTGTCCAAAGTGGCCAGCCAACTCGTGATCATGCAGATTCTGCAGAACACGTACAGCGGAGCTGGTCCGGAGCATCTCCGGAAACCACCGGAACGTAAATGCGATCGTAGAGCCGGAGCATACCGGAAGGGTCGAGTTTCCAGCGCGGAGTAGGTGCCGGAGGCTGCGGAAGCAATGCCCGCAACGGCGGCTGGGTCATCGTTGTAGTGGGCACGAATGTCGGAATAGAGCTTCTCAACATCCATAACGATGGAGGAACGGAGGGTGATTTCCTCGAGGAATGTGGCCCGGAGCGACGCGGTGAGTTGATCTTGAGTAAAAATGGGGCGAAAATTTTGAGGATTCAATTGGCTGTAAGCCCTATCCCCCTCTTTAGGGTAGACGTCCCATCGTCTAGTCAAAGCGTCTGGCTTAGCTCCGAGCTTACCCGGATGGAACCGGATAACCATATTGAAGTGGCACAGGTATTCCGACCACCGGACTTGGCGGCGAGTGAGGATTTTGGTCGTCGCGAAGTATTCCAGGTTCTTGTGGTCGGTTACGACGTCGACCGGAAGCTCCGGTCCTTCGAGATAATGCCTCCAGTGTTTAAAGGCGTCGAAGATGGCCAGGAGCTCCTTGTCGTGAGTGTCGTAGTTGAGTTCGGCCGGACCGAGTGTCCGAGACCGGAACGCAATGGGATGGATTTCGCCATCATCTCCGAGGATGGAGAGAATCGAGGCGATTGCGTAGTCGGAGGCGTCGGTTTCGACAGTGAGCTGCCGGAACGGAATCCAGTGTGAAAGTACCGGAGCCTCCGTAAACGCGTGCTTGAGGGTGTCAAATGCGAGTTGGCAAACCGGGGTCCAATCCCATCGGACGTTGGAACGAGTGAGGCGAGTAAGAGGGATCGTGATCGCCGAGTAGTTCCATATGAAACGCCGATAAAAATTACAAAACCCAAGGAAGGACTGAACGTCCTTCACTTTCCGGGGTTCCGGCCAATCAACGATGGCGGAAACCTTGTCCGGAGACATCCGGAAGCCTTCCGGCGACAGGATGTAACCGAGATATTCGCAGGTGGTGACGCTAAACTCGCATTTTGAGAGTTTGCAGTAGAGTCCGGCCTTCCGGAGGCGCCGGAGCACTTCCCGAACGTGTTCGAGTATGTTGGGTCGGATCGTCGGAATAGATCAATATGTCGTCTAAATAGATGACTGACGTACACGTCCAACAGATCGCGAACAAACTGTTCAGGAACCGCTGAAAAGCGGCCGGAGCGTTGGTAAGGCCTTCCGGAACAACCCGGAATTCGAAGGACCCATAGCGAGAACGAAACGCCGTCTTAGGTTCGTCACCCGGAGCGATCCGGAGGAGATGGTATGCGTGCCGGAGATCAAGTTTTGTATAGATGCGAGCCTTCCCGGGAGCATCGAGGAGATCGGCGATGAGAGGAAGCGGATAGCGGTCCTTCTTCGTAATCCGATTAAGTACCTCGGTAGTCGACGCACAACCGGAGGCTACCGTCCTTCTTCTTAGCGAAGAGAATAGGAGCTCCATGACTTGAACGAGTCGGGTATATAAATCCCGACTTCAAATTCTTGTCGATGAAGTCCCGAAGGGCAGCGAGCTCGGTAGGCGAAAGGGAGTAGACATGACCGACCGGAGGCTCCTCGCCGTCCAGGAGCTCGATTTTGAGGTCGAATTCTCGATGAGGAGGAAGATTGTAAGCTTCCTGCTCTGAGAAGACGTCAGCGAACTCGTGGTACTCGGAAGGTATACCGGAAGTGTCCGGAGCAGATGCGGAAGCAAACCGGGCACGGGCTTCTTCCGAGGGAGTGGCGCGCATCGTATATTGACAACAATCCTTGTCTCGAATGATGGAGCGGTAAGCCGCAGCAGACACGAGAGACACAAGCGGAGGGGTAGAGAGAGGACGAGGCCCGGAGGCCTCCGGAATCTCCATGGAAGGAGCAAGAGTCTCCATGGAAGGAGCGGGAGATGGCGGAATCGTCGGAGTCGGTGTAGGCGCCGGAGCCGGAACGACTTGAACCGGAGGTGCCTCGTCCGTAATCGGAGCTACCGTAGCAGATCCCGGAATTATTTCCGGGGTTGTCGACAGGGATTTCCTTACGGGATCGGGCCGGAATGTGATAGAGGCTTCGGACCAGTTAATCAACGGATTAATGCGGCTGAGCCAATTGTATCCCAGGACCAGATCGCAAGGAGAATCAAGACGTGTGACGAAGAAGTCCATGTATTGAACTTCGCCAGAAGGGAACCGGAGCAACAACCGGAGCATCCGGTTAATGATGGAAGATGAGCCGTCGAGATACCGGACCCGTACCGGGTCCACCGTATACGTGGAAAACGCATTAGATTCGCAGACTTTCAATGATACAAAACAATGAGATGATCCGGAGTCCACAAGCGCACGCACACGGGAGTTGAATCCCGCGACTACTCGAGAGAGAATAGATGGAGACATGGAAGAGCATAGCTCCGGCTCGGAGATGTCCGACCGGAGGGAAGAAATATCGAGAGAGACGTAAAGGGCATTAGGGAAGAGAGCGGAAGCGTTGAGACGAACCTCGGTGAGCACCCGTGAGTCAACGCAACTCGGACCAGGTGCGGAGGATTCCGAGTTGCTGATCAATTTTTTGACTCAGCAGCCGCGGCGGCCGGCGTAGCCGGAGTCGCCGGAGCCTGGGTGGTCGTACCGGAGGTCGAGGCCTGGGCGGCTTTGGCGCTAGCCTGCCCAGGACGCTTGTTGCAGTTGTCGGCTGTGTGACCCTTACCTCCGCAGTACATGCAGAGGTTATTCTTCCGGCGACGCTCTCGTTCGTCCTGCTTGATCTTTCCACTGGCGTCGAGCTTGTCGGCGTAGGCGCGAGCGGCAGGAGTGGCGTCGGACGACTTGGCCTTGCCTTTACCCTGGTTACCGGAGCGTCCGGCATTGTTACCGGAGTTTCCGGCAGTCGCAGCAGTAGAGGAGGGTGCGGGAGCGTTGGATGATTTGGAACCCTTGCCGGAATTCCGATTACTGGGTTTCGGGTTGCCGGATTGACCTCCGGTAGCGTTACCGCCACCGGAACCGGAGGGTTTATCGCGTTCACGCTCCCGGAGCTTCTCCGCCTCGCGTTTCCAGTACCGGCCATCGATGATGCGAGCGACCAACTTCACTCCGTCGAGGGTGTTGGCATAGTTATGATGAACCATGTCGTCCTTGATCCGACGGGGAAGTCCTTCGTAAAACTGATACCGGAGGGCGTTATCGCTCCACCGGGTCAAAACCGAAAGGAAGTCGAACTCGATGATGTAAGTGGTGATCCGGTCGCCGGATTTCATCCGGCACGCGCGAATCTTGTCCTCGGCATCCCCAACCGGATCATGCGGCCCGAAATTTAACGTAAGCTCCTGAATGAAGACGGCAAAGTTGCCGTCCCAGACCGGAATGATGGTCGGGTCGTAAAGATTGGGGGAAAACCATTGCTGAGCGCTGCCCCGGAGGTACGAAATGATGTAGAGAATACGATCATCGTCGTCCGGAAAGTCTTGCGGGCGCTCCGCAAAGTGCAAATAGCACTGGGTGAGGAAGGACGAGAGTTTAGCCGGGTCCGATCCATCGAAGGTGTCCGGATTACGGAGATTGGATCGGTTGGAACGAGGAGGAAGGTCCGCGGGACGAGCGGAGAACACATTGATGGCATCCCGGAAGGTCCGGATGGTGTCCATGATTAAGGCCTCGTTGGCCTCAGGCGTCGGAACACGACGAGGAGCACGAGGTATACCGGGACCTCCGGGGCCACCGCCAGGTGGACCGCCAGGGGGGCCTCCGGGTGGACCACCTGGAACACCAGGACCACCGGGACCGCCGGGACCTCCGGGGCCACCTCCGGGTGGACCTCCGGGAGGGCCGGGCGGTGGACCAGCACCACCACCTCCACCACCACCACCATCACTGCCACCATCGCCTCCATCGCCGTTATTACTCCCCCCGTCATGAAGGGAAGGAGCAGGATCACGCTCAGGAAGCTCCTCCGACAAGTGGAGGCTTGCTGCATGACCTCCGGAACGTACGGAGTCTTCGGAAGCCTCCTGGGGATCTTCCGGAACCTCAACGATACGAGGCCCAGCGATGGGAGATACGCTACGAGAGATTGCTGCAGCGCGGCGTGGATGGGGTGAGGCCGGATATCTCACCGGATTCTCGGGGGTCCGGGGATTGAGAACTAACCCCGGAATTGTTGTCGGAGATGGCATAGGCGGCGCGGGTGAACTCCGAGTGAAATGCGGAGTGTATCGAAGGGTGGGTGATACCGGAATAGACGGGTACATCGACGGACCGAGAACTTGGACCGGAGTACTCATCGGAACGATCTGGCTGAACATACGGGATTCTCGACGAGGTTCCCGATCAGTCCGACCAGTGTTGGAACGTTCGATTTGTTCCGTGTTGGGTAGATTTGGATTAGGAAGACGAGACATTGCCAGTCAGAGTAGTGAGATTGATAATACTGTTATATACCGAGCCGGGTTGGACCCGAAGAGTAAATGGCCAAAGGACCGGAGGCTCCGGTATGTCGGAGCGTCGGAGAGCCGGAGGGTCCGGAACGTATACGGAAGAGGATCACAACACCACAGGGGGTCAAGGGTGAGCGACTACCCTAACCGGCAGGTACCCGATAGAGGAAGACAAGTCGGAGTACCGGAGGGAACCGGAGAGAACGGAGACGACTCAGTGCAAGGGAAATGAGCCAAGCAACGTCAATTATCAATCTGACGTACAGGACATATTAAAGACGTATTTATACTAAGTATCTAATTGTATTCCATAAAAGGAAGGAGAGTGGTTCTTAACAATAAGTCAAGTCAGATGGGCTGATGAGAAGTCGTATGACAATAAGTGAAAAGGAAGGAAGACGGATAAACGGGAAACGCTCAGTAATCCTTCATTGCGTAAAAACCCGATGGTACCGGAACGGTTCGGAGGCTCCGGTATACTACCGGAGCCTCGGAACCTACCGGAGCTACCGGAAGGTCGACGAGAAGACTGGGGATGTTGCATGGATATAACAAGTATCCCCCTCTTAAGACTCTTACCCTCAAGAGTCTTCGGAGTTAGCCCTGTTTGATCCGCCCGGAAAATATCGGTCGCCGGAATCACCGATGTCCGAGAATGTCCGAGGACGGCGGTCGAAGTCCTGTATGTCCGTAAGTCCGATAATTCCGGAGCCGCGGGAGTGTTAAGCGAAAGACATAAGGAGGGCGATTCGGAGTCGGAGTTTAAAATCCCCCTTGACTTGAACCACCATGTCGTCTGCGAATATCGTTGTCCCACCCCACCGTAATTCGTGCATCGGTGTTCGTCGGCGTCGTCGCTGACAACACCGACAGCCTGCCGCCGCACCGGGCGGACTTGTTTGAAAAAGATCGGGAAGTCCCAGGGCTGCATTGAGTGTTAGCAGTCCAAGGTGAAGTGCGAGTGGACTTCGGGCCCCGCCAACTCCGACCCCCGACCCCGAACTCTACCAACGCGTGACTAGCGGCGCTGGGCCCTCGGTGCCCGACGTTATCGCGGTAGCGGGCCCCTCGTCCGAGTCGCCTCGGGGTCCGAGACGTCGGAGTCCGAGGTCGCACTCCGGGTTCCCCGCGACCAAACGTTACCGCCCTCCCCGCCACAACTGCGGCCTCGCCTGCCCCTGCTGGTTCGAAATCGCCCAGCTGAAGCTGGTGGTCAAGACCGCCAATGAGCGCTATCGCTTGATCCGCGCTCAACACCGACGCAACCGCCTGAGCCGCTTGCAGCTCAACCACGCCATCCTACGGATCGAGGAGTGGATCAAGTCCGCCGACGCGGACTTCACCTTATACCTGCTGCCGATTTTCCGCGCCCACGTCTCGCTGTCCCCCGAGCTCTCCGAGGTTACACGCCTCGACGACCCCGAACTCGAGCCCGATCTAGATACCATTTGGTACGGGTTCGGAGATGATGTGATTGAGGACGGAGTTCGATCTCCGGACCCGACGGTGAAGCCCGAAGTGATGGATGTCGACGTCTCGGAGGTTTCGGGGTCGGTGGCCGAGGGAAAAGGAAAGGAGAAGGCGGTGGAGTCGGCGTCCAAAGAGGAGGAGGAGGAAGAACAAGAGGAAGGTTCGGAGTGGGGAGGAATTCCCCCGGAGGACTTGTAGATAGTAAGCCTCGGGGTTGTAAATAGAATAGTTTCTCGTTTGTAATGCGAAGTCACGTCTGATGTCTGATGTCCGAGAGAAGACCAATGTAAGAGGAAATCCGATTGACCGATGTCCGAAGGTTAATAGTTCGGACCCGGCTTGTCGGGGTATCGGAGGTGGAAGCTATCAACAAGTTCTGGTGCGTGAACATCGTCAGCTCCGACCCATGTATACTGCTCATCGGTGTTCTCATATCCAAGCCATTCCAGCTTGTATCGGAGTTTGACTCGGAACATCCGATCTAGCTTGGAGTCCACGATGTCCTTAACTTCAAAGTGCTCCTCACCATCAACGACTTCAACAGCCGCCGGAGGCTCGGGGACCCGAGAAGGATAAGGATTAGGAAGGTGAGTCTCAAGCTGAGAGACGTGAAAGACCGGATGGATACTCCGAAGCTCCTTCGGAAGCCGAAGTGTATAGGACATGGAGCTGGGTTTGGCGATGACTTCGTAAGGTCCGAGATACTGCTCGGAGAACTTCGGAGTTGGACGAGTGGTTCGGATATGCTTCACCAAGACGTAGGCTGAATCTCCGATGTTAAAGGTCGGACCAGGGTTGCGACGCCGATCGGCCGATTCCTTGTATCGGAGTTGAGCAGAAGTGATTTGCTCTCGGAGGAACTCGTGAAGACTTTGTAGGTCTACGGCCATGTCTTTAGCATAAGTGTTAGCCACGTCGCGCTCCGAATGAATGGTTATAGAAGGATGGTAGCCCTTGTTCGCGAAGAAGGGTGAAACTCCGGTAGATGTGTTCGGAGAGTTGTTGTAAGCGAACTCCGCCAAGGGTAATAGGCGGTCCCAGTCATCCTGCTGGTAAGAAGTGTACATTCGGATGTACTGTTCCAAGGTCTGGTTAGCGCGCTCGGTCTGCCCATTGGCCTCGGGGTGATACCCCGAGGTGAAGTGCAACTCCATGTTAAGCAGCTCGCCTAAAGACCAAAAGAACGCCGAAATGAACTCCGAACCCCGATCACAGGTGACGTGAGAAGGAACTCCGTGTTTTGAAAAGACATGAACAAGGAAGAGTTGAGCCAGCTCGACCGATGTGATGTGAATGGTGCAAGGGATGAAAATGCCTTGTTTTGAAGAGCGGTCAATAATGACGAGAATGTTGTTGAAACCACCGGATAAGGGTAGTTCCTCGATGAAGTCCATAGAAATCGAATGCCAAGGCCGAAGTGGGACCGGAAGGGGCTTCAAAAGCCCGTAAGGTTTGTGCCTAGGCTTTTTGTTGCGTCTGCACAAGACACAGGATAGACAGAAATTCCGAACGAAACTCTGAAGCTCGGGCCAGGTATAACTCCGACGTACAAGCTCCAAAGTCTGATTCTGTCCGAAATGCCCCGAAAGGACGTGGTCGTGGTGAAATTGAAGAACTCGGACTCGGAGTTCATCTGAAACTCCGTTGACTAAAGGCACATAAATGTGTTCATCGAGTCGGAGTAGACCTTTTCCGTCGATAGACCAACGTCCGGAGTCTGAAGCAGCATGTCCGAGTCCGATGACCGCCGCGGGGTCGTCTCGGAGATGGGCGAGAATGTCGGTGTGAAGCTGCTCAATGTCCATAATGACCGAAGCCCGAAGGACTGGTTCTTCAAGGTAAGTGGCTCGGAGTGACGCTGATAACTGATCCTGAGTGAAAACGGGGCGAAAATTGTGAGGGTTAACTTGGCTATAGGCCCTATCCCCCTCTTTAGGGTAGACGTCCCATCGTCTAGTTAATGCGTCCGGCTTGCCACCTAAGCGACCAGGGCAAAAGCGAATGACCATATTAAAATGGCAAAGGTACTCGGACCAGGGTACTTGACGACGAGTCAAGACCTTTGAAGTAGAGAAGTACTCCAAGTTCTTGTGGTCAGTGACCACATCGATAGTCAGTGGTGCGCCTTCGAGATAGTGACGCCAAGTTTTGAAGGCATCAAAGATGGCTAGGAGTTCCTTGTCGTGAACGTCATAGTTCAACTCCGAAGGATTAAAGGAATGACTCCGAAAAGCCACCGGGTGGATGTCACCGTCATCTCCGAAGATCGAGAGTATGGCGGCTAGAGCATAGTCTGAAGCATTGGTCTCGACGATGATTTGTCGGCCCGGAACCCAATGGTGAAGGATCGGGGCTTCGGAGAACGCGTTCTTGAGGCGTTCAAACACCGATTGGGCCAACTCCGACCAGTCCCATTTTACTCCGGAACGAGTCAAACGAGTGAGGGGAATGGTGATGTCGGAGTAGCCATTGATGAAACACCGATAGAAGTTGCAAAAGCCGAGGAAGGATTGGATGTCTTTAACCTTCTGAGGGACCGGCCAGCCAAGAATGGCACCAACCTTGTCCGAGGCCATCGCAAAACCGTCGGGGGAGAGAATGTAAGCGAGGTATTCACAAGTCGTAACTCCGAACTCGCACTTCGGAAGTTTGCAGTAAAGTCCGGCTGCGCGTAATCTCCGAAGGACTTCTCGGACATGCGAGGTGTGCACATCGGAGTTGTCGGAGTAGATTAGAATATCATCAAGATAGACGACCACGCAGATGTCGAGCAAGTCCGAAAAGAGACTATTCACAAAACGTTGAAAGGCCGCGGGTGCATTAGTCAGCCCTTCAGGGATGACTCGCCACTCATAAGAGCCGTAGCGAGTCCGAAAGGCCGTCTTCAGCTCATCACCTTCAGCGATACGCAAAAGGTGGTAGGCATGTCGGAGATCGAGCTTGGTATAGATTCGGGCTTTGCCCGGAGCGTCGAGTAAGTCCGAAATGAGCGGAAGAGGGTAGCGATCCTTCTTTGTAATGCGGTTAAGTCCTCGGTAATCGACGCAAAGCCGAAGGCTTCCGTCTTTCTTCTTAGCGAAGAGTATCGGAGCACCGTGACTGGACTTTGAAGGGTAAATGAAGCCCGCCTTCAAGTTCTTGTCAATGAACTCGCGCAAGGCCGTGAGTTCGGACTCAGACAACGAGTAAATATGTCCGATCGGCGGTACTTCACCGTCCTCGGTGTCTATTCGGAGGTCAAACTCCCGATGAGGAGGAAGGTTGAACGCTTCGGACTCCGAGAACACGTCGGCGAAGTCATGGTACTCCGAAGGCAAGTCCGACTGGTCCGAAGCTAGTGTCGAGGACCGAGCGAGGACATCTTCGGCCTTCGGGGTTGCGCGAAGAGTATACTGCACCGTACCGGCTTGTCCGATGATCATGGAGTAAGCAGCAGCGGAGACGAGTGAGACCAAGGGTGTGGAAATTGGAGGGCTGGTAAAGCCCGAAGAGGAGTCCATAGAAGGACCAAGGTCCGGTAAAGACATTGTCGGGGTTTCTGGTACAACTCCGAACGCTGGTAAGCCAGTCGTCGGAGTCGGCTCGGAGTTGTTCAACAACCACCTAATAATCCCACATAACCCTTCATATTAGAAGGGGCATACCCCCCCCCTGTGCCCCTTCTAATATGAAGCGTTTGAAGAAAAGCCAGTGTGCTGCAAAAAATGCTGCACGCAAGGTCCAAATATACTGCAAAGGCACTGCAGCATATGGGCCTTTGGACTTAGAGCTCTCAGTCGTTACTTGTATTAAGTAATCCTGTTGGGTGTTGTCAATAGTGGGAGTTAGAATGGCTCAAAAAGGAAATTTTCAAGAAAATACAAGAAAAATACAAGAAAAAAATAGAAAAAAATAGAAAAAAATAGAAAAAAATATTAAGAGGCTGTAATGGATCCAAAAAAGGAAATTCAGTAAAAAATATTGTAAAATACAGGAAAAAATATAATAAAAAATATAATAAAAATAATAACTTCTTCTGTGTAGTATATTCACCTCTGAGACTTGAAGCTTTGAAGAGAGAATGTATTACTTAATCCTGCCAGGGTGGGATACCTAAAAAAGGAAATCCACTAAAAAATATTGTAAAATACAAGAAAAAAAAAAAAAAAAAAAAACCCACTCTTCCCCCTCCACCCAGTCGCCATTGGATGAGACACCTAAAAAGGAAATTCACCAAAAAATATTGTAAAATACAGGAAAAAAATCACCACTCTTCTCCCTCTACCCATACTACCATGGTAGGTTTTATTAGAAGGGAGATGTAGTGGTCTAATGGGTACTATAGCTGCCTGATAAATGATGGCTGCCCATATTGAGGTTGCAATTGATGCCTGGTTGCATTAAATGCTAACATGTGTTCAAAAAGTGTCGGCTCTCGGAAAGTATTTTGCATTTTGCGGGCCAATGAGACCGCCAATCACAAAATGCTATAGATGACTCTTGTAGCCCTTGATGAGCTCTACAATTTGGGTATAGGGATCAAAGGTTTGGCTGATGATTTTCCTTTTTGGGACACTAACGCTTTCGTCCCAAAAAGGAAGTTTGCTACATTGGCCCTTCTCTGGCTCATAATTCAACCATTTTGGATGTTCTAACTGGATAGGAATGTTGTTCTGGGTTCTTTGAAGCCAACTAGGACACATTACATCAGTAAATTGACAAGTCCTTTTCTGAGGTCTTACCACAGCTTTTCTTGGCTTTTTCATGTTTTGGCTTTTGGCGGCACTTTTATCTCACCTTTTCTCTGGCTTATATGAACTTCATGCTTTTTTCCTCCTTTTCGGTTTTCGTACCTTTTGAGCGGCAATTGATCAAGTCAATCATTGATCCACCTGGACGAGAAGGAAACCAGTTTCCGTGCATTCAAATTGTTGTATCAACGGCAATAATATTAATTACTAAAAGGCGATCTCATGTGCATGATGATCAGCATATTTGTTAACATAAAAAGCCTTGAAAGCGTCCAAAGAATCAGAGAAATCGAAATTGTGTATAGGTACGAAGTCTCGGCCAGCGACACCAATAAGATGTGCACCACGGAGCAGGCAATCGAGATGAACAACGGCAAGACTGGGAGCGCCACCACGAAGAGAATCGGGAGTCACAATCCACATCCCAGTTTCAGGACAAGGGTGCTCGCCCCGAGCCGAAAACCAGTGGATCAATGCACAAGGATAATCGACCCCGCGAAATTTGAAATGAAAAAACATGTGTACACGCGCAGCGTGCAGCCCCTGGAACCCAACGAGGTCGGTGTCATGCTCCAAGAAGACACAATCGTATCGAGGTGGCCCACGGTACCAAGATTTTGTGGCCCGGATCCGCTCATGATGCATCCCACCAACACCACTGACATCGCTGGGAGCGTAGAACACAGCGCGGGCAGAGTGGTAAAGGAAGATGCGTTCGGAGAACTCGGGGCATTGAGCGAGGGGGATTTGTCCGCCGGGGGTCGGTGCATTTGGGTTCAGTTGATCAAAGAGGAAGCGGCGGATCAGCTCATGAAGGCGCGGCTGCTCCATGTACAGGGCTAGCTCATGAACATCACGAGGCACTCGACGAACTACGAATCAATGAGCAAAAGAAAAAGAAACAGAAATGGCCGCCACACACTGTAGGTCTTCGCCAATTTAACCTCCCCAATACAGGTAGCGCCTTCAATAGCCCCGTTGTCAACATGGTCATCGTCCGGGTTCTCGGGAGCGGGGGAGGCAGATCCATTGCGCAGCGGTGGGGGTGGAGGAAGGAGAGCACCATCGAGCATGCCACGGGCAGCAAAATCGACGCGGGCGGCAGCTAGTTTGTCAAGCCGTTGGTTTGTTAAGAGGATCTGGCTCAATGGTTTGTTATGGTTTGTCCGTCTGTACGGTTTCTTGACGGCCTTGATATGCTTCGACTCGGTGATGGAGGAGCACAGTCCATTGGGGGCACCGAACATCTGGATAAGAGGACGATAGTGGACGATGGAATGCTGGCGTGGGAGGGAGAAGCCCTCGGGCCGTACGCTGGCCCGAAAGACTTCGCGGTGAAGGCGGAAACGCGAAACAGAATTGTCGATGGCGATGAGGGTGTCCTCATCGATGACCGATCGTCGGACCAGATGGCAGAACTCGATGATGTCAGCCACAGTCTGGACGACCGCGGCAGGTACGTGGCCAGCGATGGCGGGCAAATAGACCTGGAGGGCATAAATATTAGATTCTTCTGATGGCAAGTACACACCTTCATGAGACCTTTCGAATCGTTCCCAGTCCATTGCTTGTAGCCCCTCCCCGTATGGAAATGTCGCAGACCCGGAAACGGTGGAGTAACAGAAATCCTGACGGAATTTAGGTCATCACGGCAACGGCCCTAGAATAGAAGAAGTCATACCTGCGATCAATGTCGGCTAGGATTTTGTCGGCCTCTGCCTTTTCGTGATTATCTCGGATGTACGTCTCGACCCAGTCGACGATGTGGTCCTTAAACGTGCCCTTGATAACTTGGTGCAGTAGATCCATCGAGATCAACTCGTGAATATCTGCGCGTGGAAAACCGGTGGTAAATGGCTGTAAAATTTGTAGATTAGAGACGTTTGAAATGATTTGGATTGCTCACAATTAGATCACCCACGATCCCAAAGTCGTCCCACAGCTCCTTCAAAGTACAGCCTTCCATCAGCGCATCTGTATGTTCGTGTGAGCGGCTGACGCTGGGGAGATCTAAATTGGTCGTCGGAGCAAGGCAGCTAATCAGGAGAGTTAGATGGCAAGGGAAAGGCGATGAAGAACCTACCGAGGACACCAGTTTTGGACGATACTGGTCAGGAGTGCCTGCTCCGGGTAATTGGCAATGTATGGACCCAGCCCATAAATTACGCGACGGAAGTGACCATCGCTGCAGCGGGTGACGCGGGGAACCGTCATGTGTGGCTTCAGTGGTGATAAAATTTTGTGGAGGGAAGAATGGAAGAGTTGGCGGCGAAATTTGCGAAATGCGGTACTGCCGGAATGATCGCGAGTTGCTAAAACCAGATCAGCGGGGGATTGGATGAAGTGTGAAGGACATACTCTTTGGGATTGAGAGAAAGGCCATGACGGAGAGGTGGGCTCGTCGCGTGGAATTATGGATATTGCCGATCCCGCTGTACAACGGATAAAACTCCGTGTTGCCGGTCCCAACGGAGACGGTCGTCTTGTCACTTCCCAGAACACTGGGGACGAACATGGCGCCATGAGTGCTCTCGTCCTTCGCAATTTTATCCTGGGAATACTGTTGAGAGTGCAGTTTGCAGAATCAAAAGGATAACACGTACCGCCTGCTCCCATACCCAATTGCCGGAAAATAAATCCACGTACTGGCACTTTCCATCCTTGAAAATATGCTTAGGAGCCCAGTCCATCTCGTCCTTGAAGTCTGGGTTGGCGAGTTGTTTCTCGAATATTCCCAGCGGCGAGCGAAACCAGACTTCGTATTTTTCCGTCATCCACGCAGGAACCTCGCCCGTCTCGGGCAGAGGACCCGTGTAGGTGACAGAAAAGGACTGCCATGGAACGTCGCCCTGCTGAATCGCATCGATTGTACTGTACAAATCTTTGTGATCAGCGAATGGGGGGTCAGTGCCTTTATAAAGGGCGGCGAGAAGCTGAGACAAGCGGTCGACACGCTTCCCGGCCATCTCCTCGTCGCAGTAAAGGAACTCGGCGAACTCAAATTCAGCGCGGCTTTCAAACGGAGAGAAATCGTCCAGGGCACGCTCCTCCCACGGAGGCGGAGGCGAATTTGGAGGGAGATCATAGCCATTGCGGTCGCAAGGTGTACCTATATGTTAAGGTCAGTATTGTGGATCCAGGTAATTAATTTCAATCCACACCGTCGAGGATTTCATGGTATTGAATATTAGTACCCCCGACGATTTTCCGGGATCGTTTGTTCCGGGGGCGGAGAGGGTGGGAGGTCGGGGCCGGGAGAGGGAGAAGGTGAAGGGAATTCATTTGGCTGGAAGTCCTCCGGCGGAGGACTTGGTGCTGCTGCTCCTGGTACATGAGGACGACCGACATTGTGGATTGTTTTTCGGTGGTCCTTGAGCCCACGTGGTGTCCTGAAGGTGCGCTTACAGTGACGCTCCGGACAGGGGAACGCATAGGCAGAAAAATGGCGGCATGATGACATGGAGGTACGAGCAGAAAATGGACTTGGAGTTTGAATATTCAGAGCCGACGGGCTCAGTGCTAACAGATAATCTTCCGAACCTTCGTAAAAATGCTAACGTTCGTTGCCGTTCCACGCGGGTGCGCAGATCGCCCACATGTGTGGTGGCGCTCCGAGTCAGAATAATTTCAAAAACAATCGAGGTCACGCCTTACTCGAACCATCTTTCGACCCAATCCGGATTCATCTTTCTTTCCACTCCCTCATGCCGCCCAAACCCCCTCCGCCGGCGTTGGCCTTGAGTCTACGCAAAAAGCGAGATCCGCATCCTGGTGAATCCTCGAAAGCCCGGGCCAAGCGTGCTAACGGGTCTGTCCAGAAGGATAAGGACGCAAAGACCGCAAAGAATAACGCCTCCGCGGCCAAACGGCAAGGCGGCATCGACAAGGCGGCTGCAGTGGAGTTACGGAAGGAGAGGGAGGCCGAAGAGAGGGAAGCTAATGCCAATCACCCTCCGCCCAAGACACAACAGAAGGTCCTTCGTCCACGCCCAGAGCCGCCGGCAACGAAGGAGCAGCCAGCAGGTGAGTGGTATATCTCTCACAAGAGCTTACTGACATTATTTTCGCAAGCCCCAGATGGCCATGTCGACCCCGTATCACCTGGACCCGGCAGCAGCGACGATTACGATCCTAAGGCTCAAGAAGACGATGCCGAAGAGTTCGACCCATCCGAGGACGACATGGACCCAAAGCCAGTACGCCCGAAGACCCAGAACAAACTAGCGAAGGGTTCTACGCGTCAGGCAGTACAGGATTCGTGCCAGGCCCAACGCAATTTGCTGCTTGCTGATCCCAAAACGACAGCGCCAGCTGGGCAGGCCAAGAGGAAGGCCTCTATCTCTGGGCAAGTTATTTGCTCATTTCATTTCCGCAGCAGCACTGACACACGCAAAGACCGACAGCTCCCCCACCGCCCAAGAAGACTAAGGCTGCCGCAATTGGGGGACTTCGCGAAGAGTGGAAGCATGGTAGGACACCCAGCAGCTCAGGAGTATCCCACCGATCCCAATCTGCGGGTTCTGCAATGTCCGTCGATCTGCAAAGCGATGGTGACATGATGGGACTACCGCCTGCGAGCGAGTACAACAACTCCAGCGAGGGAATTGGCGGCTTCGAGTCCGACGAGGATGACGGTGACGAGAAGAAGTGGGCTGCTGATCACAACGATAAAAAGGTCGGTCGTCAGATTGCAGCGGGGAATGCTGAGCTTGAGAATTTGACGAAGGTGATGTCTTCGTGTCGAGTCGCCGTTTGTTGCCGATCTGATCCTGATTTGTCAGCTCAATTCTCTCGCTGGCATTGTCGACACTGAGGCCGCTGGTCTCGTCCCTCTCCGTCGCGCCAAGTCTGGGGGAATCAAGAAGTCGGCAATAAACCTCACCCATCTTCCAGCGACCATCCGATCCCTCTTTAACTCCAAATACAAGCCTACTCTCCTCCAGTGGGCCGCGACGCTCCCTGCATGGGAAGGCATCGAGTCGTGGGCGGATATTGCTGACATATGGCTCAAGACCTTTCCTGAGCACCCCCTGAAGGATAATGATGACCTTCAGGCCATCGTGGTGAAGCTGGTGCGTGTAATCTCATCTCTTTGAATTGTCGAGTCACCGTAATTTCCAGTCCGAAGCCAAGCTCAATTCATGGCGCCACGCTTTCGCCACGGCCGCTCTGGACTCCCTCATGCAGCTTCTCAATGCCTGGGACCTCGATTCGCCCGTGGACCGCGCAGAAGCCGTGGAGTGGCTCCTCGAGAGGCTGGATGATGGTACTCGTATCTTCTATTGGTAGAAATATTATGCCGACCCGGTCGAGGGTGCCGATCCCGATGCTGAGCTTGAGGTCAAACCTAAGGTGCGTGCTACTGCTATGATAATGTCCCTATCCGGTCTGACACTTGCCATCGTAGGGCCTCTTGGGCGGCCAGCTTATCATCGACGCGCTTGCCTCCCACTACAAGGCTGCATATCCCAGCGGCGTCACATCCCGGAGCTCTCTCCCAGACAAGACAGTCCCCGAGGGTCCATTGGTATACGCAATTCAAGCGGTGTGTACCCTTGCGCTGCATTCCTTTCCCTACCTCACACGACCCAGGCGCAGCGCGCGCTCAATTACACCAAGACGGGGAAGTTTATTCTTCCCTCACAGCGCCTGGGGGAATTTTCCAAAACAAACTGGGGCGATAGGACGGGCCTCCAAGGTGGTGAACTTGTCCCGATCAACACCACATCCGACCTTGCGTCGCTCGTCCAGACGCTTACGGATGCTCAATGGTCCAAGATCGTGGATTCCGCCCTCGCTGCTGCGCGGCCATCGCGCCGGACCTCCAAAGCAGTCGAGGTCATCGATGTTGATGATGGGGTGCCCGTCGCCGCCACATACAACATCATTGACCACAACGATGAGTAGTGGCCGCACTGGTGAGGTCTGCCGCATGTGATTCTCATTCGGTTCGCTGATGCATGCGCTCTTTCTAGATCTTGCTCAGTTGTGGCGCCCTGTTTCAGGATCATTGTCGGCTGTAGTAGTGGAATCATAAATACAGTAGATATCGAGCAATATATTATTTATTCATCCTTTTTTGACCGACTGAAGTCCTTTTTTTATCCTTTTCTCAGTACTTATATGACCGCTTTTGGGGGCATCAAACACGCTTTTGTGCCCTTTTATGCCCTTTTCGCCTTTTTTTAAGCAACGGGGCCTGGAGTAAAAAAGTTGTGATGGCTTTTAGTCTTTTTTGGCTTTTCGTCTTAAAAAAGTCGAAAAAGCCAGAGAAAAGCCGACCTGCTAAGATGCTGATGTAGAGCCTACTACATTACAATAATAGGGTGAAAATAGCAAAGTTGATAAATTGTTCCCTGGCCATAATATCCTGGGGATATACAAATGGAAATGACTCTGGAGTGCATTACCTTGTTTCTTCAAGCTACAAAGATACCCTCCAAGTGGTTTATTGTTATCCAATGATACATCGCAATTTGGTCATACAAAGAAATTTCACTTTGACCCTATTATGTCTTCCTCCATGATATGAGATACCCCAAAACACATCCTTTGGGATTGGATGATGTATTCATAGTAGTAAAGTAGGCAATTGACACCCAAGGCACCCTGTACCCTATGTTTCAGGCTGATCTTGTTTTGTATTTTTGTTCACCATATTCAGCATGCCCCAGGGTCATGGATGATGTTCTGAAGGTTCTTACTGAGTTCCCTGGGCTATATGACTAGTTTTGGGTCAAAAGACAGGCCAATATATAATCATAAAACTCGAAAATGCTTAGTGACACCTTTTGCTTATTTCATGAATAGGGCATTAAGGAGACCATTTAGTGGGAAATAGACATTGGAAGTAGGATCAGACAGTGTAAATACCCCATATTATGATTTATTTCAAGTGAGCTCTAAGTCCAAAGGCCCATATCCAACACTACAAAGAATAGAGTGAGCGACTATTCAGGTCCGCAGTTCCGCACAAGACTATAGTCCGGAGTCACGGAGTTCGGAGTTCAGAGTTGAAGTCCGAATAAAGGATGAAGGCAGAGGCTCGACCAACGCTGAGATAGCGAAGAAACAATCAATAATCAAACTGAAGTACAAAACATAACTAACTAGCTTTTAAACTAAGAATGCTATTGTCTCTGGAATACAATAGCGTGCGAGATATTGGTAAGTAAGAAATGTATAACAATAAGATGCTAAGGTGACTTAGTAAGGCTAAACAATAACGGACCTCGGGCTTGGTAAAGAAGCCCGAAGAAGAAGATGGACGAGACAATAAAGCCTCGGTGTAATGTAAGTCCGTCGGCCCGATGAGTCAACCGTGCTTAGAAGGGAAACACTCAGTAGACCTTCATAGCGTGAAAACCCTTCTCGGGAATTGCCGGACCGATAATGCACGGATATAACAGGAGGAGCTCACGATAGGTGCCTGGAGTTTGATCCTAGCAAGTGCTGGCAACAGAATCAACTGTCTCGTTGCCGAATGGATTCCAATCCAGGTCTTTCCTCAATCTCTGCAAGAAGTCAGAATGCATGCTGTTGACCTCTTCGTCTGTATGAAGGTTGGTTTTGATTCCTTTCCGGCCTGTTGACCTGTGTGGAGGTGCTTTCCTGATGCCCTTTGCTGCAGAGCCACATTTTTCTGGCCCCTGTTCTACCTCTGAAAGCAAGTGAACAAGCAAGACCGTAATTAAAAGGCAGGATTTACTGTGATAGTCATCGGATGGGCCAAAGTTGTGCTGATAACGAGCTGCAACAATGTGTGCACATGTCCATCTTCTCATCTTGTCATACCCCCCTCTACATCTCAAGCTCCCTCCTTTCGTCCTTCTCCCATCTGCCTGTCTCAGCGTACTTGGTACAGTCACAAATGAAAGCACCATCGTTCTCTCAAATAACCATGTGATATTTGACAAGGCCTGAGTGTTTGGGGGGCTTGTCACCCTTCTCCTGTGGGCGGGACTGGGCCTTGGGCTGGTTTCGAGCCATGGTTGTGTAATAAGACAAGATAATAACCGAATTGCTAAAATTTTCCGCATTTGGAAAACTGGAGTTAGATCAACAAGTGGCAGAAAAAGACAAGCTAGGTCAACATCCAAACTGGGAAAAGATGAGTTGAGTCAACATCAAAACTAGGGAAAAGATGAGTTGAGTCAACATCAAAACTAGGGAAAAGATGAGCTAGGTCAACATCAAAACTGTGGAAAAGACGAGCTGGGTCAACATCAAAACTGTGGAAAAGACGAGCTGGGTCAACATCCAAACTAGGGAAAAGATGAGCTGGGTCAACATTAAAACCAAGAAGAAGATGAGTTGGGTCAACATTTTAAGTGGTGTCTCAGGAGCTCAGTCAGCAAGTGGGATACAGTGTAAAGTTGAGTTGAATCAACAAAGCACATGAGAAACTAAGCGGGCAGATCATTTGAATGAGACGATTGAATCAACACAGAAACATTGGGTTAAATCAGCAAGCGGAAAGTTGAGCGAGATCAACAATTGTGGGGAAGCTACATCAAGATAATGAAGTTCACTAGTCAACATCAGGCGCGCGTTGGATCAACAAGGGGGGGTTGTCGAAAAGCGGGGTTGAATCAACAAGGGTCCGCCGAAATCCCGCGTTGAGTCAGCATCACTCTCGGGGCAAAACATATTTTCGCGAACGGATGGCCAGAGTCCGGACCGAGTGGACCGCAGGGAAGCGGCCGTTGCGCCCGCACGCGATTGTTTTCTGGACGCCCGCGACGAGCCATTAAACTCGTCCATTTCAAAAGTGGCACCACTTGAATTTTCCCTTGACTTGTCTTCTTCCGTTTTGACCATGTCCGACAAAGCTACAAAACGCGCAAAATTCGAGCATGCGTGGGCGCGCATCCGCGAAGAACTCGTCAGCCATGTCGCCAGCGAGGGGATGCCCCCCGAAGCCATCGAGTGGTATGGCAAGGTGCGATTTTATTCAGATCCATCTAGATTCTCTCCTAACGTCGCGCAGAATCTCGACTACAATGTTCCCGGCGGCAAGCTTAACCGCGGTCTCTCCGTCGTCGACACGGCAGAGATTCTCAAGGGTGCGACCCTCGACGACGACGAGTACTACAAGGCCGCCATCCTCGGCTGGGGCGTCGAGCTCGTGCGTCTCGCATTTTCTATTGTTCTGATTTTTTTTTGTAACCATTTTTCTGGGCAGCTGCAAGCGTTCTTCCTCGTGTCAGACGACATTATGGATACCTCCATTACGCGCCGTGGGCAACCCTGTTGGTACCGCGCGCCGGGGATTGGCATGATCGCCATCAACGACTCGTTCATGCTCGAGAGCGCCATCTACTACCTCCTCAAGAGACACTTCCGCACCACACCGTACTACGTTGACCTGCTCGAGCTGTTCCATGACACGACGTACCAGACCGAGATGGGCCAACTCATCGACCTCATCACCGCACCCGAGGACCACGTCGACCTGAGCAAGTTTTCGCTCAAAAAGTACGCGTTCTCGCCTGTTTTCCTCTATCACAATCTCACGCGCCGCCCAGACACCGCCTAATCGTCATCTACAAGACCGCATACTACTCCTTCTACCTCCCCGTCGCGCTCGCCATGTACATGTCCGGCGTCCCCACGAGCTACACCCTCGCCGGCAAAACTATCGAGCCCTACAAGGTCGCGCTCTCCATCCTCATCCCCCTCGGCGAGTACTTCCAGATCCAGGACGACTTCCTCGACTTCTCCGCCCCGCCCGAGCAGCTCGGCAAGATCGGCACCGACATCGTCGACAACAAGTGCTCATGGTGCGTCAACACCGCGCTCGCCGTCGCGACGCCCGAGCAACGCGCCATCCTCGACGCCAACTACGGCCGCAAGGACCCCGCGGCGGAGGCGCGCGTCAAGGAGGTCTTCGAGGCGGTCGGCGTAAGGGAGCGGTATGCGACGTACGAGGCCGAGGTGTATGGCAAGCTGGTGGATATGATTGCGGCCATTCCGGAGGGCCTCGAGCGCGGGACGCTCAAGCGCGAGATCTTTACGAGCTTCCTCGAGAAGATTTACAAGCGTCAGAAGTAGCGGTGCCATCCCATAGATAGAATGTATTTTTGTTTCTCAATGTACGTTGCGTTTCGCGAAAACAATCCTTCATTTGGCAGTACATACAACGCAACTACTTATTTCAGTTCTTTTCTCTGCGTGGGTTATTTGATTTGTGGCTGACGTATTGAGATGGCCAGCTGCCAGGAGTGTTGGCGAGACAAAAGGAGAACGACGGAGACAACTCACGCAGATAGCGCTTTACTTAAAGCTTGGAGGACTCGAGGAGGCGGTTCTGCGCCTCATCAAAGTTGATCACGGACCAGATCGCGTTGAGGTACTGTGGGTGCAGTTAGATCGGTGCCTTTTCCAGGAAGATGAAACGCACGTCCGCCTTGACGTTGAGATACTGGAGGTAGAACGCGTGCTCCCAGATGTCGACGCCGATGATGGGGACGAGGGTTAGGAGCGGGTCCTGGTTCGGCGTCGTCGCGATCTCGAGGCGCTTCGTCGTCGGGTTGAGGCCCTGCGAGAGTCATCAGCACGCCATATCGCGAAAGGAAGTAAAGGACGCACGAGCCAGCCCCATCCGGAGCCCTGGATGCCGAGCGTCGCAGCGTTGAACTCTTTCTTGAGATTGTCGAGGCTGCCAAAGGACGCGAAGATCGCCTCCTTGAGTGGGCCGTCCTTGAGCACGCCCCCATTCCCGCCCTTGTCCGCCGAGGGCGCGAGGTTCTTCCAGAAGAGCGAGTGGTTGATATGGCCTAATCGATAAGGATCGATACTTGACACTCATCGAATGGACATACCACCGCCATTGAACTTGAGCGCGGCCTGGAGGGCGATGCGCTCCTTGGGGGTCGACGCCTTGGCGTATGAGGCCTCGGCGGCGTTGAGAGCGTTGACATAGGTCTGGTGGTGCTTCTTGTGGTGAAGCTCCATGATCTGCTTTGAGATGTAGGGCTCCAGGCCGTCGTAGGCGTACGGGAGGTCGGGCAGAGTGTTTGACATGGTGGTACTTGGAAGAGAGAAGTGACGTCACGTGCACTAACTACAGCGTAGAAAACTACTTGAATTTTCTAAAAAGTCATCGACGACATGTCTGTGCGAATGCGGTTGTAGTCTAAGAGGCCCTCGATGTTGCCAACAGCCGCCATGGCGAACTGGGTGCGCGTCAGTAGGGTAGGAGAAGAGCGAGAGGGAAGGACGCACATCCTTATCCCACAGGAACTTGTTGGCGACGCGGGAGATGTCGTCGAGGGTGACGGCGTTGACGGCTTGCTCGACCTGCTTGGGCGACATGCGGCGGCCGGTGGTGACGAGCTGGCGCCCAATGTCCTCCGCGATCGCGGTGCTCCCGTCGAGCCCGAGCAGCAGCCCCGCCTTGAGCTGGCTCTTGGCGCGCTCGACCTCGACGCCCGTCGGCGCGATGCTCATGCGCGTCCACTCGCGCAGCGTAAAGTGCACGAGGTCGTCGAGGTTCATAAAGTTCTCACTGACGAGGTAGATGCCCCACAGGCCCGTGTCGGCGTAGCTCGTACTGAAGCTCATGAACGAGTTGGCGAGGTTGTTGGACGCGATGATGTGCGAGAGGCGCGAGGAGAGGTGCGGCGCGGAGCCGAGGGAGCGGTCCCAGTTGCCGAAGATGCTCTGCAGGACCATCATGGGGAAGTAGTCCGGGTGCGACCAGCCGACGCCCTCGACGGCGATGGCGATGTGCGCGGCGCCGAGCTCGTCGTCGCGGAGGCGGACCTCGGACCCGACGAAGGAGGGCTTGGGGCCGGCGGGAGTGCCGATGGCGAGGGGGCGCGGCGAGACGGGGAGCGCGGAAAAGTGCTTCTCAGCGAGCTTGACGAGCTCGGCGTGGTCGACACCGCCAGCACCGACAAGGACCATGCGGTCGGCGGTGTAGTTGGTTTTGATGTAGGAATCGAGGTCGTCCCGCTTGATGGAGAGGATGTTGGCTGCCAAACACTAAGTATTGAATGTCACACAATAAACTGAAGCTTACCTTTGGGGCCGAGGATTGTACGTCCAAGCGGTTGGTCTAGATAAGAGGTCAGTAAGAGGGGTGAAGGTGGGGTGGGAAAGGCAGGTTCGCGGTGTCCTCCACAGGCGAGACCGACGCTCAAATCCGCGCAGCTATCGAGGGATGCTACGCGGAGGAGAACCCCCCCGCGACTACGCGAAATCAACCAAGGAAGGTCGACGGATATCGTGTGAGCGGGTATAAGCCGTTATCTGCCACTCCGTGACTCTCCAAGCCGCGCGCAGCAATCGAGGGGTTGCTACGCGGAGGGAAGCCCCCGCGACTGATCCATGCACCACCAAGGCGGAAAACTCACGTTGGAAGGCCACGGAATGAAGGTGATCAAACACCACCTCCTCCAGCTGCTTGTCGACCTCCTGCTGCTCGCGCAGGATGACATCCCGCTCACGCTCAATGGCCGCGGTCTCGAGCTTGGAGTTTTGGAGGATGTCACTGATAATGTCCACAGCGGTCGGCACGTCCTTCCGGAGGCTCTTGGCATAGTAGACCGTCTGCTCGCGGGACGTGTAGGCGTTCAGATGGGCGCCAATGTTCTCGACCTCGAGCTCGAGCGCATTCTGGGCTCGTTTTCCGGTTCCCTTAAATGCCATGTGTTCGAGGAAGTGAGCGGTGCCGTTCGTTGCATCAGTCTCTGCCCGAGAGCCTGCGTCTATCCAGACCCCAACCGTGGCCGTCTGGGCATGTGGGTGGGCCTCTGTGGCAACTGTGAGGCCATTAGAGAGACGCGAAATTTCGGTGAATGGGCCCAGGTTCTGCACAGTCGCAAAAGTCCTCAGAGACCGCTGCAAACCGGGTAAGGAATCAGTATATAGCCAATACAAAGGAATACTGACTGGTGAACGGGCATTTCTGAGGACTCGGCTGAGGACAGTTCTCGAGACCATACGAGTGGAAGGTAAAGGGAAGAATCGGGATGAATTTCTGTCACCGGAACAATACGGAACATGTGACCGAATTCTCAATATGGAAGCTACGGTTGGCCTCTACCAGGACCCCGGCTAATAGGTGAGGAACCCAGATTTCCAAACTGGAAAAAAGTCAGGTTTTTTTTGGGACTTTTTGGGCATTTTCGTCAGGTTTGGCACCGGCAAGGGCGAATTTTCGAATTTTCGTCAGGAAATGTGGAACAGGGTTAAAAAATGCCCAAAATCATCACAAAACGGCTCAAATTCGGCGGGAAAATGGGAAAAGACACTTCTGGATAACCAATTCCCTGAATAGAACCACGTCATCCACCGTAAGCTCGAGGCCGGTAGCAGTGACACTGGGGTTAGATGCAAGTTGGCAAAGAAAAATGCAAGATATGATAGTGCTTTGTTTAAAACCTGGAAGTGGCTTGTCGTGAAGTGATGGCTGCAATCATACTGTACAATGATAGAATATGGAAGCATTCTAAAATTTCAGGAAAAAAAAAGTTTGAGACCTCGTCCGCGCTCGGCGATTTGATTTTTGTTACCTCCGGAACGTGATAAGAAAGAGGAATAGCTAATATACGTAGCATACAAAAAATAAATGTAACCAACAGGGATCGAAACTGCGCAGTACAGTTCCAAAAACCAAAAACAAAGTTACGACTCAGAAAGTTCTACACTCAACCACTCAGCAAAGCATCCACATCAGGTTTGGGATCCGGGTTCCCCAGGCCAGGGGCCTTTCGTCAGTAGTGAGCGTGGCAGAACTGTTTCGGGTCAATTCTGCCAGTCTGCCAGGCAGAACGGCAATTGCCAGGGCGCGGCAGAACTGGCAGAACCAAATCGGGTAATTTGCGGAGCCCAACTAGTTTTCGCAATTCTATGCTACAGAACTGTTAAATAACTACGTGGTGACACCTTTCCACTGCAATACTGCCGTTTGCATAATTCTGTGGACTGCGGAACTGCAATAAAAAGTTTTGTGCAGCACGTTCACCGTCTACGTGGATTGAAACATTGTCATCCAAAGCCGCCGGCATGGCTCTGTTGTCAATGCGAGTGAGTTCCCCGTAAGTTGTAAACCAGCAGAATGTCAATTGTTTCCTTGTTCATCGGCAGGGGTTGTCGTTTGGCTACCAACTCCGTTTACCACCTGTTGAATCCCCTTTGATTCTCGTGCTGGCAGGAGTATCACAGTGCTTGCACTTCCAGAAGTGTCTGTTGGATTTATTGATGACTGGATCCAGTCAAGTGAAATTTTGGTGTCCACTGGTGAGAGACATGGTGTAAATAGTGCACAGAGAGCCGATCAAGCAATATTGGGTCGCTATGAGGTTTGGTTACTAGCCTGCTACCATTTCACAGCCACTTAGGTTCTGCCAGGTTCTGCCCAACCCCCTCGACCTACTGCCGGCAATTGCCAGTTTGGCAGAACCCCGTGGCAGAGTTCTGCCAGTCTGCCAGCCACACTATTCGTCAGGTTTCGGGATCAGGCAAAATGTCAGTTTTGGCCCTTTTCATCAGGTTTTGGCACTGGCAAAATGGCCCAAAATGACCCAAATTCGTCAGGTTTGGGGTCTGGGTTCCTCACCTATTAGCCGGGGTCCTCCTCTACCGACAACTGCCTGCGGCCAAGGCAGCCCCACTCAAGCATCCATTCACTCCCAAGTATCTTAGATCCGCGGTCATCTCCAATCCCGATGAGACCCATGCAACCCGTGTGCGCGGACATATGCTGCTGCTCGACAACGCCGCGAAGGAGAGCCGGCTGAAGAAGGACCGCGACGCGAAAAAGGTCAAGGTGTGCGCCGCGAAGGAACGCAAGAAACTCGGTGTGCTGGGTCGGAGGCAATGCACGACGCGTGGGATGGGCCTGTGGGGGTTTAACGAGAGCCAGACCAAGTCCATCCAGTTCTCTTCGCTCTAAGCCGTAAGTTCGCGCTGTTTCTGCCCTTGCACCATCTCTGGTTGGGCTACATGTCCGAGCTGCTCAACCTCCCGCAGCCGGGCCGCGGGCCGCGCGCACTGTCGGGCGCTACGATTCATCCCAAGCTGCTCAAAGCGGATTTTCACCGGTCAATCAATAATCACTGGTGCGTATTCCCTCTCGTTTGAATTCCATATGCGATTTTAAAGAGTCTACCAGAGCAAGAGCACCGCCATCCTTGGGATCTCGGGGCTCCACGAGACGGAGGGCACGTTCAAGGTTGTTACAAAAGAAAATAAATTCAAGGGTACGGTCTCCTCTTCATTTTTCATACATTTGAAAAATGTTGACTCGTGCAGTCCTCCCCGATAGCAAAATTCCATCTTCACTTTTGCCGTCCCTGTACACTCGACACTCCCTGCCACACACCACGCCAACTCACCGCTCCCGATTCCGGGCTCGGAGGCGAATGAGGGGCTGGAGACGGTACTCGACGGCCCCCACGCGCTGCTGCAGCTGCACGGGCACCAATTCTGCTTTCGCGCGGCAGACCGTGCGGGGCGCAAGTTCAAGGCGAAGGAGAGCATCGAGTTGTAAGGAGGATTAACTCGCTGAGTTCGGATCGGCGGTCTGCGCCCGGCATACTCTCCCTCGTGCGCTTCCTGCCGGCGTGTCGATAGACGGAGTCCTTGCAGTTGGGGGACTTTGCGCAAGGGAACAGAGCGACTGTCTTTGATCTTTAACGCCGAAGGGACGGGTTCGAGTCTCATGTATAATGGCATTACTTCTGTCCTCTCGCGAACGGATCGTGCCCGTGTATATCGGAAAGCTAACCGCTCGATCCCGTAGACTTTAATCGTTAATCTTTGGGTGGCACATCACCCCGCGTGGCCTTGAATTGGCTACATGAATAGAAAGAGAAAAAAAGTTCGTCTGGTGTGAGTGGAAACAGTATAACTATAAGCCCGGGAGCCGATTGTAATGTACACAGAAATCGTGATCTAACCCTCTTTTCTTCCTCGTTTGCTCTACTGGTTCTTGTACGCCTCCTGCAACGCCGTCAGCATCCAGGCCCACGGGCGGAAGGAAGAAAAGCAACGCACCTTAATCTCCGCATCGAACTTCCTCGCAATCGCAGACCTCTGAATCTTCTGCGCGGCCGTCACAAGCCCGCTCTCCGGCGTCCACTCGTCCGGTGTCAGCACCACCGCGCTCAGCGTCTCCATGGCCTTGAACCCGCTCTTCTTCCCCACCGCGTTGCACTCCTTCAGCACCAGCGCTGCGACCTTGGGGTCCGCGCACAGCGCCGGCAGCCCCGCGCTCGCGTCCACGCCGTCCGGCGCGTTCGAACGGAGTGTAGTGCGCAGGTTCGCCTCGTGCGGGATGATGATCGCGATGGGCGCCTTGGCGTCCGATGTCGCGTACACGCAGATGTTCGCGACGTAGTTGCACGCCTTGTAAGTCGACTCGAGCTGCTCCAGCGCGATATACTGCGGGCGTGGGTCAGCGACCGCCGAGAGAACAAGCAGGAAGAAGGGACACGTACCTCACCACCTGCGAGCTTGACGAGGTTCTTGATCCTGGAAAGCAGCGTTAGTGGTCATTCAGCCAGTCCGAGTTTCGACGGGCGCGCACGCGATACCCCGTCAAATCGTGGGGCAGACCGCACGCGACCATAGACGACAGGCTGAGGCAACGGACGGACAAACTAGCCGAGGACGCCGGGGATCCCACAGCGTTTGGTCTCTCGTCCGCCGCCTTCGCCCACTTGTACTCCGCTACATCTCCCCTCCCCCTCCTCCTACACTGGTAGCCCCCGCCTCAAACCGATACGAAACCGAAAAAAAGACCCACCGGTCAATTAAGCTCAATGTCCCGTCCGGATTCCACCGCCCCACATCCCCCGTGCGCAGCCACCCATCACCCGCAAAGATCGTCGGGTCGCTGTTCAGGTCCGGCCGCTTGAAGTAGCCCGAGATGACAGACGGGCCGCGGATGCAGACCTGGATGGGTCGGTGGATTAGCTCGTGGCAGAAATGGGGAGGGAGGAGGAAGAAATGGGAGAACGGGACCCGGAAACGGGTGAGGTGGGCGAAATGAAGAGTCGGAGGGAGAAACGCGGAGGGCGATACAGGACGAGCCATCCGCCACCTTCCCCGCGCAGTCCACTCCCTCGCACCCCGCGTTTGCGGAAGCAAATCCCGGTCGAGGGATCGATCGCCAACTATGATCACGCAGCATACAATTATCCGAAACAGGACGCTCCCCGTCGCCACTCTTCGCGCCACCATGCCGTGTTGGAGGGTGCCATTAAAGGAAGAAAGAAGAAAGAAACGCACCTCCCCGCGCTCCTCCGTCGCGCCCTCCCGCCCGCAGCTAAAGTAGCCCGCCTCGGGCACGTCGCGGAACTATACGCGCAATCAGAAGGATTCCATCCGCAAATGCCCACGAACGGAGAACGCACCTTGATCTCGATACTCGGCACCGGCATCCCCACCGCGTCGTAGCGGAAGCACTCGGGCGGCACGATCGCGCACATGCCGCACGACTCGGTCATGCCGTAGCCTACCCAGCGTTGCGAGGTCAGTGTGATGAGGAGGCTAAATAAAAAGAACGCACCCTGCAACAGCATAACCAGCGCGACGCTCAAAAACTCCTGCGTCTCGCGGCTGATCGCGGCGCCACCGCTCATCGCGATGCGTAGCCTGCCCCCGGTTGCGGCGCGGACCTGGATGCAGGAGCGTCAGCGAGTGAGTACGAGGTGGAAAGAAACCACCCACCGAACTCAAAATCACACTATCCGCCAACGCCGCTAGCCCGGGCACGCCCCGTTTCTTGGCCTCCACTGCGCCGCGGAAGACGGACGAGCGGATGGTGCCGCTCGAGGCGACCTTGCCGACGATGCCTTTGCGGATCGTTTCCCAGACGGCGGGGACGCCGACCTGCGGGGGGTGTTAGCATCCAGTGTATTGGAAAGACGAAAGGGAGCCGCACCATGATACTCGGCCGGAAGCACTTGATGTCGCCCTCGCAGTTGCGCACCGAGGCATCCGTGAGGGTCTTGATGCGCCCGAAGCCGGAGGGCATCCTGTGGAAATTTCAGCGCCACATAGCGAGAGGGATAATGAGACGGACCCAACAAAAAGCATACAAAGCTCTACAATATACTCCAAAATATGCGCGAGCGGCAAATAGGCGAGATAGGCATCCTGGGGCGTCAAATGGTGACCCAGGAGCGTATACACCGCGCCCACGCTCGCGACGAGATTCGCGTGGGTGATGACCACGCCCTTGGGCGCGCCCGTCGAGCCGCTCGTGTACATGATGCAGCTCCGCGTCTCGCTCGTCGGCCTCCGCCCCTCCAGCACGCCTGGTTCTAATTGCGTGCTCTTGCCCTGTTCGCGGAGGGCGTCGATGGTGATGAAGGCGATGTCCGGGCGTGCGACTTTAAGGTCGGCGAGGAGCTTCACGGAGGGCTCGCCATCGTAGACGACGTGCTTGACGGAGGGGGTGTTGGGGAGGACGGCGAGGAGGGTGGGGAGGAGCTCGGCGTTTGTGAAGAGGCCCGAACATTCTGGCTCGTTGAGGGAGTGGGTGAGGCCACTGGGCCCGAGGGTGTCGTATGCTGTCGCAATTGTGGTCGAGATGGACCCGCACGCGTGTGCCATTAGCTGCCAATTGACACTGTAAAATTCATTAAATATCATATGAAACGGGAAAAAATGGCAAACGGACCTCGTCGCGGCATAAATATTAAAAACATCCTCGGTACTCAGCCCCATGGCCACCAGCGCCCTCGAAATCTCATCCACCTGGTCCTTCAGCCCCACATAACTGACCCACTTGTAGTCGCTCAGCTCAAAATACTTCCACTTCTTCGTCTCCTTGACCTCCTTTCCCCCGACGATCTTGGTGACCTCCTTGGCCTCCTCGTGCATCTTGACGACATCGCGCCAGCCGAGGGCGTCGCGGGCGCCGTGGGTCTTGGCGCAGTAGGTAAGGATGTCGTAGACGGTGTCGATGCCGGCGAAGGGGCGGGTGACGAGCGTATCAGCGGCGATGGCGAGGCGGCGGGTGGGGCCCTCGTCGGGTGCAGAGGACGGGGCGACCTCGACAGAGCCGCGGCCAAAGTAGCCTGGAATGCATGTATGCGTAGTTATACTCATCTTGGTCTGGGGTTAAGCGGTATCCGGTAAATATATTATGTGCCGAACTTATGTCTGCCTCGTATACTACCCCATACCCAGCACAGTCCTCGCATTGGGTGGAGTCCTTGTAAAGGCATCCTGTGCATCATCATTCTTGCCACTCATGCAGCTCACCCCAGAGGTCGGTAAATTTCCCTGGAACGAACACGCTGTTGGCGGAAGCAAAGTTGAAGCACAACTCCGCCATCACCCAAACAGATGCAAAATGTGGTTGGGTCCGTGCGGGAATATGACTCGACGTGGATTGTAAACCTTTTCCTTCAGTTGTGTCGGATCCGCGCCAATAACCGCCATGTTTGATAGCGTAGTTTACCTCGCAAGAAACTTCTTCCCTAATTCTTGTTCTGGAGATCATTTATTTCGAGGTTGGCTTCCCAAATTTCAACAGGACCGGTCATCGACCCGTTTCCCGCATCTGCGTCGCAAATGAATGTGGCCCAGGGACGAGCGGTTTGGAAGGCACCGGGTTCGGTGTGGGCGATGGGCGATTCGAGAATATGATTATCTATGTCGGGACGTGTCGTGTTGGGGTGGGCGATGGATGTTCGGAAAGCTTCGCCGTCACGCGGGAATTAGCAGACGACCCTCATCCATTAGTTACAGCCTGAATACAACATTCCCGGGGATCAGATAGGTACGATGGCAGCAGGGGAAAGGCTGACTAGAGGTTGATGGCTCTTTTAGGTGCAAGATGTACATTGCACCGAAATCTGCAGCAATGCCTCCCATCCAACTATAGAATGCGAGCAAGATCAAGGCGACGTGGCTCGGACACGCCTGCTTCCTCGCCGAGCTGCCCTCATCGACCGTTGGGGTGCGCGGCCCTCGTATCCTCTTTGACCCCGTTTTCAGCGATCGCTGCTCGCCCAGCCAATTCGTCCGCCTACGTAGGTCTTGCATTTGTTCCCCATCTACGATGCTGAGTATGCCCCAGCCCCACCCTGTGCTCTGGAAGACGTCCCCAAAATTGACGCCATCGCGCAACCATTATGATCTCCGTACCCGTCTTTATTACCACGCGTTTAATGAGCATGGACACCGGCTCCCTCGCCCGCAGCCGCGTGCCGCACAGCTTCGTGCCCCTGGGCAACGCGGCGTATGTTACTCATAATATTCAAGCAATCGACGCGTCACGTTCATCGACGCGTTTATCAGGTGATGAGTCATAGTGAGTCATTTGGCGTTTTTCAGTCACGTGAGTCTACTTTCTTTTGCTCCTTGAACTTCGTCTCTAAGAAAATTCCTGGTTCTCCTGCAGCGTGCCGCGCGAAAGCCTACAAGGATCCTCAACTGCTCTCCTCGTGGTCGTCCCGAGAAACCGCAATGACACGCAGCGTTCTCCGTGTGAATAGCTGGTACATAGCAGGATATTATGGATCGTCAATCGGAACTCGGTCCATCGCGCCACCAATTGCACAAACACCTCTCCGCCTCCGAACTGCACCCGTCCTGTATTCAGAAAATGGATTCGGTAAGAATTCATGCTGCTCACAATATACCTACGAGTAAGAGGAGACGGAAGATTGCCGTCTCCATTTCGGCCGACGCCGCCGATGGCTTAAAAGTAGAGGTGGGGATCATAGTCAGTGCCATAACGTCCCCCCAGGCTCTTATCAGCGTTAAAGTCAAGTTGGGTCGGCGACGCTGGTGCGGGACGTATAAAGTCTACCGGTGAACGAGATCGCATCCTTGTCACACACAAGCAATCCTGACTTCCTCGCATCCTAACCACTCGCGCAATGTCTACAAAGAACGAAGAGACCGGAGTTTCTCCCATCACTCCTCCCTCGACTGTCGAGGAACCGTATAGTATATTCACGACACACGAGAAGTGGTTCATCGTGTCCCTGATCGCGTTCGGGGGGCTGTTTAGGTGTGTCTACGGAACTATCCTTTCCGTTCCTTAAGCTCATGTATGCAGTCCGCTATCGGCCAACATATATTTCCCTGCAATCCCCACGCTCGCAGTAGCCTTTAATAAGTCTATCGAGGACATTAATTTGACCGTGAATCGCTTCACATCTTCTATTCCTCGTGCATTAACATGGCTCAAGGTCACATTAAACATGGTGTTCCAGGGTATTTGTGGGCGCTTCATTTAGTATCACTATTGTCGAAGCTAACTTTGTTCCAGCGCCGATGTTCTGGGGTACACTCTCAGACAGCTACGGGCGGCGACACATGTTCATATTGTGCCTGCTTCTCCTGGCGCTCTCCTGCGTCGGGCTCGCGTTGACCCCCACGAGCGACTACTGGCTCCTCTTGCTGCTGCGCTGCTTCCAGGCGGCCGGCTCAGCGAGCACCATCGCCATCGGCGCGGGTGTCATTGGCGACATATCCACGCGTGCAGAGAGGGGCGGGTTCTTCGGAGTATACAGTATCGGGCCCATGGTGCGTTCGTCACATGCATTTGGATTCATCTGAATTAACCACCTTCTTAGTTCGGCCCTGCAATCGGACCCGTTCTAGGCGGCATTTTGGCCGATAAATTGGGGTGGAGGTGAGCCGCGTCTTCCTTAAATCGTATTCATGGTCTAACGCGACTCAGGGCGATATTCTGGTTCCTCTGCATCACGTCGGCCGTGTGTATGATCGTGATGATCTTGTGTGTTATTCCCAATCACCAGTCGGGCAGTAAGCTAACCGCCGCTCCAGGTTCCTCCCCGAGACCCTGCGGGCCATTGTGGGCAACGGCAGCATCGCTCCCCCGGCAATCTACTACCCCGTCATCCCGATCATCGGGCGGCACTCGATTCAGTCCCCGAATACAAGCTCCGCCGCGGCCGCGCGCGCGCCCCGGAAGAAGTTCCAGAATTCCCTCCTCCTACTCCTGCACGTGGACGTCGCGCTCCTCCTCCTCATCAACGCCGTCATCTACTCTGTATTCTACGGCGTCACGGCGAGCATCTCGACCGTGTTCCACGACGCGTATCCGCAGCTCAACGAGACCGAGCTCGGGTTGTGTTTCCTCAGTACGTGTCACTTCATCTCCCTCTGATTATCCGTACCGGTTTGCTGACGGTTTTCCAGCTGTCGGCGGCGGGATGGTCATCGGGTCGGTGTTCTGCGGGAAGGTGCTCGACTGGGACTACCAGCGCATCCGGCGGAGCATGCCCCGGGATCCAAAGCAACAGGAGATGGATGAGATGCTGGGGATGACAGACAATTCGTTCCCCATCGAGAGGGTGAGTCACGTCCACACTCTTCGCATCCATCTAGGCTCACATCGAGTCAATAAATAGGCCCGCCTGCGCCTCATGCCCTGGTTCCTAGCGCTATACGTCGCGTGCTGCATCGGGTACGGGTGGTGCATCGACCTGCAGACCAACATCGCGGGCCCGCTGATCCTCCTCGTCGGTGGTGCGTCCCTCTCACTCGCCTCGATTGGAGTGTATATGCTGAATCCCGCATGCAGTCGGCCTCGTCGTGATCTCAGTCATGAACTCGGTACAAACGCTCATGATCGACCTTATGCCGACACAGGGCTCCGCCATCACCGCCTGCGTACGTCGCGTCCTCTCCCCTCACACAATTTTTTCGAGCTTCAATGCTGATTTCGCGAATCGTGCAGAACAACCTCGTGCGCTGCAGCCTCGGCGCGGGGCTTGTCTCTGCGATCCAGCCGGTCCTCGACGCGCTGGGCACGGGGTACACGTATCTCCTCCTCGGCGGCGTTGCCGCGCTCATGGGGCCCGTGATTTTTGTGGTGATGCACATCGGCCCGCGGTGTCGCGCGCGGCGGATTCGGATTGCGGAGGAGGGGAAGGAGAGGGCAAGGGACAAGGAGGAAAGGGAGCGGGTCTAGTGTGCGCGCCAGTGTTGGGGCAAGGACCGTGCTCAAGATGCGCCGCGCCGTTGGCTACGTAATGGCCAGCTCTACTGTAGCTGCAGAGCGCCGGATTTTACATCCAGCTTCTTACCATGCGGTGATTTTCCTACGGCGACAGTCGATGTGGGATAAGCACCAGATAAACTTGATTTTTGTAGATGGCCGATCATTGTATTTGCGTGTGTCTTCTTCTTGTGATCTCCTTATTAGTCCGAGACTCAGACTGTTTCCTAGTGCCGCCACCAAGGTACCACCCTCGTACATTCCTCCCCTCTGGTGATTTCTGGCCTAAGCGACAAGCAGTTTACTCTGTCGAGAAAATAAGTTACGATGATTTCACTCTGGATTCTTTGCGCCGTTGAGTCGGAACTTCCCTTTTCAAGAGGTCCTCTGTACCCGTGACACCACTCAAAATAACCTGTCTCTCGCCAACCTGAGTCTCTCGCCTGCGATCTCAAGACGACCTCGAAGATGGACCGTACCCGAGATCCCTGGGCCATGCTCCTCCTGAAACTCGCTGGGATCAACTCTCCACCGAAAGCGCGCCAGGCATTCCAACAGTTTATGCACGAGTCATATGAGACAGAGATCGCACCAGTTGTTCTCGCGCGTTGGAATGCCTCTGGGATCGAGGACGAGAGCGGGGAGCTAAGATCCAAGAAGTCTCCTAATGCGCCGTTCCGCGCGAAGGTCGCGCGAGAGCTCTTCGCAGAGCTGTCCGAAAAGGAGCAGGACGCACTCCGCAAACGCGTTAGGGATGACGCCAAAGCGGCGAAAGACGCGTATGTTACTGCTATGAAGAAAGGTCCGTCGAAAGCACCCGAGGATCGTCAAAAGTGAGTAACAATTCTACCTTTGCTTTGGGTGGAAATGATTTCAGCGTAATTCTGTGGCAGGTGCATTAACAATCTTGGGGTGTTCATGTCAGCGGTGCTCCAGGGAGTCTGTGCACATACTGGGCTACATTCCTTTGCCGTCTTTGGCGGCCCGATACCTCAGTTCGGCGGCGAGCTGAGAACCATGCAGTATGTATACCTATCGGCTGTATTTAAAGACATATTGACTGAATGTACACCCCGGCAGTGTCTCATCCGGTCGTAATCGAGACCCATCTCCCTCTCCCTTCCCCAATTGGTCCAAGGAGCGTTTCAACAAGGATGTGTTGGAATTCATGAAGGAGTATCTACACACCGCGTTCAGTGAGTGCAGCAATTAATGGAGCTTGCAATCTTCTCTGATATTACCTGTCAGCTCCTTCCGATTGCAAGGAAGCTGCGCTTGAAGGAACATTGTGTTCAACTATTTTTGGCGCAACAGCCGACCCATCTGGCGATCTTGAATTGGCCATGTCCGCCCAGTTGGCCTTCCCAGACGATGAGGGGGGGGACGAGTACGATCCAGAATCACTGGACTTGTTGGATAAGGACGAAGATGACAGCAACAGCGAGTTCGAGGAAGTGAGTAAGAAGAAAAACACGAAGGGAAAGGAGAAGCAAGAGCAAAAGGTGAGTGCGGTGGACATGGGAAGAGGGGGAGGTGGGAGGTGTTGCCGGAGGGAGCAAGAGACACCACCCGATGGGAAGTATGACCACCCCAACATCGTACGTTCCGACCACCCCCGCATATCTAGAGTCCCCACACGCACCTCAACTTGCGCAAGAGAAAGAATTCAACATCCGACCCAATGTTCACGTGCTGCGAGAGCTAGACGAGCGATACCCGGAATTGTGGCGGGAAATCGAATTTAACCAGGTCTCGACGCCGAACTCAGCCAGAAAGCCACGGAAACCGAAGGGCGCAGGAGCTCCCATGCGGCGATCCCCCCGTCAAGCTAGGATAGTACCTTTAGATAATGGTAAGTAACAGTTCGGTCGGGAAGGAAGTCAGACTGACCTACTGGTAGGTAACTTAGAGATGGGGATTGCAGAAGATCTGACGAGGCTCGTCACTCCTCCGCCTGGACCGCCCATGACGGATACTGCGCCATCCTTACCTTCCACGACGAACAGTACCCCTCCATCTGGACCGCCCTGCGAGCAACAGCACTGCACCCCCGTCACTGCAACAAGCTCGCACCGGGAGTGCGCCAATAAGAGACACCTTCTCGCCGCCACAACCAGAAGCGCGTGCGAAAAATGGTCCGGCACCCTCGCTCCTCGCTCCTCGGCGTGCGGCTGCACAGTCTTTGCAGAAGATGGGAACTGCCATGTCTTCATCAGGCTCTGCGGGTTCCCCAACCTTTTCCTCCATGCTGGATTCCCCGATCATTTTTGACGCCGAGGCGGGATTTAGCAGCGTCGGGACGCAGGGGTACCTGCAGGCACGCCGTGAAGACCCCATTCCTCCATGTCCGCCAAACGCCGCGGGATGGTTCTCGAAAGTATATTCCGAGGTCACGCAGAAAAATCTCGGTGCGGCCTTCAATGCGTTGCTGAGTGTCTTTTTGGAGCTGGAGGGGGTGTATGGGTGGCTGAATTGCGGAGGGAAAGGGCTCGGGACGCTACACCGTCCTCCGCAGGTTGCCGCTTGGGTGACGGCGGGACGCGGGCGGGGTGGAGCCATGGGGAATGGTGTGGGGCCTGCTATTCCATCCCTCGCAGAGTTTGAGGACCTGTGGTGGAAGTGGTGGGGTGAGCTACAGCCGGATTGGCGGGTATCAGATCCACAACCAGGACGACTCAAGAGGGATATGTGGCCGGCGGGTGGATTGGAGAATTGGCAAACCCTACGGCACCCGGGGCCCAATGGGGCCCTCAGTCTCATCGCCACCCTATGCTGGTGGGGAATTAAGGCAAAAAGCTGACGGCAGCCGCAACAATCTCGAGTGCTGGGCGGAAGCAGTCACGGACGTCAAATGGATGCTCCGAGGTTTGTTGGCTGCGCAGAAGAAAGCGAGCTCCTCATCCCATTGATCGTCGCCCTTCATTTCGAGCATCTGAACATTGTTCGTGAATCTCCAGCCTACGCTGGAGATTCACGAACAATGACATGTCAAATCATGTCCATTTCACATTTCATCGACCCTTTTGTTCAATTTGTACGTGCAGGCATGCAATTGTTAATAGGGATCTTTCCCAATGCGTAATTTGTGTTTATCCTGCAGTTTGATTCCTTTCCACCGCCTCCTCTGTAAAACGCGAGGCGGATAGCGAGAATTTCCTCTTTTAGGCGGGTGGACGTATTTATCCATATTTGCTGTGCATCGGCGTCATCTTGACTCTTTCATTCACATGTCACGGATCCGACTCTGGGCGACGAGATATACGTGAGTCTATCAGGGTTCTTGACTCATGAACCAAAAGTCATAAGGCTTCCAAGTACTCACATGGCCCCCAAGACGAGAAAGCGTAACGCCGGTAGCGAGGGAAGGGCCCTGACTGTTTTCAGTTCAAATAAACACACAGGTGCCGCAGAAAAGCCCAAGAGCTCCAAAACGCCATCCGTTCGACCCACACACTGTGCGCAGAGCTCTACTCTTGGTTATCCTGGCTTACTATTACTGGATTGCGCAGTCCTTTGCCTGCCGCTGGTCGGTTGGGCCGCTCTTGAACTTGCTTCAAGACTCAATTGAATTTGCTGCAGGGACAACATCCGGAGCTCAGGGAAAGGATCCGAGCATTCCACCAGAAAGTACTACCCTCTGTTTCAACGGCCGAAACAACGGTTATTGAGGGGCTCGACAAATCCATCCTAGTGGATCCTAGAAGACTTCATTTCACAATAGGAGTGATGACTCTATCATCTGATGATAAGCTTAAATCGGACGTTGGGGACTTACCTGAAGCCAGGACGCTTCCCGAGGCGATCGCTCTTCTCCAAGCTCTTGGTCCTGAGATCAACGAGATCGCCCGGGAACCCGTGGTTCTCTCGTTGGACAAAATGGGTGTGTTGAAGACCCAGCGACAGCAAGCAGGCGTCCTTTATATTGGTCCCGGCGATGAAAGCAACGAGAATACGATTAAAGTCAATCGTATTTTCGGTAAGTCCACCCTATGTGCCCTCGCGCATCAATCATGCCGGTGTATTCGCAGATCTCGTTGGTCAACGATTCCGCCAGGAGGGGTTCATCGAAGGGAGTGCCCGGCCTTCAGTCGTTCGTTCTCTATTTTTTCATCAATATGTCTGATTGACGCGTATGCCAGCTCCATTGTACTCTGATCAACGCCAGCCATCGAAAACCCCGTCGCGTCCCGCGCACATTTTCCTACCGCGAGATATTCGATCATGCATCGGTGGTCGCCAATTCATCAGAAACCTCTGGTGTATCCCTCGTACACTCGGGGGAGGTATCCAGGCCTGCGGCATCGTTGGGGGCGCAAACTAACAGAACCGTCAGAGTTGATTTTGGGGAATGGGCGGTGTCCGAAATCCAGCTCTGTAAAATGGGTAGCCATGGTCCGGAAAACGAGTACATGAGTTATGCGTCTTTGCCCTTTGGTGGAGAATCACAAAAATACTAGTCATCCTCCAACGATGGTTTCTCTGCCAAGTCCAAGCTTGGCTAACGAACGATACTTACCGCGGTGTATTCCGCGCGTCATGATTTCGAGGCGAAGTGGATCAACCCCGGGCCGGGTGCTGCCCTACGGGGAAAGCACTGTTGGATTATCCAATGCCGGCGCTATCGACAAAAATCTTCATGACGCACGCATCTACTACTATCGATCACCCACCTCTGCAAAATGGCGTACCTCTGCAAAAAAAAGTTGGACGACTTTGCGATATAAATACTGCCTCAATCAATTCAAACTAAAATACGGGGAGAAACTTTCGATTCCCAGGAATCTACCTGTATTTTCTGTGGACAATTTGGAGTGGAACTAAGTCCAGTAGAAATTGATACTTTCTTTTGCAAAGGTAGGTCATTTTGATTGCTGGGCTCGGCAACTTCACTACGGCCTCAATTCGACCCCAGAGCCCAAACAACTCCGGATTCTATATCTTTCGGTGGTAATGATACCGCCTGTCGATGCCGAGCCCTGTTGGACATGATTTACGGGTGTAGCATTGCCATCAGAACTGTTTTTGCAAAGGTTGGAGATCGATAGTATGGTCGAGAGTTGAGACTTTCCCATCTTCGGGGAGATGGCACAACTCCTTGCTCAAGTCGGTGATGGCCGAGAACGTCTTCAAGTTGCAGGTACCGGAGAGGCCCACGTATGTCCCCAATCCCTTATGGGACGCCTATGCCGAGGTTCAGAGGCAGTCGGCCCCAAGCGAGAGCGAAAGATTGGCTCTCGGAAGCATACTTGTACTCCGAACGAAACTTATTATCTGTAGGTGCCCACTGCTCGGATGACAGTGATGTTTCTACATGACTCAATGCCCGTCCGCAGGTCACGTTCTTCATTTCACTGTAAGATCTTTCCTCGGTGTCTCACTAGATCTCACTGCCAGAAGTATCGGTGACGAAACATCACAAGAAAGCCGTCCACTCGTTTCCAGGGTTAGGGGTTAAGCCGGTCCTCAGCAAAGCCATCATGGACCTGCTGGTGCCAGGGCCGCTGCGAAGGACAACAAAGCTGCCTGGAAGGAGCGCCTGTTGGAATTGGAGTGACTGTGCGAGCTGTTCCGAGCTCGGCATCTGCGAGAACAGCGCCGGCACTGCCTGCGTGGTCACATACAGTTAGTATGAGTCGGGCGCATCATTGGACCAGTGCAAGTCAGATTGTAGTGATAGATATGACTCATAGCAGCGCTCACAAGTAGTATAAAAGTGTACTCATCGTCATGTACGCTACCGGATTACAACGAGATTCCTCACTCGGCTCGCCTGTGACGTTCTCTCGAGGCTTATTTCAACATAATCCGGTTCTACCCTGGTCTGGCAGGGTTGTCAATAATTTGCCAGCAGCAGCCCGGTCGTAGGGCTTGACCGACGAACGTCACTCTCGTCGATTTCGAAGCCGCTTGTCAGAGCGCACCGGTCGAAGCCGCCCATCGTGGGTGCACGCAGAAAGCCCTCCATTACGACGGAGGCACGGAGACCCCTCATCGACGACGAGGGAGAAAGTCCTCGCGACAACGAGGCATGTCGAAAGCCCTTCATGACGTTGAAGGCACGGACACTGGGGACAAGCAGCAATATACAGGGGCTGGATATTGCCAGTATATAGGTAGTATATTTCAAATATCCTCAGTATATACTGAGAATATCCAGGGGCCGGATATGCTCAGGATATTTGATATATGCTTACTAAATGCTCAAAATATCCAGGGCCTGGATATGCTCAGGATATTGTGACAATATACTTGCAATATCCTGAGTCCCAATAAGGTAGCCATCAGACCATGGTATATTGTGATTATATTGCAGCCAAACAGCCCATAAATAGCCTTCTTCATATAGTACATCTCAGAGAGTAATGACCCTAGATACAGGGTCATCAATAGAAACCATGTAAACTAAAATTAAAATTGCTTGCAAGGTTTTGTCCAATATGATCACAACATGCATAATTGATTATGCATTTTGTTCTTTTGACCAAAACAAGATGGAAACAAAGCTGCAACACTTTCAACAACTTTGTCTCTTCTTATGAATCCTTTCTTCAGAGAATTAACTGGTGTTTACACTGATTCTCTCTGGCTCCAACTCCTGAGAAACCAGTAAGGCACCAAGCTGATCTTATCCTTGCTGGGCAAATATTCAAGTTAATGAGATTCAAGGAGAATGGGATACTACTAGGGATCACATGATCACAAAACCGGGTTTTACGGTCACGTGATTTGCTTCTGTTCTTGGTGTGGCTGTCCGCATCTGTAGGATAGCCACATATTATCCCTTTTCTTCTCCTCACCTTGCAACCAGAACAAGAACATAATGTTTTAGTAAATGCAAAGCTCAAGTACAATTAGTGCATTTAAAATTTAAATTGAGGTAATATGGGTATCTTATATTATTATAAGATAAAGTTTCTTCCTTTACTAAAAAGCAGGCTAAATTATTAAATTAAATATATTTATACAATCACAATCTGCACCTGAACCTGCCCAACCTAGGTGCTAAGTAACTGGTGAGCTCACCTTCACAGTATCCAGTGTAGGAACATTTGAGTTCTCCTCCTTTACAACAACATAGGTGTCATCACAGCTAGCTGCCTCTAGACACTTCCAGGTGAATGGAGAAAAGAAAAGAAACCACAGTCTGCTGCAAAAGCTGGCCGCCTCTAACCACTTGCTGCCAAAGCAGGTGAATAGAGAATAGAAATGAAAGCACAGTCCACTGCTAAAGCTGGCCGCCTCCAACCACCTGCTGCTAAAGCAGGTAGATAGAGAACAGAAATGAAAGCACAGCCCGCTGCTAAAGCAGGCTGCCTCCAACTACCTGCTGCCAAAGCTGGTAGATAGAGAACAGCAATGAAAGTACAGCCTGCTGTTGAAGCAGGCTGCCTCCAACCACCTACTGCCAAGGCGGGTAGATAGAGAACAGAAATCCAAGCATAGCCTGCTGCCAAAGCAGGCTGCCTCCAGCCACCTGCTGCTAAAGCGGGTAGATAGAGAACAGAAATCCAAGCATAGCAGGATGCCTTCAACTACTTGCTGCCAAAGCAGGTGGTTGAAGAAATAAAGTAACATAACATGACAGTAAGAGAGGAGTATTGTTGTTATAACAGATGTACATGAGTTGGGGATGATTTGTACATGATTTGTTCCATAGATCAAAACTACAGATTTTGTTGATGTGATGCAAATTAATAATCAGATGTTTGCTCACAGATCAATGACATGGGTTAGGCCTCTTTGAGGCGGGTGCTGAACCTTTAGGTGGATGCGCCAGTGAACCGTGACTGCACTTCAATTGTTTATTAGCAAGATACCTCTTCTACTCGCCGCTTGCTTCTGATGATGAAACATTAATTATTATCATAAATATCCGGCCTTGTCTGAGAGGGCCTAATGGGAATGACTTGTGTCTTGCTGAACAATGGATTCCCCATCTCATGTATATGCACACACTGAGCCCCCACAACTTAGATGCACGAAGCTCCGGTGCAGAGTTCCAAACAAAAGTGGAGCCAGTACAAGCCAGACACCCAGGAACATTGTTCAAGCCACATAGATGCCTGTAAGTATGGACAGAGACCAGAATAGACTACCCATCCAGGGAAACACCATAAGAGCTTGCAGCATGGCCTATGTTCGGGTGATTTATTGTCGAGGTGTCTGTTTAGTAGAGATGGGCACATCAGAGAAGGTAGCAAGAAATGAGATGGAGGAGAAAGCAAAGATATCAAGTTGTGTGTCCCTGGAGACTCGGAAATATTACCAGACTAGGAGAGATGGGCACATCACAGAAGGTAGCAAGATTCAGAAACAACATGGAGCAGGAAACAAAGATATCGAGTGGGGTGTCGCTGGAGACTCGGAAATATCGCCACTCACTATCTGCGTCCACACAACGTCCAAATTTCAGACATAATGGATATTGAGCCGAACATCAAGCAGAAATGACCAATGACCAAAATTGA
Source organism: Mycena maculata (assembly GCA_029448575.1). Taxonomy (NCBI): domain Eukaryota; kingdom Fungi; phylum Basidiomycota; class Agaricomycetes; order Agaricales; family Mycenaceae; genus Mycena; species Mycena maculata. Next base: position 58,006 of record JARJLG010000080.1, on the reverse strand, counting down.
ACTTAGAATTGTATTGCCTTTTGTAAATGAAAACAGCTGGAATGCAGGAATTCAAAGCAGAAGGAAGGTTGGAAACATTTATTCCCATTTTGATTGCTTATTTTCTCTTTCCCCACTTGCAATTTTTCTTGTGATGACCAATTTTGCATGACAAAAAACTGTTTGTACTTGTAGCAGAAAAGTGAACAAAATCGATCTTCCCCAGGGCAGCCAAACCTAAAGGTTCAGCAAAAATAGGAGAAAAAATGCATGGTAGGAGGCAAGTCATGCACCCCAATCCTCTGTTCAATAGAGCTCAGTATTCAGGCAGATATTCTCTTCTGCTGGCTCTAACCATTGATGGGATGATCCATGCAAAGGTTGTCCAATGCTCGTTCACTGCAGAACTTTTTCTAGAGTTCATTTTCAACCTTCTGGACCGCATGGACAGATTCATGCCACAAGGATCTGTCATTGTGATGGAAAACACACGTATTCACAAGGATCCTTCCATCCATGAAGTCATCAAAGCCTGGTACATATCAAATCTGTCTAACACACTCACACTACTTATCTGTAGTGGCTACTGCCTCAAATTCCTTCCCACATACTCTCCAGACTACCATCCTATCAAGTTGGCATTTTGAGCCATCAAAACATTTGTTCATTGCGTAGGGATCATTGGCCGCACTGATCTGGAGGCACAGGAAGATGACACATCCATTTATATACATTCACTTGAGGTAGCATTCTCAGTTACAAGTCAAAGCACACTAGGCTGGTTTCATCATTGTGTGTGTGTGTGTTATATCCATGCAACATCCCCAACCCTCTCGTTGACCTTCTGGTAGTTCCGGTAGGTTCCGAGGCTCCGGTATATTACCGGAGCCTCCGAACCATCCGGAATCATCGGGTTTTTACGCAATGAAGGATTACTGAGCATTTCCCGTTTATCCGTCTTCCTGTCTTCTCACTTATTGTCATACGACTTCTCATCAGTCCTTCTGACTTGTCTTATTGTTAAGAACCACTCTCCTTCCTTATATGGAAAACAATTAGCTACTTAGTATAAATATGTCTTTAATATGTCCTGTACGTCAGATTGATAATTGACGTTGCTTGGCTCACTTCCCTTGCACTGAGTCGTCTCCATACTCTCCGGTTCCCTCCGGTACTCAGACTTGTCTTCCTCTATCGGATACCTGCCAGTTAGGGTAGTCACTCACCCTTGACCCCCTGTGGTGTTGTGATCCTCCTTTGTATACGTTCCGGACCCTCCGGCCCTCCGACGCTCCGACATACCGGAGCCTCCGGTCCTTCGGCCTTTACTCTTCAGGTCCATCCCGGCTCCTTATATAACAGTGTGACTGATTATCTTCGTGAACATCAGTGTACTCATTGACACCGTTTCAGCGGACCACCAGAATTATGGCCAGTTTGGCAGTAATAGGAGCCAAGTTCTGGCCGGATGGCCGCATCGTCATCCATAGTGGCATGAACATCCACGGAGGCATTTGTTATCCCATGGGCTACATCAGACCATCACTGCCACCATTAAAGCCAAAGGCATTGTTGGCAGATTCAATCCCTTCTTCGCACCTCGCTGTCGTTCAATCTGGTCCTCAATCTTTAGTTCATCCAGGACTTTACCAATGGTCGCTAGATTAAGGTGTTGCAAAAAAACACTCAAATGTAAATATAAGGATGCAACTTGGATAGATGCTCTACCAGCAGAGTCGCCCAGATTACCAGATCATCGTTCGTGTAATGATAGTGCTCACCTGATCCCATTACATAGCATGCCTTGCTGGTGTGCTCTTGGCAGGCATGATGTTTCTTGATCTCCTCCATCAGCTTGTGTTCCTGCCGCCCACTGGCTTCAAGCTGAGCAACAGGCTGCATGTCTTTCTTCATGGACAAATTCAACGAGCTGATAGTGAGTATAATGCACCACAAGCATTTTCAACTCACCTTGGATCCTCCCTGCTCTGCAGGGGTTAAAGAGGTATCACTGAGAGTAATATGGAACTTTTTGACTGCGCCTTCGCCGTTCTCCTTCTCCATGCACTCTTTACAAGATGCGGACAGCCACACCAAGAACAGAAGCAAATCACGTGACCGTAAAACCCGGTTTTGTGATCATGTGATTCCTAGTAGTATCCATTCTCCTTGAATCTCATTAACTTGAATATCTGCCCAGCAAGGATAAGATCAGCTTGGTGCCTTAGGGCCTGATCGGGTGCCGCAGAATCCGCGCAGAATTTGATCAGAATCAGAATCAGAACCAGAATCCTGTCACGCCTTTCTTCTTCGCTTCCCTTTCGCTTCCTCTCCTCGTTGCCCGTCCCTCTCTCTCTCCGTCACAATGGGAAAAGCAGTCTGGATCGACTGTGAGGTCGTGGCCATGCTGAACACGCTCGCTGAGCACAAGAATAGCCACCAAAGCGGCAACGGATGGAAATCTAGTGTCTGGACCCCAGTCATCCACGCGATACACAAGGCCAACCCCGCAGCAGACCCCAGGAAAGACCAGAAAAAAGCCAAATCCAAACTTGAATATGTGGGTGTCTCTCGGTTCAAATCGAATACGGGTCGATGTGAAACGCTCTTGCAGTTAAAATCGACCTTTGAAACCTACGTTTTCGTCGCAAAGTTCAGCGGCACCGGCTGGGACGACACAGAAAAGCATGCAACCGGCACCCAGGAGTACATAGACGGGTTTGTTGCAGTACGTGGTCGTTCACTATTCTTTTCTATTGCAACGTACAGTTCTGATCGCCTCTCAGACCCACGGCTCACAATACAAGAAATGTTTCGAGACTTCCTGCCCCTACTACACCATGCTCGATTCCCTGTACGATAGGATGATCAACCGTGCTACAGGCGACAATGTGCTTACTTTCGGGAGGAAGAAGTCGTCGAAGAAAGACAAGAACACGGCCGTCGAGCAGGAAAATGGCACGGACATCGGCAGCAGTGTGGCCGTCAAGACGACGCCGTCAGGTGACGCCACTTCCCGCGAGCCTATGACGGAGCTCAATATAGGTGAAAATGGTGCTAGGGAGGGTGCTTTCGGAGGCAACGATGGTACGGGAGCTTATGATGACGAGCTTTCACAAGTGCGTCACCCATTTGGCTTCATCAACAATCTCTTACCTGTGCATAGTCTCCCCCGAAACCCACCCAGCCCACCAGAAGCCGCACGCGCGCTGTCAGCGAGGATGAGGACGACAGTGATTCCCCTCAGGCTCGAAAACGTCGCAAATCGGACTCAAGTGCCGGCTCCACCGGCACCGCTAAACGTAACGCTGCTGCGGGGTCGCAGCTTGCACGGTCTGTGGACAACCTTGCTGCGTCCATGGGCAAGCCAATCGTGACGAGCGAGGACATGTCGTACGTCTCTGAGGTCATCGAAATCTTGAAGGATGACTCGTTGCTTCCCCCGGACCCGAACGGCAGGCTATTCCGACATGTACTGAAAGCCCTGACAAATGATCGCCCGCTCGCGATGGGTTTCATTGCCGAGGAACGTCACGTACGCCGCAAGGGGGTCCTCGCAGGCATCCTGGAGGACGCTGGGATCCAGATTCCCGACGATTTCTAGGTACATATCTTTCAGCCACTTCTTTTCTTTGGTAACACGCCTGTAGACTTCCCTCCGCTGTTAGAGTCTTGCCTCCGCATGGTCTTCTCTCGATGATCCCATCCCTTCCCATTCCAATTCGTTATCCCATCATCATCGCATCGTCTCATCCATTTGCATCCGCACGCATCATCACTGTATCACCCTTATTGCATTGTGTAACTCTTCGCTATTACTTGTGCATTGTATTGTCATCGAAAATGAATGAATTACTGCAAATCCTCATGATCTACAATATAGCGCGCCCACATTGCCTGTTTGATATGATCCCTTCGTGCATCTGCCCGTGTCTTCTCGGCATCATCCACAGCAAACACATCCACCTCGTCAATCACGTTGTGTCCCGCTCTGGCCAAGAACGGATGGCCTTCTACATCGTACTCGACGTCAACATCCATGTCGTTGATTCCCCCGTGAATGTGTAGGAAATTGTGCAGCGCCGCTGCTGCACCGACCATCAAGGTCTGCTGACGATATCCCATTTCGGGGCGAGATATCAGCACCCGAAATCGTCGTTTGGAGACGCCGAAGATGCGCTCGACTATGTTACGTATCTGTGCATGGCGAAGATTGAACAGTTCTTCAGGGGTTTGGGGCCTTGTTTTCGACGGTGAGCATGGAAATGGTAAATGCAAATAGCGTGCCTTTGATTTCCTCGTTTCCACTCCTTCAAGTGATATCTGACACCACGGTAGGGTGCAAGGAGCATGTCACAGTTTGGAAACCCCGCATCCGCCAAATAATAGCACCCGTCAGGTAGAGAGAAACCGTTTTGTCGTGCCTGGGCAAATAAAAGACCATCTGCAGCCGTTCCTTCATAGCCGGCCATGAGGTGAACAAATAGCATGTCGAAATCACAGGCAGCGAGGACATTCTGGGTAATTTCACCGTGTCGGTCGCGATAACGAGGAATGTGGTGATCCAGGACATATGCGAGAAAATGAACACCGTCGACAGCACCACGGCAGTATTTGAAGAACGGATACCATCGCGGATCGTTACGAATCTTGTCCGGTACCTCATCGAGAGGATCGTGAACATATTTGTCGAGGAAAGCGCCAGTAAAGAGCTCGAGGCCATTGTTGACGTATCGACTAATAGTGTCACCAGAGCGTTGAAACCTTTCCTGCAGCTCCCTTTGGCTGCTTCCGTGAACCATCCAATAAACAAAAATGGCAAGCTGCTCCTGGGCCGTAACATAACGGCTATCCGTCAAATCACCCAGAAGTGTCAACTCCGCCCACAGCAATGCGAACTCCAGCGCCGACATCCCAAGCTCGCGTCGGCAACGGTCGGGGTGCCCGGATAAGACCTCGTCGAGCCAGCGTCGTTCAGTGAGGATAGATGTATGCATCGGGCACGGCGGCAGTTTCTCGAGGCCAAGTAGATCGGAAGCGAAGTGCAGTACGGCATTGGCGGCCGTGTGAAGACCGGAGAGTCGTCGTTGAATAGCGGCCCGTCGCAAAGAGGTGGTATTGAAGGGCATACGGTAGCGGTACGAGCATAAGAAACAAGCGTGTCGTGGTCAAGAAGTAGATTACGGGAAGATGTGACTACATGTGACAATGATTCTGCAGGAGATTCTGAGCCGATTCTGCGGCACCCGATCAGGCCCTTACTGGTTTCTCAGGAGTTGGAACCAGAGAGAATCAGCGTAAACACCAGTTAATTCTCTGAAGAAAGGATTCATAAGAAGAGACAAAGTTGTTGAAAGTGTTGCAGCTTTGTTTCCATCTTGTTTTGGTCAAAAGAACAAAATGCATAATCAATTATGCATTTTGTGATCATATTGGACAAAACCTTGCAAGCAGTTTTAATGTTTACATGGTTTCTATTGATGACCCTGTATCTAGGGTCATTACTCTCTGAGATGATTATTACTATATGAAGAAGGCTATTTATGGGCTGTTTGGCTGCAATATAATCACAATATACCGTGGTCTGATGGCTACCTTATTGGGACTCAGGATATTGCAAGTATATTGTCACAATATCCTGAGCATATCCGGGCCCTGGATATTTTGAGCATTTAGTAAGCATATATCAAATATCCTGAGCATATCCGGCCCCTGGATATTCTCAGTATATACTGAGGATATTTGAAATATACTACCTATATAATGGCAATATCCAGCCCCCGTATATTGCTGCTTGTCCCCAGTGGGAAGTCCCTATGTTCTCTAGGGCAGCGCGGTCGAAAGTCCTCATGTTCTCTGGGGCAATCAGAAGACCTCGTGGTATCGGGGCATCGGAAGTCGTCCAGGTCGGGTGCACATCGCTATGTGAACCTGTCGCGGTTGCCAGGCATAGTCGATCTTGCTGTTGGGTGCCGAATCCCATCATCGTGTAAGCCGCCGTGGAGGCGCATCTCTGTTGCAACATTTGCCCAAGGTTCATGCACCCATCGGGATTTGAACGGATGTCGGTGGATTTAGTTTCGGAGGTTTGAGGGAGTGCGGAACCAGGGAGTGATTGGTTGGTTGGTTTGAGGGAGTGCGAATGCAGGGAGTGTGCGATTTGATGAAGTGCCTGAGAGGGTGTTGAGCGCCCGAGCTCTTCACAGCTCGAGGGAGTGTGTTGGAATTGGAGTGACTGTGCGAGCTGTTCCGAGCTCGGCATCTGCGAGAACAGCGCCGGCACTGCCTGCGTGGTCACATACAGTTAGTATGAGTCGGGCGCATCGTTGGACCAGTGCAAGTCAGATTGTAGTGATAGATATGACTCATAGCAGCGCTCACAAGTAGTATAAAAGTAGTGTACTCATCGTCATGTACGCTACCGGATTACAACGAGATTCCTCACTCGGCTCGCCTGTGACGTTCTCTCGAGGCTTATTTCAACAGCGCCATAGTAGACGTCAGGAGCGATGCTTGTACACTGGATGTAAGTACCAACGAAGCCAACAGCACTGGCAGCAGTGAAAAGTACTCTCGATGTACATAAGAAGTGTTGGGACGAGATAAAACGAGAGGTGTTGAATTGCTCAGTGTTCGTCAAAGCCCATCTGAGCACCCGCAACTGCAACTAACTCGGCTTGTATAGGCAATGCCAAAAAGCAGACTGCAAGCCGCATCATAAGGCGATCTGTGGCCAGCCCCTCAATTTCGAGACAGTGCCGAAACTAGGGCTGTTCGCCGTGCCCGTCAGACTGCGGTTCGACGGGTCCCGTGCCCGTTCCGTCGAAGATTTCCCACAGTTCTCGGGACGGGTCTTCATCCCGACGGCCCGTTGAATGACGGCCGTGACGGCCGTCGAACGAGTTGTGTTTTCCCACGTTAATAAGCACATTTCTAACCAGAAAATGTGACCAGCGCGGCCCCTCGCAGATTAAAGGCCCTCATACCTTGGGAAGTACTTGTTCTGCCCTGTTTCCACATCAAAATGACCAGTAGCAAAGGTCTCCGCAAACCACGGTAACTCCCGAAGCGCGATGGCTGAGTTGAATCCCGTTGGTGTTCAACTTTCTCATTAATGGTGTGCTCATTTCGTTAACTTTCGGTGGTTGAAAAAAATTATAAGAGACCTCTAACCAAGCTTTAGGTCTATTGCGGCGTCCAGTTGCCTCTTGAATTGGACAAATTGGTTATATTGACTGGTTTAGCTCTTTAACATCGAATCCCCGAGCTGGAACATTGTTATCACACATGCTGCAGGGGAATATGGAAAGATTAGCGGTTCTTATGAATTTTAGAACAGCCGTGCACCCGCCATGCCCGTCCCGTTCCGCCAAGAAAATTTCCAACCACTCGACGGACCGTTACGCAACGGCCCGTGCCCGTCACTCACCCGTCGAATCGACGGCCGTGCCCGTGACGGAAACGGCGCACAGCCCTAGGGCCCGAAACGCGCCCCGGGGCCTACCTCTTATTTGCCTCAGGTTCCGGCGCCCGTCATAGGTCCGCCCGTTGGGGGTTACAAACGGTCGCCATCCCTCGTTTACTTGATCACTCAACTCAGCTTCAACCCCAAGCTCGACTACATCATATCAGATTCCTTGGACGACCACGTCAACTTGGACTTTCCAGACCGTGAAGCGCAGTCACTCTTCCGGAAATGTCGCGAGAAGGCTATGACGATCGGGGACCGGCAGAACGTTGCGGTCATGGCGCACTTTCTCTGCTGGATGGTTCAGAAAAATACGGCCAAAAGAGGTGTGACCTCAAAAATGATTGTCGGCCAGATGAAGAAAGAATATACTTTTAACGACCTCCACTTGGCCGTCCTGGAGATGCAGCAGAGACAGAACAGGGATCCACTGCGACGCCCGTGCGTTATAATTGTTTGTGTTGAACAAGTGTTGAAGTATCCTCAGGCTGGCAAATTTTGCTTAACCCCAGCGTCCTCCTCTTCGGTATGTCTCCGGAGAACTGGGGAAAACTTTGCCGAGGAATGAATGTGAATCGACAAGTTACTTTCAACTGATTCGGTTTGGATTCGGTCGTCAGAGAAGACATCTACGGCGATCTTGCGATTTACCCCCAAATGTTGAACGTTGAACCACACGTAGTTTTCTGTGATCGTAATTTCTCTGCGAATTCTTGCAACTGGTCCGACGGTTCTACTGGAGCGTAGAAAATGCATGTCAAGAGATGAGTATTCTGTGCAAACCGTAGAAAAGAAAAAACAAGCGCCCACATCAACGCGCCAATCACGGCCAATCATCAAGTCATTTGACTTCTCGGCCCTAAAATCTTGAATCTTACTCAGTAACTACCCCGCATGGTACGCGCGAGAAGTAATCTGCGCCGACATAGGACTACTGGTGGCTTGTAACGACCGTGAAAGGACTAGCACGGATCGAAAAGACTGAAAAGACTATCTGCATTGGAATCGAAAACTCTATGCCAGTGGACACCACAGGAAAGCCATCGTCTGCGCGCCGTGCCCCGCGGCGCCCAGTCACCGAAGAAGAGCAAAAGGACATCGAGTTGAAGCGTCTTCGCGGTGTGTGTGCATCGCTTCGAATCTGCCTTGGAAGACGCCTGACCCTGGAGCAGGCGAGCTGTCGTGTGCCGAATGTCGAAGGTTGAAGCTCAAGTGCGACAAGAATGTACCGTGTGGATCGTGTGTGCGCCGTGGTTGCGAGAGTATCTGCCCATGCGGTGGGTAGACCTTTTCATTTTTCGTTCTGACACTGATGCGCTATAGGTATCTTGTCGGCGGGACAAGGAACGAGGTACTTCCCAAAATGGCTTTCGGGCTCGATTGGTTAATGTCTCCCGAGGTTTATCCTAGCCGACACCGACCAGCTTCATGCAAAGATCGCTGAAATGAGCCAGCGTATACGCCAGTTGGAGGAGGCTTTGGCCATCCTGCAGGGGGTCGTGTCGAATGAGCGCCATCCCCTACTCGCCGGCGACCTCCTTAGCATTAAATTTGCGGCGGAGGCGCCGAAGCGCACAGAACCTTCCGTCGCCCAACAGGATCCGGTTATCGATGCCCTCGGTACCTTGACGATGGGGGACTCAGGCGAGGTCAAGTACTTTGGCCGCTCGGCAGGGACCGAGACTTTGCTCGTCGTAAGCATATCAGCGTATTTCTCTGAAGAACCACCCATCCATGAGGTTTTCAGGCTGAGGATTACTCAGACGATGAGGAAGCGACCGACACGCAGACGCCACTGCCGCCAGAAATCGCAGAAATCGGCGATGTATTCCCCTCGGGTAGGCCGAACAGCGCAAAGCTCCAGCACATCCGGACCCTGTTACCCCCGTATGAGCGCGCCACCGACCTCTGCGACTCGTACTTCTTGCACGGCGCGCTCTTCTTCCGGCCGATCAAGCGCGACGAGTTGCTCGGTCCCTTTATCCAGTCCATATACGCTCCCGAGGGGACGACGGAGGATTCCGAGGCAGCCACGCCCCACGCCTTGGCCACGTTCTTCTTTGTGCTCGCGCTCGGCGCGCTGCTCGACTTGCGGCTGCCCCCCTACAATGACGAGGCAGAGCGCTTCTACGGCGCCGGCCGCGCAGCGCTGGGGCTGCGAGCCGTGTACGACTCGCCCCTCGTCGACACCGTGCGGGCGATTGGGCTGATGGCGACATACCACAGTCTCGCGGGAAAGAAATACTCGCGGGACAGCGCGTGGTGTCTGATGAGCATCGCTGCGAAGCTGGCTCAGAGTGTACGCGTTCCTCTGCGTATCGTAGTCCATGGAGTTTTGACTTGCGCCTCTAGATCGGACTGCGTGAGTTGGTGCTGTCTTCCGTTGTATCATTCCTGGACGATATTTTAGATCGTGACAGTGCCCGATGGCATATGGATCCCAAGATGGTCCAAAATCGGAGGTGCGCCCCGCCGTTCCCATCTTTGCAGGCCGATAAGCTGGCGGTGCGGCAGGACCTTGTTTTGGGACGTTTTCACCTGCGACGTCTCGCATGCAAGTATTTGGCAGCGTAAGGTGCACTGGGCACTAATTGCGAAGTACAGAGCCTCGCATTGGGCAGGCCTCCTTCCATCCACCTCTCTTACGTCGACTGCGAATACCCCGAGGACGAGGAGTGCACACTGACCGATCTGGGGGAAATACGTCCTGGGTGTACGTGCCTTCCCTTCCCTCCATGTGATCGTTATCTGAATCCTCGACCCGCAGTCTGGCGATCGAAATACCACTTTGCGCGAGACATATGGATGGCGCTCGCGGAGGCCACGTTGACTGCGAAGGCCCCAGGATACGCGATCGTGCTCGAGCTTGACCGCCGTGTACGCGAGCTAAGCGTGCCGGACTCCTTCAAGCCGTGCGTTCCTTGCGTCTTTCCCGCGGGACATTATCAGACTTTGGGCGTTGAACAGGTACGCAACGCGCGCAGACGGGGAGGTGGCATACTACTCCAGCTCCGAGAGCCTCCGCGGTTTCTATGCGAGCCAGTATCGGACAGTCAGTACGTGGCCTTACCACTTTGCAGGTAAGGTACAAGTCACTGACCCGGCCCCCCTAGCGATGATATACCTGCACCGAAGCTTCTTCGCGCAGGCGATGCTCGACTTGCCCGCGAACCCGTTGCGCAGCCCGTTTGCAACGTCGTTCCTCACGGCGTTCCGATCTGCGAGCGTGATCATCAAGGCGACGGCATACCAGTATGACCGCTGCGCGGAGATGGCGATGCGTGTGTGGTTTCTGCTACATCACACATTCTCGGCCGCGGTTCGTATCTCTACTGCTCTTCCACCGACTTCATACTCATGAAACCGCGGATTTAATAGGTTATCGCCGGGACGGTCGTGACGCTATCACCCAAGTCGAATATTGCCGCGAGTGCGTTGCTAGATCTAGGGCTTGCTGTCGAACTGTTCCAGCGAACGGCGACGCAGTCGCACCGGGCCAAGCTCGCATCGGTTGGTCGCTTTACCGCCGTCGGCGCGCCGGCTTACATTTCGATCCACAGGCGGTCCTCTCCAAGCTCAGGGATCGGGCGGTGCGCGCGTACTCGCAGCATTCAACGCCCCCGGTACCTACCACCGGGCCTGCTCCAGAACGGCCGGAAGACGACACCACGGACGAGCTGGCGATCTTCGGTGGGCAAACCCGCGTCCTGGCGCTGAAGCAGAAGCAGAAGCAGAAGCCCCGGCGCGGCAAGTCGTCGTCGACGACACCAGACAGCGGGTGCCCGTCGACCGCCGCCGTCTCGACCTTTGCGACTCCGAGTCCAGGCGTATATCCCTCCATGGGCTACGACGGCTCGATGGCCAATGCGTGGGGCGAATTCCCGTGGCTAGACGAGCTCGTCGCCCTGAATCCGCACGCGAACGCCAATATCAATATCGATATTGACGATGCCGCCATGGGAATGGGTGACATCCCGACGGTACGCTGAATCGTTTTCATCAGCGAATGTCCGCTCACCCGGAGCATGACAGGACATTTTCAATATGCTGTACTCTGGGGAGGGTAGGGGTATGATAGCCTTGAATCAGCTAGGCGATATGGGCGCGCAGATGGCCGACGGTGGCGGAGGTGGGCAGGGGGCGGATGCGATGGTGGAGTTGGGGCTAACGAGCGAGTCGGGCATGGACGCCGCATGGCTAGCGTTCATACAGCAGTGCGGGGTTACACTGGGGCGTAGCCTTCCTGAGGCTGATGAATCTACTTCGCCTTCTGATTAGTTTTCGCAGCTGTGTATGTGTAATTTTGTATATTTGTAATCTAACATGTATGAAGCCTTCAAACTCCGACAGGCAATCAGCGGGTATTTGGCGCCCGAGGACGACACTCCGCGCCCCGGCGCGCTCTTGTGATTTCTATGATCCCTATATCTTACGTAGTACTGTCGGTTAGAAAGCCTTGCAGACTCCGGTTTCTTCAATTTGACGCTCCCTGCCATCTCTGGAAACGCGATGTTGGTTCGCCATAAGTTTGGGTCCACGCAGTTCGAAGATTCGACGACTCGGAGCCCGCGTACCCGTGGGATGTCTCTCCATTTTCGACAGAGCTATTGCGGGCCTTGGTCGTTTTGTTTTGGATTCTCACTGGGCAGTAGGCACGAGCTGTGACGGTGAGAGGATTAATCTATGTTTGATGGAAGTTGGACTGAAAAGAAAATCTGTTTGGAATGAAGAGACGATGTGGGTCCAGAGAACGGCGGAGAACTGTCACAAGACGAACGGTGAATTTTTTCCCCCGTCTCCGAACACAAACCCTTAGGTTGCCGGCCTCTTTGCTGCGGCGCATTGGTCTGTGGTCCTCGGGGGTCTCAAATTTGCAGAGCGTCTATCATGACTTTGTTGAGATGGAGATGGCAAGTTGTAGCTGGACGATGAACGACAGGTAACCCTTTAACGGACGGCTCAACACACACTGGGGGGTATCTAGGCATGTTTTGAAAAGATAACGAGCTCGACAATTTGAACGCTTGAACCGTGTACAGTGCAAGTGGCGTAGCCCTTGTAAGCGGAATTGGCCTGAAAAACGGCCAAATGTATGCGGACGAAATGGCTGGAAAAAGCATCGGGGCCTCATCAAAGGTGAGGACGGAAACTGTGTATGGAGGCCAATGTCTTATCCCTGGTGCGGACAGATTTACCCCACATGCAAAAATTTCACGCATATCTGAGCTGCGAGCACCAGCGAACATGAAAGAACGGGAAGACAAAAAATCATTACAGATCATTACAAACTGTGTAAAGTGGCCGAAAACATACCTTCTCGCGCGCCAATGTCCGAGACGTTGTGCGGACGGAATTGGCGCAAAAACAGACGTACGGAACGGCCAAAATCGGGATTTTAGGATCGGACCTTAAAGCTTAAAGGGCTGTCGGAAGCTGTTCCATTTATTTAAAGACCGCACTAGTGGCAGTTGATCACGCACGCAGACCTCAGTTCTAATCTTATCCTTCTGATATAAGTAGGAACGTCCAAAGACTCTCAGACACGACCGCTTTCCCCTCTCCAGCGCCAACCGGGTCTTCTGTTTGCGAGTTATGTCCTCCTCACATGAGCCAGGACTCAAATTCGTAACTTTGCATCTAAATCCCGCATCGCGTGCGTATCTGACTTCCCTCTTTCAGATTGTCGTGGGCGCGTCTATCGCCGGTGTGTACCTATTCATACCAGGGCTGAAAGACATTTTTAAATGGCTTCACACCAGGTCTCACATCTGCCATTGCCTTGAAGTCAGCAGGCCATTCTGTCGTTGTGTTGGAGAGAGAGCCACAGCTTGGAGGACCAGATTCAGTGAGTTGTTCGTCTTGTGCACACATTGATCATCTCTAAGCGCATCGTACATTCAGATAGGCAGCGGAGGCGCTAGGCAAGTCGAACCAGGACGTACGCCGGCTGTCACTGACACCTGCGTAGAGTACCCCCTAATGGATGCAAGGTTCTATTCGACTGGGGTTTGGAGACCGATCTGAGAGCGGGATCGGTAGTTGGGAACGGGTTCCTAATTTTCAAGTGTAGGTCGCAGACAACAGGTCCTTCGATCGTACAACTGAAATAAAATAAGATGACCACCAAGGAAAGGAGTCGGGCCGGGATTGCATTGGTTCGTCTCGGTCCATCATATTTTCACAACCTACTTACGCTTGGGCCCTTTTAGGGCTGAACCTTTGGGATCCCCAACTTTTGGTCGACGCTCGAGGTGATTTTTTGCATATGCGGGTTTGTCTTTTTTTATCTACATCGGAAGCCACTAGTTGATTTTTTTGCTCTCAGCATCGGGACCTCCTGCGTATACTCTATAACGCGGCAACGAAAGACGACAGAGAGGAGGGCGGCGGCGTCGCTACATCATCCGAAGTGACCGTGCTTTTTAACGCGGAAGTGATAGACATTGACTGCGATATTTGTTCCGTCACCTTGCGGTCGGGTGAGACGCACGTCGGCGACGTTATCATTGGAGCCGACGGTGCATCTGGCGTAATTCGTAAATGCCTGATGAGGGAAGAATCCAACGGCAACGCGGTTCCCGAAGATGTTCCCACTGGTCTTGCAGTTTACAGGTATGCAAGTCTTTTTGCGTTGAAAATCACACAATTCATTAACGATTGTACAGTACCGTCATCCCGAAGACAGTCGCAGTTGACCACGAGGAGCTCCGGCAGCTTTACGAGTATCCTCAGAGCAATACGGTGGTTACGTTATTGGGCAACAATCGAGGTACGACAAGATGCATTACATCAACGTATTCGTCTCATATATCCGCTAGGCGCCAAGGTGTTCCTTGCGGTAGGCACCGATTATTTTTCATTAGACCCCATTCGAATATTTCAATTGCCTCAGGGAAAAGATCAGGATGTTTTGGTCTGGGTATACACCCCGAATACCTCGCAGGCCGGGTCCTGGACTCAGCAGGTTGATAAACCGATGCGTGACATTGTTGGGCCTTGTGATTCACTGTGAGTCGAGCGAACCCAGCCGTTTTCTTGTCTCATATTTATTTCACCACATCACAGATTGCAAACATTAGCAGCACAAGCGGGGACATCGACCTGTGTCCAGATTAAAAACCATTACGAATTAAAATCATGGGTATCGCAGAGCGGCAAAGTCGTCGCCATAGGCGAAGCAGCCCATCCATTCCCGGTGCGTAATATCTCACTGGTCCCGTACAGGTCTGAACGATCGTATGAAGCCTATATCCTTGCATACGTGTTCCATTGCCATCGAAGATGGCGCATTCATCGGAAAGATTTTTTCGCATACCCGAAGTCCCACTCGGATTAGCGAGTTCCTCCATGCATTCGAGGAAAATCGGTATGTATGACCGAAACGACCGTTTCGTCATCTTACACAGTTGGAAATCTCAGGAAAACTCGTTGTGCTTACATCCTTCAATCAGAGCAAAACAATCTAGATTTCATCGTTATGCCGGATGGAGAGAAACAGGTCGCCCGCGATGCGTTATTGCGTGCGAACCAAGCGGCTGGGCGTAATGTAATGGATGCGCCGGAGGAAGAGATGCACAAAATTTGGGATGACATGCGTATCGTGTACGTGGGTTCTTTCTAAGTCGTCTTTCGGCGAGCTGAACATTCTCAGGTTTAGCTATGATCCCAGTGACGCAGCAGACGAGTGGTGGGTGTCCTGGGGTCGGCTCCGTGACGCACCTTCAGCTAAGGCAAGTGGCTGAACTCACGAGAGGAGGAGGGGAAGTCTTCTGATAATTTTATACTTGTTTTGCTCGAAGAATTGTCTGGAAATAATTACATTTCGCGGTTCTGTAGTTTGGAACGGTACATATTGCATCAGTTGAGAATTTAAACCTAGCAGTTCAGGTCCCTTTCCCAATAAGTAGGATATAGGATAGCTCGAAGTGGAACATTATGATCCGGGAAACTCAACGTATAGCGGCCCTCCACATCCGTGCCCTCTATGAGAGCCACATAAATATAACTCGTCAACAATATACTGTTTGAATTCCGAGTCTCACGTTCACACACTGCCCGACATCGCCCGAACCTACTAACATCGAGTCACCGACTGTCCCCTTTTACTTTTAATATGCCTTCCTGCGTCAGATATCTGGGACCGCGCTAGCTTGCACTCAGGCCCTCTGCACACGAAAACAACGCACCTACAATTGACCCTGTCCCTTGCAGTTGGAAGGAAAAATCAAACTCAGCTGTTAAGAATCGAACCAAGTAAAATATGCCATTGGTTGAGTTATGGAATTGAACTTGGTCAAAGGGGAGGAAAATGTCGGTATAGGAACGAATGAGGTTTGCTTTGTAGCTTGAATGAAGGGCCCACTCCTTGAATATTAATATGTGGTGTGGGTTGAGTGTTGTCATCAAATGGCAAAATTAAACTGAACACGCAAGTCTAGAAAACGTCGAGTATTATTAAGAGGTGCTGTATACATACTTAGTATCATAAAGGTATTATTAAACCCCATTCATGGCTGGCGGCCTGGAAGGTACTAAAGCCTGCAACAGAGCCTCAATCCGGGCAAGCCGCTGCTCCATTGCATCAATCCTACCCCGGTCCTCGTCCAACCTCCGTACCAAACACGGCTCCACGTCACGAAGATGACTGAGCTGGACCTGTGCGGGGGAAGAAGCACTTGAATTATCATCTGCAGCAACTGCTGCGTCCGGCGAAGTACCGTCCGGCGAGTCGAATTTGATCAAAAGGTGCACAGTGAGGTGCAAGAGATTGTGCGCGCCGGGGACGAGTTCTTTGAGATAGCGCTGTTGGTAGTCCCAAGGAGCCAAATTATCAATGGCCGTCTCACATGTGCAGACGAAGGTATCATTTGCTGTGGGTTCAGTTGGTTAGGCTGTAAGGATCGTCCGGACAACGCACTTTGGCAGTCTATGCAGTACCAACATGGAGCGGAGACTCGTTCATGGCATATAAGGGCGCCGATCCCACGAGGTAATGGGGTAACCGGATATTCGGTCCGGCAAATTCCAGTACACAGACATCGAGGAGCCCGATTTATGAAAGAAGAAAGCAGAAGGGATGTAAGTGTGAGAGAGAAGCACAGCGGCCGTATAAGTATTTCGCATATTATTCTCGTTCTTGGAAATCTTCCTAACCGTGGAATCACCGTCAGGTAGGTGGGCGCGGCGTGAATGAGAGCCACAGAAATGTACGACAGTCGAGGCGGCGAGGATGCAGCACGTTCCCACTCACTAGGGCGTCGTGAGCAATGCGTTCTGTGCTCTGCATCCCCGCAAACTTGCTGCCAGTGCCCATGAATCACGCACCTGTCCAGTGAAGTGCGGACTGCGACTCGTGTGAGTTGCTGGCGTAAGTCAGCAAAGAAGGAAAATAAAATTGAAGACACTAACTGGATTCCAGAAATTGTGATTGCGATAACCAAATCTTCGATCGCTGCAAGAATGGGCAGGCAAGCTGGAGGGCGTCAGTGGCGTCATTGAGAGCAGCCGCACACGCAGAACGCAGCGCATGGTACGCGCCCTGTATTCCCGCGATGTCCGTATGGGACCAGCGAGGGCAACAGGTGACGTTGGCAGGAACCGCACACAGGGGTGCGGTCAGGTGCGGTGCAGCAGTGCTCCGTGTGGCCTATGGGCGCGTGCATGATCCCTAAGTTGGTACGTAGCAAGATTGGTGGCACTGCATTGTGGGCGAGTGGGGGTTGACGGGGAAACAGGGGGTTCCAGCTTGCGAGCACGGACATGCGGCGTTGGGCGCAAAGCCCGACTGGCGAGAGCGAGGGTGGAGGGGGGTAAGTGGCGGTCACGTCGGCGCAGTGACGGTGCCGCGGTTGGTCGGGGCGAGGCAGATAGGTGGGGCTGGATGAAGACCAGTACAAAGGGAACTAACACTGGTTTTGAGAGAGCTGGGCACTGGCGGATATCCGTCAGTTCCGGACGCGACTGGTCACGATCCCACGTACCTGTGATGCTGTGTGTGCGACGACACGACACGACTTTTGTTGAGGACGAACGCTTGGTTCAGGTTTGGTTGATGTCCTAAAATGGAAGGACATCACCGTGACTTTGACATCACTTGCCTGAGTTTGGCCTGAGTCCTTCACCAATTCGACTCTCTAAACACCGACACCTTGCGCTACGTTCTAGTGGTTCTTGCGACATATTCATTGCTTCCACCGACTCAAGACTTGGAATTCTGGGCTTTGGAAGGCCTTTTTTAAAATTTTTTAAGGTCTTGGTCAAGACTGCCAGTCTTGACCAACAGACTTTTGACGAAAAACTTGTGAGCTTGTTTGGGCCCTAACAAGGTCGAACAAGGCCAAAAAAGGTCCAAAAAGCGACCGGGCTCACAAGGCCACCGACCTATGTCTGAATTCCCTCAAGGTCGTGAGTTTGACTCCGGCTGTCAGTAAAAATTGGACACTTTATGCTTTGTCTGTACGCGGCATCATCATAAAATTGCAGAAGGAGTCTTTCAGAATGCTCATGAATTTTCCTGGTAGTTTTTCCATTAGGGGCAGTCAGAGTAGAAAATTAATGCCGATTCTGAGGTTGATTCTGACGGCGATTCTGAGACGATTCTCGGAATTATTTTGAATCAGAATTGACCAGAATCGATGTAGAAACGCCTCTGGAGGCGTTTCTATCGATTATGCGGCGATTATGCGACAATTCTGAGGCGATTCTGATTTTCGACGATTCTCCCACGCTTAAATAAATCAGAATCGCTGTCAGAATTGACTGTCAGAATTGCCCCAGAATCGGGGAGAATTGTCTACTCTGACTGCCCCTATTGTATCAAACATTGTCCAAGAGGGTGTTTTCCTACGCTTTGACCTTGTGAGCTTGTCGGCAAGCTCACAAGGCCAAACAAGCCACAAGTTTTTTGTTAAAAGGCTGATGACTGAACGCTGCGCTCGCGCCTCTTCATTCAATTGCAGGCCGATTAACCGACTTGCCAGGTGGGTATTTGTCTTGCCATGAGTAAAAGCCACCGGCGATGGGCAATAATTATAACGAGTCCACCCTTTGGTGTTTTCTTGGTGGAAGCTTGCTGAATTAGGACCGAGACAAAAGTAAGTTGAATTTATTCAAATATTGGCCGATTTGAACAGAAAAACTCACCATCTAGATCATTAGGATGCCCTCCCGTCATGTATTAAAGGCCGCAGCACTCCGAGCAAAGACGGGCCCACGCGTCCATGTTTTATCGGTGGGGTCTTCCCAATTGGGCCGAATACAAATGTGAGTCAAATTCATTTAAATCTCAACGGTTTGTCTGACTTTCACTCACCATCTCGAACTTTAAGATTTTATCCTGATGTGTATTATAGGCCTCGGCGCTCCGAGCAAAGCAGGCCATAGTGGGGATTTATTATAATTGAGGAGTCTCGTTGGAAAGGGGAAATTTTATAAATGGGCCTCTAGATTAGAGACTCCTCATTTATAAATTATTAGAAGTACCTTTGCAATGCTGGTTCTTTCCTGATCCAGTAGCACTTCATACGGCGGCATTGTGGGCGCTTTCATCGGGCACACATCAGGTGGGTGGCGGTGCAGTCGCGCCTCCCTTCCACCACCCAAAATCACCGAAATTTTGCCTTCCCTTGCACCCACATAGCTGTTGCTCCGGTGGGGTCTATGTATCAACCTTTGGATATAATCCACTAGATTCTATATGTACAAGTACATAGTATGAATGAGCCCCGGCAACATGCAGGGGAACGGGGTGCTCATCGTCGTTTAAAATTGTTTTGGTGGGCGGGCACATCTGATGGCCTGATGGTGCTTCGGATCCACTGGTCTCGTGCACAGCCTCTCATGACATCCCGTTCCGGGAACCCTGTCATGAGAGTCTGGGCCTAAACCGGCTAATTAACCGCACCATTGCGCTATCATTTTTTGATGGCAATTTGATGCAATTCGCACGACTTCGCGTAGTATCGCTTAGCGTACTCTCTTTGTTCTCCCTCCTACGCACTGTCCCGCCGTGGCTCCGTGTTGGTAAACCATGTCGGACCTGTGAGAATTAAACATTAACAGTGTTCTTGCAGTGCATGGCTTCAAACAACGAGGCATTGGCCAATTGGCCGCCAATTCGTGTTCATGGCCCCTATATGGCCACACCTGCTCAGACTCCCCTACGCACACCTAGTACTGGTACACCCCGGCCACCCACAGCATCACAACCCCACACTGTATACGACTCCCCGGGGAACCCTCTTGCCCCTGTTAAATCTCGGAAAATTCATCGCAATGGGTATGTACAGACCCCAAAACTCCGTCCTACCGGCCTTTTTCCTTGAACAATCCTGGTTCATCTCGACAAAAAGCCTTCAATTTGTCAAAACCAACACCTTTGTCTTCAATTCCTGCTCTTGATCCCACAGAATGGAACACACTAGCTCTCGAAAGCCATGCAATTCCCATCCAGGCACAACTTCACAGTTACCAAATCCAGATCTCAAACCTTGTGTTAATGCGCCGATGGGACGCTGTTGTTATTGCCCCTACTGGCTCTGGAAAGTCTCTCAGCTGGACTTTGCCTCTCCTTGCCCGTAAAGAGGGTATTTCACTTGTGATTACCCCATTCACAAGCTTGGGACTTGATGGACAAATTTCGTAAGTGCATGATAACTTCCTGTTGTGGCTTCAATTAATCTGCCAATAGGAATAATTGTGATGGCATTTTGTCACTTTTCATCTATTCAGACCAGAACACACAGGAGGACTTTGAGAAAGTAGCAACTGGTGAGATGCTAGTAGTTTATGTGTGCCCTGAGATGCTTGAGAGCCTGTCGTTTGCACGGCTTATTCATTCCAAGTCATGGCAAGGGCGGATTTCAGGCATCTACATTGATGAGGCCCACTTGATACACCAGACCCATGTATGGCAGCCACCCTATTCTCGCATTTACCTCCTCCGAAACATCATCGGTCATGACACTCCACTCATTGCACTCTCTGCAACGTGCCCAGAGCAGTATCGGAATTCATTGGTCATGTTTGCTGGTCTTCACCCCAATTACACCCTCATAAATTTGGGGAATTTCCGGCCTGAACTATCCACCATAATCCTTCCTATGAAACATGACATTAGCAGCTTCCTTGACCTTGCCTTCATACTTCCATTTGGGTGCTCCGAATCTAGCTTGGCCAAGGTCAAGAGCATTGTCTATTGTGACGATCTGGACCTTCTGACGAAGATGTTTTGGTGGGCCTTCTCGAGGGCAGCATCAATGGGGATTCCTACACATGCCATCGACATCATACACTCAGGCCTTTCAGCGAGACACCAAGAGCTTGCTCTTGATGCTTTTCGGGATGGCCCAACCTCTATTCTACTCGGTTCATCAAAGATTAGTGCAGGGATGAATTTTCCTGGTGTTCGACGAGTCATCCAGTACAAATGTGCTGACCTCACTGTTCCAGATGTCGACCAACGTCGTGGACGTGGTGCAAGGCGCAAAGGTGAATCTGCAGTTGGCATCATCTTTGTCGAGCCTCGGATGTGGCGGGGTGGTGATTTTTCGATTCAAAATCCTGGAGACCAGGATCCAGGGATGATTGAGCTCATTCAATCGGAAGATTGCATTGAAGAGATCATCCAGCGACGCCTGGAGAACCCCCCACATGTTCGACACCATTCCTGTGATTGCTGCAATCACTGTGATCCGTCTTTGCATCCTGGTAGGGAGTACCAGTGGATTGAGGTCAACCCTGCACCCTCTACTGACCCAACACCTACAGTGAAGTCAACGGATGCCCAGCGCGAGTCTGTCTACCACAGATTGATACAATGGCGGCTACAGCATTGGCGGAGCGACTGGCGTGACAGGTGGCCGAGTTATGGACCCAAGGCACTTATTCCAGACTCCGACCTTGAAGATCTTGCCAAACACACCAGCAAGATATTTTCTGTTGAAGATATGCGCCAGTACACTCACATTGTTCATTGGTCTGACCTTTCAACTCCTCTCTTTGATGCTCTCCAGGTCATTTGTGGGGAGCTTGATATTCTTCCCCAAATAACAATTGATGACCCAGTTAAAGAAGCAGAGGAACCTCAGCGGAAAAAACGCAAAACAGCAGCCTCTAAAAAGTCAGAGGTATTACAGGAAGGAGAAATGATTATAGATTTTATGTAGATATTTATTCATACAAAGGAATTGTGTTGTCAGAGTAATCTATTCCCCAACGCATTGCCTGATCATCTAATTGCTCCAAAAGCGTAAACTTGGACGCTCATTGTCCAAAGCAAGCTCTCTATCCAATTTTTGTAATTCCTCAAGGTCATCCTCATATGTTGAAGTCTCGCTATGAATAGAGGTGTTATCTGGTGTTGATGTACTGTCTGGAGGCATCTGGTTCTCATGGCGCACCCGGGAGCGCAGATAATGACGACGCAGATGTCTGGCATGCCCACCATCAGGTCCAGCAAGCCGATGAAGTCCAGTGTGATACAAGTCAACCACAGTGTGATTAGATGCTTTATCGTGCTGAAAGTCAAAGATCTTTGAAGTGCAAAGATGGTCAAGGAGTAATCCCACATCCTTGTGTTGCCGGACCTTTGCATGGTGTTGATCCTCATCCTCAACTCCAAGGTCTTCAAAGATTTGTTCTGTCAACTCCTGAATATGACCAATGGCCGGTGTTATTTTCTCCAGAAGTCCAGGCCTCACATTAGCACCATGTGCATGAGATTTAATGGTCTTGTTGAACTGTTCGACTCGAATATCTGTTTCTTTGAACTTTGCTGGCTTTGCCTGATTATTGATGAGCATACCACCACGAAGGATAGGAGAAATATCCTTGGGCCAGTCATGGTTCAAATTATGCAGAAGTTCCATTGACTCATTTGCATAATTGAAACCACCACCTGCATAGAACATTGGTGTCCAATATTTGAGCATTCTCTCCACACGTTCTGGATGCCCATGCTTGATTGCATGGCGCATCTCCCGCACGGTCATAAGATCATGCATAAGAAGAACTGCATTCCCAGATTCTGTACTGCCAGAAAGTGTTTTGATACCATCGGCTTCAAGACGATCTGGTGAAGGGAGTAAAAACTCAACAACTATGTATGAGCAGAGGGATTTGAATGCTAAGGAAGAAAGTGTATGTTGCTGCAGTTGCTCCGGTGATGATACTTTCAATATAACCATTGCAGCATGTAGCACCAGTGCACGAAGGATAACATCTAAGAAGCGAAGCCATGCATAAAAGTCTATTTTCCGTAAATTGATGTTGCTTCGGTTTGGGAGCTTTTCCAGAAGGGTAACAAAGCTGACAGAATCTTTATTTGCCCCGCCCCATGCGTTCTTGCCCATATTCTGTATTTGATTCATAACAAAGTGCATCAAGCCACTGAGAGTTTCGAAACTGGATAAATGGTCGAATCGGTCTTCAGATCGGTCCACTGCCCGTTGATCCTGGGCAGCACGGTCACGGGCAGTGGTGAGTCGATCCCCAAGAACAAAGAAGTTTCGATTCTCAAAGACTGTCTTGGGAATCCGGAATACATCCCGATAGTAGTGTTCAAGGACTAGCATGTTCCCACGGGTCGAACCTTGTTCTTGATCATAAGTTGGAAGGAAATGCTCCTCATCCTTGATGTTAGTTGACAGAGCATGAGGGTCAAAAAACAGTGCCAGGCTGTTTAAATGAGACTTAAATCCAGCAACCTCTTCAACCAGGATATGGGCAACATGTTTCATTGCATTGTCTGCAAATGTGTCTTGATCTAGAGCACTCGGTAAAATATCCTCCAAAGACTGTTCAGGAGGAATCTGATGCCGGGTCCTGGCTGTCTGTTCAAAGTTGTCAACACTAGCAAGGCGGGCTGCTTCTGTTGGAGCCGACCCTTGTGGCAATCGAAACATTACTAGCAGTGCAGAAACCTGGTCATGTGAAATGCTACCATGGGTGGCAGATGTCTCCCAAGCCTTCTCCATCCAATTGAAATTATCATATGGGAAGAGGGGTAATTTCTCAGGGTCATTTGCAGCTTGAGAGGCCAGACGAACACCATCCTTTGACACATTCTCAACAGCCTTGGTTTGGTACAGATAGGATGTGCAAAATCCATAGCGATTCAATGTCTGTACCAATCACTTTGGAACACGTCCATCCCATAGCATAAGGGAATTCATAGCTCCATGAAGGTTTGTCTTTCGACTGCGCAAATTCAAAATCATTGAAGTAATCAAGGTCCGGCCCTTGTGGCCAAATGTCAACCTGCTGAGAATATTTCAGGAATATTGAACTCACCATGTCTGGATTGCGCTGGCATCTCCCAGTGGAGTCATCTGCACCTGGAGGTGGGGAGTCTTTGCCAATTACAGCCTTCAAGAATTTTTGAAGATGAGATGTTGTTTTTTCATAGACCTGGAGGAGTCCCAGAACAGAGAAGGACTGGAGTATCTGTACATTGACTGAATGGGCCGGAACCCGAAGGAATTTTGCTTCTTCATAATATTTCCCCTTTGAAGCATTGTCAGTAAGCCAGCTGACCTCTTTTGTGCATATCAATGTGGCCTGCTCCATAATCCAGTCACCAATATCAGGCTCCTTCATTCCCTTGTCACCAATCACTGTGTTCAGAATATGCATGGCACCACCTGTTCCAAGGTAAGAATTTGTGACATTCTTGATTGAGGGATCCCCGGAGGTAAACAGCTCTTGAATAAATGATTTGAGAGAGAATCTGGCAAAATTCTGCTTCATGAATTCGAGGGTAGCAAGAGCTCTATCTGTATCTGTGGTCCGGGGACCTCGGGTATTGCTGCCATAGTCAAGATCAAAATCATTGTCTCGCAAATCATCTGAACCTAGATCAAGAAAGGGAACATCTGGCTGCACATAAATTTCTGGAATCCAGGGTCCCGGAGGGCTAGATGTCGCGCCGATGGTGCTGACAGCATCAGGCTCTTGATCAAAGTCATCCGAGTTGAGCTCGGGATAACTAGGTCTGATTGGATAATTTCGGCTCATTTCTGTAAAGACTATAGATAAAGCAATTTATGATATTTTTTACTGACCTGAAAATACCTAGGGACGGTGCGTAGGAGGGAGAACAAAGAGAGTACGCTAAGCGATACTACGCGAAGTCGTGCGAATTGCATCAAATTGCCATCAAAAAATGATAGCTCAATGGTGCGGTTAATTAGCCGGTTTAGGCCCAGACTCTCATGACAGGGTTCCCGGAACGGGATGTCATGAGAGGCTGTGCACGAGACTACTGTTGAGTTTCCACCTTCACATGACTTCCCAAATACGGGAATTTGATGGCGGCAGACGGCAGGCAATCCAATCTCCGACCTGTCAACAGAGCGACTCACCGCGCGCCTCTCCTCCTCCGTCCATCCTCTTGGTGAAAGGGTTGCTCAGGTTCAACGGTCTAAATATGCAACTGCCAAAATCCCCCCTATTGAACGACTGAGTTACACTTAACTCACAAAGTGAGATTAAGCATGACTAAACCGAAAATAGACAGACTCCAACACGAACACACTCCCTTAATGACCTTGATGCACTGACGAGATTCGGGTCTTTTTGGACACAAGTATAGGTCCAAGGAAACCACGAGTAAATGTATTTGTCACGAAAGTATTCAATTCCTGTTCCCCCAAGGGTGGCTAAGTCTCAACTAGTTTCTTGAAGTGGCGTTCAAGACACAACCTGAATTTATTGGTTGGTTCCCAACGTGGATTTAAGTTTCCCAACTATGCAGATATAATGGCTCTAGACCGGTTTGTTTTGGTGGACTATTAATCCGGTGGGCTGTTTAGACCCGGTTGTTTGGCTTGTGCCTTATTCCACTGACTTGTCTCGCGCTGCGTAACTATGGCTCACGCCTCAAAACACACACAATGGCTCACGCCTCGAACTTGGTATGGCTCACACCCCGTAACTGACACTTATAAATCCCACTGATGCTATTCCAAAACCGAACTTAAATTCTGAGACTAATTGACGTCCAAAGATTCAAGCCTAAACTTCAACTCCGTACGCAAGGGCTGTATTGCTCCTCACTTTCTGGGGTCTGGTTCAGTGCTGTCCTCCCTAGTTCTGCCCTGCTTATATACTGTACAAAAACTATTACATGTGCGTGATTACTAGGCTTCGGGTATTCTACTTAATTAATTAGCCTGAAATCGGTATCTGCGGAGTGTGTTCTGGTGTTCCTATTCGCTACTTGAGCCCTCCTATATGTTCGTCTAATGACTCCTGTCGATCAGGGGATTATATGTGTAATTAGTCCCCTGAATAGGGTAATTGACCCATATCTTCCTCTGTGGTAGATGCCTCAACTTCTAGTATTGTTGACTGGATTGTATGGTTTAATACCCTTTCAATGATACCCCAGATGCCCTTAATCGGTATCCAGAAACGCGCAGTACAAGCTTAATCCGGTCTGCGGCTTATCGGGTGATCGCGCTGTCGCGGACCCGGTGTATAGGAGTAATAATTGTAGGTCCAGGCCTTGATCAGGTGACCCATCACGTCGCGTCGGGTAAGCCAAAGTCGTGTAAACAACTAGGTGTTTCCCTCCCGAATAAGGTTCCCAGCGTGCCAATAAATGCCAGAGGTGGATAATATGATTCTCCCTTTGATAGTGAGCATTGCTTTGCCTTCCCACGTATAGAGGGTGTTTCAGGACTTTGATATATGGGCTTTGAGCCTTAATCCAGATTCAACCCCCAAGTGTCTCAAAGGTGAAGTTTCCAGGAATAAGCTGTTATTGCCAGTTTAAGATGATAATGCAATATGGCTCTGGGTTGCACGTTTGGAGCTCACGCCGACCTCTGGATGAGCGCTAAATGTCATGCATTCGTAAAATTTGAGGTTTCACAAATTTCACGGCTTATCATCGGCTACCCACCGCCATGGCTCCTCCTCCTCCACGCCGGGTCGCAAACACTTTGAAATGTCCAATCGACGACTGCGGCCGCACCCTCGAAGTCCATGTATGTAAGACGGGCAAAAACGGGGGCAAGTTATATGTTGTGGTGCGTACAGTTGCCTTTCGTTGCCCGCCTTGTCTGAAAACTTTACCTGTAGTGTTTTAATACAAACCATGACAGATATTGGTTCTTTTTCAGGCCCAGCGAGGCCTCCTGTGCGACACGCCCAATCAACTCCTCTCGCCACAGCGCTTTGACCTCTAGTATTTCTGCCTCTGCCTCGACTTCTAGTGTGTCTGCTCGCCGTACTACCCCCTCATCTTGCGTGGCCGGCCGTTGTTGTACAAACAGCCACTCGAATAAGTTATGCACCTGCCACATGTGTCACCGACACTGCCTCGCTGTGGGTGGGTGCAAGTGCCCAGGCCACCAAGAGCTGGACGACGAAGATGTTCCACCAGCACTCCGTCCTTGTGCAAAGCTCCGCGCCTACGAGCAGCGCAAACATTAAAGCAGAACAAGCATCAATATCCACCACTCCTCGCCCATTTACCTCTTATGACAACCTACTTGATGACGCTCTGTACCCCCTCGCCCAGCTACATGCCTATCAGCAACGTGAACATGCTGCAGAGCAGGCCATGGACAATGCTCTGGGTTTGAGATCGCCGTCCCACAACATCTCGCTTGAAGATGCGCTGCTCCAACAAGAGGCCGATGACCTCACCGAGGCAATCCACCGCTCCAAGCTTCCGCGCCACAAACCTTTCACTGGCGTGCCGGCTGCAATGTCTTCTCCCCCCCCCCCAACCGACCAATACGTTACGCGCACTCTCAAGCTCACCGGACTTCCCACAAAGCATCACTATCCCTTGTACATCTCACGCCCCCCAATCGGCTGCCGCCATCATCACCAAGCCCACCGGTGTGATTTGGCGATTCATAGCCGTGATTTTCGCAAAGGTGTCTAACCGTCGACCTCACCTAATTAGTTCTTCAAAGGAGGGCCAACCGGCGCGCAAAATCTGTGTCTCCAACTGCCCCACTTCCCCATCTGGCACATTCACGACTCCCCAGAGATTCTCAGGCTGCTCACTCCCCATAGTGGCATCGCAATGATTGACAGATACTCCCAACAGTACCATGACTTCATTGAGCAGCCACTCGATGACCCCCATACCGTATCAACTGACAGCGTTGTCATCCTTCGTCACCAAGGTATCACGGGCTACGAGGAGATCAAGACCATCGAACATTTTGTAGGCCCTGTGTTATATACCGAGCCGGGGTGGACCTGAAGAGTAAAGGCCGAAGGACCGGAGGCTCCGGTATGTCGGAGCGTCGGAGGGCCGGAGGGTCCGGAACGTATACGAAGGAGGATCACAACAGCACAGGGGGTCAAGGGTGAGTGACTACCCCGGCCGGCAGGTATCCGATAGGAGGGGACAAGTCGGAGTACCGGAAGAGAACTGGAGAGTACAGAGACGACTCAGTGCAAGGAATGTGAGCCAAGCAACATCAATTATCAATCTGACGTACAGGACATATTAAAGACGTATTTATACTAAGTAGCTAATTGTTTTCCATATAAGGAAGGAGAGTGGTTCTTAACAATAAGACAAGTCAGAAGGGCTGATAGGAAGTTGTATGACAATAAGATGGAAAGACGGAAAGACGGATAAATGGGAAATGCTCAGTAATCCTTCATTGCGTAAAAACCCGATGATACCGGATGGTTCAGAGGCTCGGCTCCGGTAATATACCGGAGGCTCGGACCTACCGGAACTTCAGGCTGATCATGGCACCTTTTGCCTATTTCATGAATAGGGCATTAAGGAGATCATTTAGCTTCCTCTGCTGACATTGACACAATTTGCGAACCTCCGTCTATAATGGCTTCTACTTCACCACTCCGATTAATTATCGGGTATAGACAATGCAGTGCTGCCGAGCTAAGTTCCCGAACGATAATCTGCTTAGGGGTTTCTCCCTCGGCGAGACTCTCGAGGTATTGTAGCACAGGATCGTTCATTACAAGAGACCCTTCTGGCATATCTCCTACGTCTTGAGACAAAATCATCACATACGAGTCATAGGGTAATTCCTCGACGTGAATCACGTCCTCCTGAATTTCTAGTTCAGGAATGTCAGAAAATAATTCTTCCCGAGGCGACTCGTCATCATCATTCGAGCCCTCCTCAACTAGTTGGGCCGTAAAAGTAGGCACCTTCCTAGATTTGTCTTTACCAGGGAAGTATATAGGCCTCCTGGTTTTTGCGGTCTGCTGGTGGAAGTCGTGTTGTAACGTGGTATTCCCTCCAAGCAGATAACCTATCTGTACTGAGACCTCTGTTTTCGTAATCTTCTGCCTTATTAATTTTATGGCTTCTGGATCATCAACATTGGACTTCACCTCATATGCCTTTTCCGGGGCTAGAGGTGGTTCAGTACTGATCACGACCCCAGGTTTCCGCGGTAGCACTGGTCTAGACAACACATGTTCTACAGGAGGTACGTCGCGAAATGCCAGTTCTCTTGGCTTGTCTGCAACAACCTTTGTGACAGGGTCATCTTCATCCGGCACTTCTTCCACAGTTGCCTTGGGTCTCGGTTTCGATTTCTCGATAACCACTTCTACCTGTCTCGACAGATTTTTTACAACCTTGTCAGGCTCTCTTTTCGTCGAACTCAGAACCTTCGGCTTCTCGAGATCCTGTTATATACCGTGCCGGAATGGACCTATGACGAGATGGAAGATGGGCCGGAGGTTCCGGAGGCTCCGGTTAGGACCGGAGGTACCGGAGAGCCCGGAAGAGGTCCAGTGCAGTATAAAGGAAGGATAGCAACACCACAGGGGGTTAAGGGTGAGCTAACGCCTTGACTGACGAATAACCGGAAGTCGAGGTACCGGAGGTGATAAGGAGGTACGAAGACGACTCAGATCAAGAGGAAGAACCAGGCAACAATTAACGTTAATAATCAAACTGAAGTACATGTAGTAAAGACGTAGTATTTAAATGGAATACCTAATTGTATTCCCAAATAGGAAGGAGAGTGGTTCATGACAATAAGACTTGTCATGAGGACTGATGATAAGTTGTAAGACAATTAAAAGGAAGATGAGAAGACGGATAAACGGGAAACGCTCAGTAAGCCTTCATTGCGTAAAAACCCGATGCTTCCGGAAGGTCCGGAGGCTCCGGGATATAACCGGAACTCCGGAACCTACCGGAGCGGCCGGAAGGTCGACGGGAGGCTTTGGGATGTTGCATGGATATAACAGTATCCCCCTCTTAGGTTCCTCTCCCATGAGGAACCCAAGAGATGACGAGTTGGTCGAACAATGAAGGAACGTGGGAAAATAAACGAGATCAAAAAGTCACGTGCTGTTGGTTTTGACTCAGACCTTTCTTTCTTTCGCACCACGACCACCTCCGGCACTTAAACACCACAACACGATGTCGAGCAACGGAAACAGCGACAGTGGGCGCGAGGGGTCCAGAAACAGCAACCGCAGCGACGCCGGCAACGGCAAAAAATCCGGAAAGGGGAAGGCGCGCGCAACGACGGCGGAACTGCGCGAGGAAGCCGCGCAGCGCTTCTACGAGGAGCGGGAGGAACGCCGGCGGGTGCTGATCGCCGCGTACCAGGAGCAGGCGGTGGAGGCCTCCCACCGCGCGGAGGCCGCCCAGGAGGACGCCGCTCGCGCGCTCCAGCTTGCTCGCGACCTGGAGCTGTTGGACGCGGAGGCTCCGGCATTCGACGAAGTGCCGGCAATCGAAACGTTGTCCCCGGAGCATGTGGAGGGTGGCGAGGGCGACGACGAGCTGAATGACGAGGACGACAGCGACGTCGAGCAGGAGGGGGAGAATGGTGCGTCGCAGTAAAATCCGGAGGTTCCGGTACTAACGAATTTTTTTCTTCCTAGCCTGCGATTCCTGCCGCAAGAGCAGCGAGGTGTGCGTCGTCGAATACGGACGCACTGCGTGCCGCCGGTGCCGTGCGAAACACATCCAGTGCAGTCGCGCGCGGCCCCTCGGACCGCCTCGCGTCAACCAGCGACGTGCGGCACAGGAGGCCCGTCGCCAAGGGTCCGCACCGGTTGCGGGGCCCTCGCGGACGCGCCGGAACCCCCGAACAGAGCGGGGCAACCGGAGCGACCGCGAGGTGCGCGATCGCACGCGGAAGGAGCGGGAACGGAGGGCGCGGAAGGCGGAGCGCAAGGAAAGTGTGCAAGAGAAGCTCCGAGAGCTCGATGCCCACGTCGGGTACCTCGGGGAGCAGGTGGGGCGCACCATGTTGCGCTATAAGCTGGCATACCGGGCGTGCCAGCTTATTCTCAAGACGCTCGCAGCGCCGGAGAGTGGTCGGGAGGTGCCGCCTGGGGTTGAGCGGATGCTCCGGTGGATGGCGGCCGATATGGAGGCCTCCAAATGGGACTTCTCCCTTGCGGAGGCGGCGGAGCTCGACCTGGCCGCTGAGGAGCCGGAGATGGACGAGGGTGCGCCCCCGGCGAAGCGCCGGAGGTTGATGAAGCGCGGAAGTCCCGAGGTGGCGGAGAAGGAGGTGGAGCCCGTCGAGTCGGGGGACTCGGAGGCGGAACCGGAAGCTCCGGTTGCGCCCCGAGCCCGTTCCGAATCCTGGCCAGAGGGTTTCCGGTCCACGGACGACGGGGAGGATGAGAGGATGGACGTGGACGTCCCCGAGGTTCCGGAAGCCCCGGAAGCACCCGCGGAGACGGAGGAAATGGGGGAAGTCGTGGAGTTGGATGTGGCAGAGGCGCCGGAGGGGCAGGGAACGCCTGAGGAACGCACCACGGGCCAGGCGGAGGCGAGGACCATCACGGTCCTTACCTTCAAGCCCGATCCTGAGCCAGTGCCGCCTCCGCCTCCCACTCCGCCACCTGTACCGGAGGCTCCGGTACGGGTGAAGAGGGAGTCGGAGGAGCGAGAGTTCCAGACCTTGGTGCTCCAGCCAGGAGCGCCAGCAGGATTCCACGAGGAGGACGGGGTGTTCGTCTTGGACGACGAGGATGCGGAGATGGGGGAGCCGGAGGCTCCGGGAGGCAAGCCGGAGTCGTCCGGAGGTGAGGGTGAAGGTCCAAAGTGACCGACGAACAATATAGAGACAATTGTAAATAATGAATGTTTTGTATTTGTGGATTTGGAAAAATCTTTGTCTTGAGTTGATTTATGTTGAACTTGAGTGAAATGGAAAGGATCCGGAGGTTCCGGTTAATCACCGGAGGGTCCGGAGGAGGAATGGTGAGGATTCCGATGTGACGGAATAGAAAGGCAACGTTCCGGAGCAGTTCCGGAACCGGAACGCATCGTATGTGATACGGGTTGGGTTCCACTGTAGGAACTGTCGGATTTAACGAATGAATAATTGGAGAAATGATAATGATTGGAATATTGATGAATGATAAGAAGAGTTGTAAGTCTGGGACTTACTTACAGTGATGGATGAAACCCGGTCCAATTATTACTAACCATCTTTGATGGATGATCCCAGTATTTAAATGTTTCTATCAGATGTACTTGTTTATCTTGTCTTTCACTTACACTACGACAATCTAGGTTACTATTTCTTTTCATGTATTCCTATCTTGTCTTTCACTTACACTACGACAATCTAGATCACTGTTCCTGTCTTTCTGTCTGAATCAGTGAGGACGCATTGCCGGCGTCCTTTCACTTTTTTTTTGACATCGAACACATACCCACCGGTGCCTTTGACAGCTTCCACACTGTCTTGTCACACTCCAGCCTTTGACAGCCTCCACACTGTCTCGTCGGACTCCATCCACTCCTACTCCCCTCCGCACCAGGAAGTGGGCCCAAAATCACCCTTCTGTCACCACAGCGCCCGCTCCATCATCCCCAGGAGAAGCACGATCACTATCACCGAGCTCCCCGAGATTCTTATCACTTCCATCAGATCCTTTGCCACCATCAGACTTACTGCTGTCAGACTCGGATTCTGACATTGACAGCTACAGCATGACACCTCCGATCAATAAACCTGTCCTGGCAACTATCACACATCTCAAATCTGATCGTTGCCCCATTCTGGAGGCAGGAGTTATCACTCCCGAGATCCTCTATATGTGGCGCCGTGCTTGTCAGAAATATCTCAAGAACTGCAAGGAGCGTACTGCCGATGACTTGGTTAGCTTTGTAGCAGATGAGATGCGCGAGCCCATCTTGGAGAAGTGGTACATGGCTAGCCAGACCCGTATAGATGCTCTCAAGCTGGATGCTTATATCTCAGAACTTGGAACCATGGTTTTGGAGAAGGGATGGGAAGGCAAAATGCGCCGCAAGGTGCTAGGTGCAAAAATGACACTTGGCCAGAAATTTGCAGATTGGGCCTATGACATCCAGAATGTCAATGCTATTCTTTCACAGGCTGCACCAACTTTTGCTGTTGCCAACCCAGAGTTGAAGAACATTCTGGATGCTGGCCTTACAGCCACTCTTCAGGCAGATCTTGATACAGAGCCAGTTCTTTCCACAGAACTCAATGCTTGGATCTCTGAGGTCAAGGGACGTGATGACCGTCTCAAGTTTGAGACTGGTCGCATGCAGGAGCTTATTGATGCTCAGCCAGCCAGATCATCTCCCAAGGGGAAACTCTCTTTAGCAGAGCGTCTTTCCTCACCAAAGCCATCTCTGGCTTCAAGACTCACTGCACCTCCTGCAAAGGACACCAATCTCAAGTGTCCCCCTCTGACCGATGCAGAGAAGGTTCTCCTTGACCTTCATGATGGTTGCCGCCGTTGCCGCAAATTCTACATTGGACACCGTACGCTGAATTGTGATGGTGACTTCCCAGATGCAGCTACCTACCATACTCTCACACAGGCAGATGCTGTAGCCCAAGCTGCTGCTCGCGGAAAAACTCTCCGGGTTAAACGTGAACCAGCTGCTGCTGTTCGCACTCCCAAGAATATTCTTGATGCAGATTATGAAGAATCTGACTCTGACCGTGATGGGTATGTTCTGCCCCCTCTGACTGTCCCCCATCTCTATGCCAATGTCACCCTGTCTGGCCCTTCTGTCTCTGAATTTCCTATTCCTGTTCGCTCATTGCTGGATATCGGTTGCCCCTCTGTAGTTATTAGCGACAAGCTTGTCAAACAGCTTGGTCTTCGAAGATTTCCTCTTCCCGCTGAAGAGGATAATCTATCATCACTATCAGAATCACCATTGAGCTGTAGGGAATATGTGAAGTTGAAGGTGTCATCATCAGATGGGAATTGGACATCTAGGGTTGTCAGAGCTAAGGTTAATGTTGGTCTATGTATACCATTGATATTGGGAATGCCATTTCTATCTGGGGAAAATATTGTCATTGATTCTGCATGTCGAACTGCAGTTGATAAACGCACTGGCTTTGATCTACTCAATAACCCAACTCATCCACCTCGTCAGTGGGCACCAGAATGGACTGTACCAGCACCAACTCCAAAGAAGCCAAAACAGAAGCCTGTGTTATCTGAACCTGTTCCATTTGGTTCTAGTGCCCTCCTGCCTATCAGTGTTATGTTACAGGTCAAAAATCGCATTGATGACCTTGACTTGCAAAAACTTCTCAAGGATGAGGATATCCGTTTGAAAACAAAACATGCCGATGTTTTCCCTCTCCGTTTACCAGACAATACTGCTGATCTCCCTGGAGATATATTACATCGTATCCGACTGAAAAACCCTTCAATCACCGTGAAGGGGAAAACATACCAGCCTGCACGGAAAAATCTGGATTCATGGAAGCGAATGCTTGATGAACATATTGCTGCTGGTCGAATGCGTCCATCTTCCTCAGCATATTCTTCATCTGCATTTGTGGTCCCAAAATATACTGGTGGTATTCCAGATCCCTCCATTGATCCTCGTTGGGTCAATGATTACAGGGAACTGAACAAGAACACAATTCGAGATACCTTTCCTCTCCCACGAATTGACGATATTCTGGCAGATTGTGGTTGAGGGAAAATCTTTGGGAAGATGGATATGACCAACAGTTTCTTCCAGACTCGGGTCCACCCAGATGATGTCCACTTTACTGCAGTTCGAACTCCATGGGGACTATATGAGTGGCTAGTAATGCCTCAAGGAGGTTGCAATGCTCCCTCAACTCATCAGAGACGTGTTACAGAAGCCTTGCGTCACTTGATTGGGAAAATCTGTCATGTCTATGTGGATGATATTATCATCTGGTCTGATTCCATTGAGGAACATACACAGAATGTTGAGCTCGTTATTGAGGCACTCCGCAAAGCCAAGCTCTATTGTAATCCTCGCAAGTCCCAACTCTTTGCAACAGAAATCAGTTTCCTAGGACATGTTATCTCTGCCCAGGGAATCTTTGCCGATCCTAGAAAGGTGGAACGAATTGTGCAATGGCCTCAGCCTAGGTCTGCTACAGATGTCAGAGGTTTCCTCGGACTAGTTCGATATATTGCAACCTTTCTGCCCAAGCTAGCAGATCATACATCTCATCTCACACCTTTAACAACCAAGGAGGCAGAGAAATCCTTTCCTGTCTGGACTGATGCACACCAGCAAGCATTCCAGGCCATAAAAAATATAGTCATTGGTCGTGATTGTCTCACTGTTATTGACTATGAGGACCCCACAAAGACAATCTATGTCACCACAGATGCCAGTGATCGCCGCACTGGTGCAGTTCTGAGTTTTGGAGACTTGGGAAACTGCTCGCCCAGTTGCCTTCGACTCATATCAGTTGAATGCAGCAGAAAAGAATTATCCTGTACATGAGAAGGAACTCCTTGCCATAGTGAAGGCACTGAAGAAATGGAGAAGTTCATTACTCAATGTCCCTTTCAAGGTTATGACAGATCATCGTACCTTGGAATATTTCCAGGCTCAGAAAGATATGTCTCGCCGACAGTCCCGTTGGTCCATGTATATGGCTGACTTTGACTATGAAATCCACTATGTCAAAGGGGAAGATAACTGTGTTGCAGATGCTCTGTCTCGTCTCCCCAACCTTGAGGATGAAAGTGTTGAAATGACACCTCTGGTTGCGGCTGTACTGTTATCACAGACACACCTACCTCAGAGAGATCGAATCCCTGCTGCTGCAGGGACTCTCAATATCTCTGCTGATGCAGAATTCTTACGTCGGATCTCTGCCGCGTATGATACAGATGAATTCACTAAGCAGCTTGAAGCTGGTATTACAGTTGGGAGTATCTCAGGTGTTCGCAGAAGCCCTGGTCAGAACCTAGTATATATTGGTGACAGGCTGGTTATTCCTAAGGATCAAGCAGTACGAGAACTTCTCTATCATCTGGCCCATGACTCTCTTGGACATTTCGGGTTCACCAAGAGTTATGCTGCCTTGAGAAATTCTTTCTATTGGCCCAATATGAGGCGTGATCTTGAAGATGCATACATTCCCTCATGTGTTGACTGTCAACGGAACAAAAGTCGAACGAAGAAACCTGTTGGGCCTTTACATCCACTTCCAGTCCCAGATGGCCGATTTGAGAATGTTGCATTAGATTTCATTGGGCCTTTGCCTGCTGATCAGGGTTTTGACATGATCCTCACTATGACCGACCTTATGGGTGCAGATGTACAGATTGCCGCTGTACACTCTGATGATACCGCAGAACAGACTGCATTGGTCTTATTCAACAAGTGGTATTGTGAGAATGGGTTGATGAAAAACCTAATCTCTGACCGGGACAAAGCATTCACATCTAAACTCTGGGAAGCTCTACACAAGCTTACAGGAGTGAAACTGAAGATGTCTACATCTTACCATCCAGAAACAGATGGAGGTAGTGAACGCACCAATAAAACAGTTGTCCAGGCCATCCGCTACCATGTAGATCGTAATCAGAAGGGATGGTGTGCTGCACTACCGCGAGTTCGCTTTGCCATAATGAATACACTCAATGCTTCTACTGGATTTTCACCATTCCAGTTGAAATCTGGTCATTCACCTCGGATTATTCCAGCCCTTGCACCTGGAATTGGTGGAGAAACTGTGGATGAGTTGGATGCTCGGGCACTCATTGAAAAGCTTGAGTTGGATGTACAAACAGCTCAAGACAGTTTGGCAGCTGCTAAAGTCAGACAGGCTTATCATGCAAATATACATCGTGCAGCTGAAGATATTTACCAAATTGGTGACCGAGTTATGCTCTCAACTGCGAATCGACGTCGTGATTACAAGCGAGCTGGAGCTAAGCGAGTAGCCAAATTCATGCCACGAGATGATGGTCCGTATGAAGTGGTCAAGGCCTTTCCAGAGCGTTCTGAATATACCTTGAAACTTCCCAACAATCCTCAACTGTTCCCAGGATTTCATGCTCACCTTTTGAAACGTCACATCCCTAATGACCCTATACTGTTCCCAACCCGTGAACCAGGTCGGCCGGGACCTGTCATTACACCTGATGGTGCTGTAGAGTGGACAGTTGAGAAGATAGTGGATGAGCGGAAACGAGGACGTGGCAAGCAATATTTGGTTCGCTGGGAAGGATATGGTGCTGAATGGGATGAGTGGGTTGCTGGTCGGGACATGCAGGACACAGCTGCACTTGATGTGTGGGAGGAAGAAGAAGAAGAACTATAAACCATTCAAATTTTTTGAAGTGGGGGAGGGTGTAAGTCTGGGACTTACTTACAGTGATGGATGAAACCCGGTCCAATTATTACTAACCATCTTTGATGGATGATCCCAGTATTTAAATGTTTCTATCAGATGTACTTGTTTATCTTGTCTTTCACTTACACTACGACAATCTAGGTTACTATTTCTTTTCATGTATTCCTATCTTGTCTTTCACTTACACTACGACAATCTAGATCACTGTTCCTGTCTTTCTGTCTGAATCAGTGAGGACGCATTGCCGGCGTCCTTTCAAGAGTGTTATTCCGTTGATTGGAAAAGCGACCAAATCAGGATGTTGATTGGTCCACTCCGTCTGTCGATAAGGAGTGTGATGCCGGAAGGGAACCGGAAGGATTCGGAAGCGATCCGAAAGGAAACCGGAAGGAATAGACAGAGAGCCGGAAGGACTCCAGAGGGATTATCCGGAAAAGTACCGGAGTGATTCCGGAAGTGTACCGGAGGCAATCCGGAAGTATACCAATGGATAGGCGGCAAAGAAGGGAAAGTGGTTGGGCAGATGAGTGATTTAAATGAAGTTGCCCAAGATCCCGAATGGGATAAGAGAAGGTGATGTGAATTGAGTACCGATGCAGGAGTTGATCGTGACGACTCTCGGGGAATCAGATAATACTCAATATGTGCCCGGAAGTGAAGGGATGGGCGAAGATGGGTGGAATAATCGGAGGGATAGATTGATGCACCCAGATGCGCAAATGTCGTATGGATAACAGAAGGTTGTCGACCACTATGTCTGGGAACTCCGGAGGTTCCGGAGGATCCGGAGCTCACGGAAGGATCCGTTGATGCATGGGTGAGGGTTGTTGGATGGTTCTGGTACCGGTTGGATAATTGGTGGATGGTCCGGAGGGTGAACGATGTCAGGAACAAGACCGGAATACCGGAATACCGATGAATGATACCCTGGAATGCGTAGTGGTAGTTGGTCGAAGATTGATTGGATCTGAAATCGAATAGCGAGCGCAATTGTGCCGTCTGCAGAGAGGAAGGCAAAACGACAAGAGATGGACTGAGAGGATGTGTTCCGCGTGGTATGCTGACTTTTTGATCAATAGTCTGCACTTCTTGCGAAGAAAAGTTGAAAATTATCGGAGTTTTTATAGGCTTATCCCCCTCTTAAGGGTAGACGTCCCATCGTCTGCCGACAATTCCACATCCTCTGAGTCGCTCCGGTGAGCGCCGGAGAACTCCGGAAATTACCGGAGAGCCCCGGAAAGGCCAGAGAACCACCGGAAGGTGGGAGGATCGAAGTATCCCGACAGCTCGAAAGCAGGAGAAATCTCGACTGCAACGAGAGCGGTAGGGATTAATGGTCGTAACTCGGAATTTGGAATCTTGGGCTCCGGAGAAGAGCTGCGGAAATCGGAGATACCGGAGGTTGATTCGGAGCGTCGGAACGCCGCAAGGCGAGGATTCCAAGATGTGGAGAGAGTTTCCGAGAGGTCCGAGCGACCAAACTCGGAATACGACCGAATGAACACCACCTCCGAAAATACATGGAGGCGGAATGGGTGGAGCTGTTCGCCAAAGAATAGAATGGAAAAGGCGAAATTTGATGGAAAAGCTCCAGGTGCCCGAAAATTCTTCAAGCCAAGTACGTCCGGTTCAAAGACGTTGACTCCGAAAATGCAGACATCGATAAGTGCTATAATGGCACTCGAAAATGGATGGTCTGGGGGCTCCGGTAATGACGTAGTGTCCGGAGCCTCCGGACCAAGCACACGATGATGCTGGAACGGAGGAATCAAAGGTGGGATGATTGAACGGTAGAACCAGAGGTTTCGAGGTTGCTGCCAAGTGAATAATCCTGTTTTTTGTACGATGTGCGAACTCCTTATCGTAAAGAATCCGGAGATGTTCTGGTAGGACTGTTGAAACCTGTTTCCGGAGGCCACCGGAGGATAACGTATGAGTAATCCGTAGACGTCAAGGACAATTGACAGTAAGCCGCCGGAGAACACGGATCTCCGGAGGTCATCGAAGGATGACCTACGATGGAACGGGTGACTGGATAATCCGGAGGCGATCGGTGAAGCCGGAGGAAAGCATAGGTCTCCAAGGGGCCATCGGAGGAAACTACGGGTGACCCGGAGAAGCCAGAGGCGGTCGGGTCTCCGGAGATTATCGGAAGATGTCCTACTTGTAACCCGGAAGAGAACGATGGACTACAGGTGAGATCAAGGGCAAGATTCAGAGGAAGCCGGAGGAGAATGCAAGTCTCCGGAGGCTCCGGAATAAATGCAGATGTTGTGCCCATGATCAATGAAGTGAATCCGGAGGACATTGGTCGAAAGGTTCGAACAGGAGTTTTGGATGCACAAGGAAAGTTTCCTGACTTGCGGCGTGGAAATTGATCTGAATTCCACGGAGTCCAAGAAATGGCGTAACTTCGAAATGATTGTTGAAAGGCGAAGACCGAAAAGGGCGAGGATGAACAATAAGGCTAACAGGCTAAAGATAAAATTGAGAAAGAGGTTAATTGGCCTCTTGAGAAGTGCGATCCACGAGCGGAAGCCAAGCAAATGCCGGAACGCCCGGAGGACCGTGAAGCGAATAGCCTCGGGGTATGACCGGAGGTTACACGAAGCAATATTTGCTCCGGAGATTACCGGAAGTAAGGTGCTCAACGGATGTCGACGAGACAACCGGAGTGAGCGGAGGGATGTCCGGAGAGTATCCAGGACGATGTCCGGAACCGGAGAGTGTCCGGATGGACTTCCGGAAGATGGTGACGAGTCAAGATCCGGAAAAGAGAGACAGATGTCTCGGAGATGTTCCGGAGGAACGGAATGACGTTCCGGAGGAACGATGGCACGCAGGCCGATGAGACCGAAGGGACTCGAGGTGATGGCGTTAAAATTGTCGGTATGAGCAGCGGAGGGTGTCGGAGCTCCGGCGCAGCATTGCTCTACCCGTGATTGGGTACCGAACCAATATCCGACATTGCTGCCGGTCGTGTGCACACTAAGCCCCATGTGAATAAGGAACAGATCAGTTGGAAACTTCCGACTAGTCAATCAACGGATTGATACGGTGGAGTTTGCCGGTATCCAGGAACCAGATTGATGGGGAATCAGAATCGATGACGCCGAGTTCCGAATAGGAACATCACCAGATGATGGAATTATGACAGACGAGGCTGCCGATTAGAGGGAAGAAGATGCCGATGAGATCCGGAGGGGAGATTATATCCGGAACTTCCGTGAACGGAGCAAAACCCATAGATTCACAGATAAGTAAAACAAACAGATCCGGAACGGAGAGGGAGTCTCCGGTCGGAAGTTGAAACCCATGGCAAATTCTGAGATGATAGAGATAATGAGATCATAGATCCGGCTCATAAGAGCGGGACTGTCCTGAGAGTGGAAAAAGAATGGATGCGTGGGTATGATGAACTCGGAAAGGCCTCCGGAGGCCGATGCGGACAACCGGAGTGCGAGTTTTCGTGGCTGCTGGTCAGTTAGGCACTGATATTGGTCGGAACGGTGGATTTGGCAGATGAGGTTGCGCCGGAATGAGCCGGACACTTCCTACACTCGGCAACTTGATGTCCGGAGCCTCCGCAGTACATGCAAAGACCCCGGGCCTTCCGTCGTTCGTTTTCCGCAGGGAGAATCCGTCCGTTTTTACCGAGTAGCTTGTTGACAGACTCCGGAAACTTCGGGTGACGAGCCCCGGAGACTCCGGAGACTCGACCGGAAAGTTCCGGTGCTGCGGACTGCGGTACGGATGGTGTCGAAGACGCGAAACTGAGGACGGGAAGTGCCAGTGACAGGGTGCCAAAATCGGAACTGCCGGAATCTCCTCCTAGGGATCCGGAATCATCCAGAAGTTGAGTATCTTCGACTCCGCCTTGCTCTTCATCGATTTGCTGCCAGTACCAATAGTCAATACGGCGTGCAATTGCTCGGACACCTCCGAGCGAACTCGGATAGATGTACTGATCCATCTCCGAAATGATCCGGAGAGGGAGAGCGGCGCGGAGAGCGTGACTGAGAGCGGAATCGCTCCAATCAAGAAGAGAAGCGATTTTGTCGAAGTTTGCGAGGAATGGGATGATCCGGTCGGAATGTTTCATCCGGAGGCGTCGGAGCTGATCCTCTGCGACTCCGGTCGAATCCGGAGGACCGAATACGTCGAAAAACTCCATGATGAACAAGGAAAAATTCCCTTGCCAAGGAAGTCCCTGCTGCGTGCTGGAGGTTGCGAATAGGCGTGCAGCGTCGCCCCGGAGGAACGACAAGATGAATAGGTTCTTGTCGTCGTCCGTGCGGAAGTCCCGAGGACGCTCCGCAAAATGCAGGTAGCATTGGGCTAGGAAGGGATGGAGTTTCGAGGGATCGGTACCGTAGAAGAATTCCGGATTCCGGAGGTTAGACCGGAGCGAACGAGGAGCTGCGTTGGAGGAGTATATAATGGTATCCGGAACTCCGTCCGTGAATGCAGATGAGCTCGGAGGACGCGATGAAAGGAGATTGGTGTGATGGGAAAGATTTCCGCCGATGCTGTCATGAGTGCCATGGAAACCGTAGTCCGGCGAACCGGAGTACGACGGAGGATCCACCGGTGGTTGGATATGATGTACCGGTTGGCAATAGTGATGGAAGACAGCGGATGGGACGGGATAAGTCTGTCCGGTCTCAGCACTTCCAGAGAACACTCCGGAGATTCCCGGAACAGGAACCAGAGGTTCCGGAGGATACGCCAAGGGTTGTGGAAAGCCGGTATAGACCTGATGAAAACCCGAGCTCCATGGACCGATTGGACTGGAAGTACCCGGAACAAGGTACGGGGTCCATGGATTGGCAGAAAATACGTCGGAGGACGAAGTCGACTCCGAGGCATCACAAGGTGTGGTAGTGTTGTGACCAAGGTGACACTCCTCAACGCCCAGCGGAGAGTCCGCTAGCGATGGAAAGACAAGAGGAGTGGTGCCGGAGGAAGAATAAGACATAATTGCCAGCCAAGACGGTGAGTTTGATTATACTGTTATATACCGTGCCGGAATGGACCTATGACGAGATGGAAGATGGGCTGGAGGTTCCGGAGGCTCCGGTTAGGACCGGAGGTACCGGAGAGCCCGGAAGAGGTCCAGTGCAGTATAAAGGAAGGATAGCAACACCACAGGGGGTTAAGGGTGAGCTAACGCCTTGACTGACGAATAACCGGAAGTCGAGGTACCGGAGGTGATAAGGAGGTACGAAGACGACTCAGATCAAGAGGAAGAACCAGGCAACAATTAACGTTAATAATCAAACTGAAGTACATGTAGTAAAGACGTAGTATTTAAATGGAATACCTAATTGTATTCCCAAATAGGAAGGAGAGTGGTTCATGACAATAAGACTTGTCATGAGGACTGATGATAAGTTGTAAGACAATTAAAAGGAAGATGAGAAGACGGATAAACGGGAAACGCTCAGTAAGCCTTCATTGCGTAAAAACCCGATGCTTCCGGAAGGTCCGGAGGCTCCGGGATATAACCGGAACTCCGGAACCTACCGGAGCGGCCGGAAGGTCGACGGGAGGCTTTGGGATGTTGCATGGATATAACAGATCCTCAGGGGGTTTTCGCTGACCCGGTGGATTTCCAGGTCTCCCCTTCATTGGATTCACTGAAAACCCTCGCTAGACTGCCCCCCATTGTTTGCGAGACGGTCCTAGTCCCTGACGCAGGGCATGTAGAAGCTGCTCTAACTCTTCATCACCTATATGAGCACCGAGTGGTTCAGTCGGACGTTGGAGCGTTCTTTCTCCTGCAACAACTGCTGCCTAAGTTCCTCTGTCTCGAACTTCAAGGTCCGAATCTCATCAGGTCTAGGATCATAATTCGGATCCTCTCCTTCTTCTTCATAGGAGTACTGGTGAGAAACAACTACTGACTTAAAGTCTTTGGGTCCACGGTTCTTATAGTATTCTTCGACTTTCTGGGCTCGAGATTGATTTCGAGGCTCAGAGGGAATAGACTTCCCATCAAAGAACAAAGTCTTCCCGTCTACCACTTTGATTAAACCTGCGTCGAGATGTGCATGGCGTATTTTGCAATTGTTATATCCATGCAACATCCCCAGTCTTCTTGTCGACCTTCCGGTAGCTCCAGTAGGTTCCGAGGCTCCGGTATACTACCGGAGCCTCCGAACCGTCCGGTACCATCGGGTTTTTACGCAATGAAGGATTACTGAGCGTTTCCCGTTTATCCGTCTTCCTTCCTTTTCACTTATTGTCATACGACTTCTCATCAGCCCATCTGACTTGACTTATTGTTAAGAACCACTCTCCTTCCTTTTATGGAATACAATTAGATACTTAGTATAAATACGTCTTTAATATGTCCTGTACGTCAGATTGATAATTGACGTTGCTTGGCTCATTTCCCTTGCACTGAGTCGTCTCCGTTCTCTCCGGTTCCCTCTGGTACTCCGACTCGTCTTCCTCTATCGGGTACCTGCCGGTTAGGGTAGTCACTCACCCTTGACCCCCTGTGGTGTTGTGATCCTCCTCCGTATACGTTCCGGACCCTCCGGCTCTCCGACGCTCCGACATACCGGAGCCTCCAGTCGCTCGGTCATTTACTCTTCGGGTCCACCCCGGCTCGGTATATAACAGTATTATCAATCTCACTATTCTGACTGGCAATGTCTCGTCTTCCTAATCCAAATCTACCCAACACGGAACAAATCGAACGTTCCAACACTGGTCGGACT
This sequence comes from Mycena maculata, assembly GCA_029448575.1. Classification (NCBI taxonomy): domain Eukaryota; kingdom Fungi; phylum Basidiomycota; class Agaricomycetes; order Agaricales; family Mycenaceae; genus Mycena; species Mycena maculata. The sequence goes on along the minus strand of JARJLG010000080.1, from coordinate 14,258 downwards.
GATCGGGAACCTCGCCGAGAATCCCGTATGTTCAGCCAGATCGTTCCTGATGAGTACTCCGGTCCAAGTTCTCGGTCCGTCGATGTACCCGTCTATTCCGGTATCACCCACCCTTCGATACACTCCGCATTTCACTCGGAGTTCACCTGCGCCACCTATGCCATCTCCGACAACAATTCCGGGGTTAGTTCTCAATCCCCGGACCCCCGAGAATCCGGTGAGATATCCGGCCTCACCCCATCCACGCCGCGCTGCAGCAATCTCTCGTAGCGTATCTCCCATCGCTGGGCCTCGTATCGTTGAGGTTCCGGAAGATCCCCAGGAGGCTTCCGAAGACTCCGTACATTCCGGAGGTCATGCAGCAAGCCTCCACTTGTCGGAGGAGCTTCCCGAGCGTGATCCTGCTCCTTCCATTCATGACGGGAGCAGTAATAACGGCGATGGAGGCGATGATGGCAGTGATGGTGGTGGTGGAGGTGGTGGTGCTGGTCCACCGCCCGGCCCTCCCGGAGGTCCACCCGGAGGTGGTCCCGGAGGTCCCGGCGGTCCCGGTGGTCCTGGTGTTCCAGGTGGTCCACCCGGAGGCCCCCCTGGCGGTCCACCTGGCGGTGGCCCCGGAGGTTCCGGTATACCTCGGGCTCCTCGTCGTGTTACGACGCCTGAGGCCAATGAGGCCTTAATCATGGACACCATCCGGACCTTCCGGGATGCCATCAATGTGTTCTCCGCTCGTCCCGCGGACCTTCCTCCTCGTTCCAACCGATCCAATCTCCGTAATCCGGACACCTTCGATGGATCGGACCCGGCTAAACTCTCGTCCTTCCTCACCCAGTGCTATTTGCACTTTGCGGAGCGCCCGCAAGACTTTCCGGACGACGATGATCGTATTCTCTACATCATTTCGTACCTCCGGGGCAGCGCTCAGCAATGGTTTTCCCCCAATCTTTACGACCCGACCATCATTCCGGTCTGGGACGGCAACTTTGCCGTCTTCATTCAGGAGCTTACGTTAAATTTCGGGCCGCATGATCCGGTTGGGGATGCCGAGGACAAGATTCGCGCATGCCGGATGAAATCCGGCGACCGGATCACCACTTACATCATCGAGTTCGACTTCCTTTCGGTTTTGACCCGGTGGAGCGATAACGCCCTCCGGTATCAGTTTTACGAAGGACTTCCCCGTCGGATCAAGGACGACATGGTTCATCATAACTATGCCAACACCCTCGACGGAGTGAAGTTGGTCGCTCGCATCATCGATGGCCGGTACTGGAAACGCGAGGCGGAGAAGCTCCGGGAGCGTGAACGCGACAAACCCTCCGGTTCCGGTGGCGGTAACGCTACCGGAGGTCAATCCGGCAACCCAAAACCCAGTAATCGGAATTCCGGCAAGGGTTCCAAATCTTCCAACGCTCCCGCACCCTCCTCTACCGCTGCGACTGCCGGAAACTCCGGTAACAACGCCGGACGCTCCGGTAACCAGGGTAAAGGCAAGGCCAAGTCGTCCGACGCCTACTCCTGCCGCTCGCGCCTACGCCGACAAGCTCGACGCCAGCGGAAAGATCAAGCAGGACGAACGCGAGCGTCGCCGGAAGAATAACCTCTGCATGTACTGCGGAGGTAAGGGTCACACAGCCGACAACTGCAACAAGCGTCCTGGGCAGGCTAGCGCCAAAGCCGCCCAGGCCTCGACCTCCGGTACGACCACCCAGGCTCCGGCGGCTCCGGCTACGCCGGCCGCCGCGGCTGCTGAGTCAAAAAATTGATCAGCAACTCGGAATCCTCCGCACCTGGTCCGAGTTGCGTTGACTCACGGGTGCTCACCGAGGTTCGTCTCAACGCTTCCGCTCTCTTCCCTAATGCCCTTTACGTCTCTCTCGATATTTCTTCCCTCCGGTCGGACATCTCCGAGCCGGAGCTATGCTCTTCCATGTCTCCATCTCTTCTCTCTCGAGTAGTCGCGGGATTCAACTCCCGTGTGCGTGCGCTTGTGGACTCCGGATCATCTCATTGTTTTGTATCATTGAAAGTCTGCGAATCTAATGCGTTTTCCACGTATACGGTGGACCCGGTACGGGTCCGGTATCTCGACGGCTCATCTTCCATCATCAACCGGATGCTCCGGTTGTTGCTCCGGTTTCCTTCTGGCGAAGTTCAATACATGGACTTCTTCGTCACACGTCTCGATTCTCCTTGCGATCTGGTCCTGGGATACAATTGGCTCAGCCGCATTAATCCGTTGATTAACTGGTCCGAAGCCTCTATCACGTTCCGGCCCGATCCCGTAAGGGAATCCCTGTCGACAACCCCGGAAATAATTCCGGGATCTGCTACGGTAGTTCCGATTACGGACGAGGCACCTCCGGTACAAGTCGTTCCGGCTCCGGCGCCTACACCGACTCCGACGATTCCGCCATCTCCCGCTCCTTCCATGGAGACTCTTGCTCCTTCCATGGAGATTCCGGAGGCCTCCGGGCCTCGTCCTCTCTCTACCCCTCCGCTTGTGTCTCTCGTGTCTGCTGCGGCTTACCGCTCCATCATTCGAGACAAGGATTGTTGTCAATATACAATGCGCGCCACTCCCTCGGAAGAAGCCCGTGCCCGGTTTGCTTCCGCATCTGCTCCGGACACTTCCGGTATACCTTCCGAGTACCACGAGTTCGCTGACGTCTTCTCGGAGCAGGAAGCTTACAATCTTCCTCCTCATCGAGAATTCGACCTCAAAATCGAGCTCCTGGACGGCGAGGAGCCTCCGGTCGGTCATGTCTACTCCCTTTCGCCTACCGAGCTCGCTGCCCTTCGGGACTTCATCGACAAGAATTTGAAGTCGGGATTTATATATCCGACTCGTTCAAGTCATGGAGCTCCTATTCTCTTCGCTAAGAAGAAGGACGGTAGCCTCCGGTTGTGCGTCGACTACCGAGGACTTAATCGGATTACGAAGAAGGACCGCTATCCGCTTCCTCTCATCGCCGATCTCCTCGATGCTCCCAGGGAAGGCTCGCATCTATACAAAACTTGATCTCCGGCACGCATACCATCTCCTCCGGATCGCTCCGGGTGACGAACCTAAGACGGCGTTTCGTTCTCGCTATGGGTCCTTCGAATTCCGGGTTGTTCCGGAAGGCCTTACCAACGCTCCGGCCGCTTTTCAGCGGTTCCTGAACAGTTTGTTCGCAGATCTGTTGGACGTGTACGTCATCATCTATTTGGACGACATATTGATCTATTCCGATGATCCGACCCAACATACTGAACACGTTCGGGAAGTGCTCCGGCGCCTCCGGAAGGCCGGACTCTACTGCAAACTCTCAAAATGCGAGTTTAGCGTCACCACCTGCGAATATCTCGGTTACATCCTGTCGCCGGAAGGCTTCCGGATGTCTCCGGACAAAGTTTCCGCCATCGTTGATTGGCCGGAACCCCGGAAAGTGAAGGACGTTCAGTCCTTCCTTGGGTTTTGTAATTTTTATCGGCGTTTCATATGGAACTACTCGGCGATCACGATCCCTCTTACTCGCCTCACTCGTTCCAACGTCCGATGGGATTGGACCCCGGTTTGCCAACTCGCATTTGACACCCTCAAGCACGCGTTTACGGAGGCTCCGGTACTTTCACACTGGATTCCGTTCCGGCAGCTCACTGTCGAAACCGACGCCTCCGATTACGCAATCGCCTCGATTCTCTCCATCCTCGGAGATGATGGCGAAATTCATCCCATTGCGTTCCGGTCTCGGACACTCGGTCCGGCCTGAACTCAACTACGACACTCATGACAAGGAACTCTTGGCCATCTTCGACGCCTTTAAACACTGGAGGCATTACCTCGAGGGACCGGAGCTTCCGGTCGACGTCGTAACCGACCACAAGAACCTGGAATACTTCGCGACGACCAAAATCCTCACTCGTCGCCAAGTCCGGTGGTCGGAATACCTGTGCCACTTCAATATGGTTATCCGGTTCCGTCCGGGTAAGCTCGGAGCTAAGCCAGACGCTTTGACTAGACGATGGGACGTCTACCCTAAAGAGGGGGATAGGGCTTACAGCCAATTGAATCCTCAAAATTTTCGCCCCATTTTTACTCAAGATCAACTCACCGCGTCGCTCCGGGCCACATTCCTCGAGGAAATCACCCTCCGTTCCTCCATCGTTATGGATGTTGAGAAGCTCTATTCCGACATTCGTGCCCACTACAACGATGACCCAGCCGCCGTTGCGGGCATTGCTTCCGCAGCCTCCGGCACCACTCCGCGCTGGAAACTCGACCCTTCCGGTATGCTCCGGCTCTATGATCGCATTTACGTTCCGGTGGTTTCCGGAGATGCTTCCGGACCAGCTCCGCGTACGTGTTCTGCAGAATTTGCATGATCACGAGTTGGCTGGCCACTTTGGACAAAATCGCACATTAGCACTCGTACGCCGTGAGTACACTTGGCCGGAGGTTCGGACCTTCGTCCGGGACTACTGTCGGTCGTGTGTTCTATGCAAGCGCAACAAAAAGCCTCGGCATCGGACCTTACGGACTCTTGAAACCCCTTCCGGTTCCGCTCCGGCCTTGGCATTCCATTTCCATGGACTTCATCGAGCAACTCCCTCTCTCCGGCGAGTTTGACTGCATTTTGGTGATTGTTGATCGGTCATCCAAACAGGTCATTCTCATTCCTTGCGATACCCACATCAATTCGCCGGAGCTCGCTCGCCTCTTCCTCATTCACGTCTTTTCCAAACACGGTGTTCCGGCACATGTTACGTGCGACCGGGGCTCCGAATTCATCGCTTCCTTCTTCCGGTCGCTGGGCGAACTTCTCAATATGGAGATCCATTATACTTCCGGTTATCATCCGGAGGCTGACGGTCAAACGGAACGTATGAATCAGACTGTTGAGCAATATATCCGCATCTACTGCTCGTATCAACAGGACGATTGGGACCGACTCCTTCCGCTTGCGGAATTCGCTCTCAACAACGCTCCGAATGCTTCGACCGGCATCTCCCCTTTCTTCGCCAATAAGGGTTACAATCCGGCAATCACGGTCCATCCGGAGCGTGACGTTGCGAACATGTACGCCAAGGATTTTGTCGTTGATCTTCAGGAACTGCATCAGTTCCTCCGGGAGCAAATCACTTTTGCCCAGGAGCGGTACAAGGAAACCGGAGACCGGAAACGTGCTCCGCAACCTCCGCTTTCGATCGGCGATCAAGTTTTCATCCTCGCGAAGCATCTTCACACCAGCCGGCCAACTCCGAAATTCTCGGAGACGTACCTTGGCCCTTATGAAGTTATTGGCAAACCCAGTGCCGCTTCTTATACAGTTCGGCTTCCGAAATCGTTGTCACAGGTCCATCCAGTTTTCCATATTTCCCAACTTGAACCGCACGTTCCGAACCCATTCCCGGGACGCGAGGAGCCGCCTCCGGCAGCCGTAGAAATCATCGACGGCGAGTCACACTTCGAAATCAAGCAAATTGTTGACTCGAAGATCGACCGGAGGTTCCGAACTAAGCTCTGGTACTACGTCGAATGGCTCGGATACGAGAATACCGACGATCAGTATGCTTGGGTTGGGGCGGACGACTTGGACGCGGCCGAACATATTGACAACTTTCACCGGCGCTTTCCGAATAAGCCCGGACCCGAATATTAACTCATCACACAAAATTAAAATCAAGAAAAACAAAATTTCGTCCAAAATCATAATACAACACTCATTATTCTATTTACAAAGTCCTTTTGTCCTTAGGCCTCCAGGGCCTTCACTCCGCGCTTCCAGACGCTTCCGGCTTTTCCGGAGCCTCCGGCTCCCCCATCTCCTCGTCCGAATCGTCCATCACGAATACTCCATCCTCCTCGTGGAAACCGGCTGGGGCTCCCGGCTGCAGAACGAGGGTCTGGAACTCCCGCACCTCCGATTCCCTCTTCACCTGCACCGGAGGCTCCGGTGCTGGCAGAGGAGAAGGAGGCGGAGGCGGGACAGGTTCCGGGTCGGGCTTGAAGGTGAGGACCGTAACGGTCCTCGCCTCCGCGACCTGACTCGCGACCCTGGACGTCGCGGCGACTTGTTGTTCTTCGGGCCCTTCCGGCCCCTCCAGCGCGCCAGGCGCGTCCACTTCCATCCTCTCATCCTCCCCGCCGTCCGTGGACCGGAAATCCTCCGGCCAGGATTCGGAACGGGCTCGGGGCGCAACCGGAGCCTCCGGTTCCGCCTCCGAGTCCTCCGACTCGACGGGTTCCATCTCCTTCTCCTGCCACCTCGGGGCTTCCCGCGCTTCATCAGCCTCCGGCGCTTCGCCGGGGGCGCATCCTCGTCCCTCTCCAGGCTCCTCGGCGGCCAGGTCGAGCTCCGCCTGCTCCACGAGGGAGAAATCCCACTGGGAGGCCTCCATGTCGGCGGCCATCCAGCGGAGCATCCGCTCTACCCCAGGCGGCACCTCCCGACCACTCTCCGGCGCCGCGAGTGTCTTGAGAATAAGCTGGCACGCCCGGTATGCCAGCTTATAGCGCAGCATGGTGCGCCCCACCTGCTCCCCGAGGTATCCGACGTGAGCATCGAGCTCCCTGGAGCTGTTCTCGCAGACTTCTCTCTGCCCTCAGCCTTCCGGGCCCTCCGTTCCCGCTCCTTCCGCGTGCGATCGCGCACCTCGCGGTCGCTCCGGTCCCCCCGCTCCGTTCGGGGGTTCCGGCGCGTCCGCGAGGGCCCCGCAACCGGTGCGGACCCTTGGCGACGGGCCTCCTGTGCCGCGCATCGCTTGTTGACGCGAGGCGGTCCAAGGGGCCGCGCGCGACTGCACTGGATGTGCTTCGCACAGCACCGGCGGCAGGCGGTGCATCCCGCCTCGACCACGCACACCTCCCCACTCCTCCGGCAAGAGTCGCAAGCTAAGAAAATCAAAACCGTTAGTACCGGAACCTCCGGTTTTCACTGCGACGCACCGTTCTCCCCCTCCTGCTCGACGTCGCTGTCGTCCTCGTCGTTCAGCTCATCCACCTCGCCTCCTCCCTCCGCACGCTCCGGTGACACCGACTTCAGGGTTTCTATCACCGGCAATTCGTCGAATTCCGGAGCCTCCGCGTCGAGCGCCTCCAGGTCTCGAATGAGCTGGAGGGCACGAGCGGCCTCCTCATTCGCCACTTCCGCGCGTTGCGCGGCCTCCTCCGCCTGTTCCTGATACGCCGATATAAGGCGTACCCGGCGCTGCTCCCTCTCGTCGTAGAACCGTTGGACGGCCTCGTCCCGCAGCTCTGTCGTCATTGCACGCGCCTTCCCCTTCCCGGAATTTTTGCCGTTGCCGGCGTCGCTGCGGTTGTTATCGGTCGACCCCTCGCGACCACTGTCGGCGTTTCCGTTGCTGGACATCGTATTTCGAGGATGTTGTGCCGGAGGTGGTGGTGGTCAAGAAGAAAGAAACGTCTGGGTCAAAACCAACAGCACGTGACTTTTTGATCTTGTTTATTTTCCCACGCTTCTTCATTGTTCGACAAACTTCATTCTTTTTGGGTTCCTCATGGGAGAGGAACCTAAGAGGGGGATACTGTTATATCCATGCAACATCCCCAGTCTTCTCGTCGACCTTCCGGTAGCTCCAGTAGGTTCCGAGGCTCCGGTATACTACCGGAGCCTCCGAACCATCCGGTACCATCGGGTTTTTACGCAATGAAGGATTACTGAGCGTTTCCCGTTTATCCGTCTTCCTTCCTTTCCACTTATTGTCATACGACTTCTCATCAGCCCATCTGACTTGACTTATTGTTAAGAACCACTCTCCTTCCTTTTATGGAATACAATTAGATACTTAGTATAAATACGTCTTTAATATGTCCTGTACGTCAGATTGATAATTGACGTTGCTTGGCTCATTTCCCTTGCACTGAGTCGTCTCCGTTCTCTCCGGTTCCCTCCGGTACTCCGACTCGTCTTCCTCTATCGGGTACCTGCCGGTTAGGGTAGTCGCTCACCCTTGACCCCCTGTGGTGTTGTGATCCTCCTCCGTATACGTTCCGGACCCTCCGGCTCTCCGACGCTCCGACATACCGGAGCCTCCGGTCGCTCGGTCATTTACTCTTTGGGTCCACCCCGGCTCGGTATATAACAGTATTATCAATCTCACTATTCTGACTGGCAATGTCTCGTCTTCCTAATCCAAATCTACCCAACACGGAACAAATCGAACGTTCCAACACTGGTCGGACTGATCGGGAACCTCGCCGAGAATCCCGTATGTTCAGCCAGATCGTTCCGATGAGTACTCCGGTCCAAGTTCTCGGTCCGTCGATGTACCCGTCTATTCCGGTATCACCCACCCTTCGATACACTCCGCATTTCACTCGGAGTTCACCTGCGCCACCTATGCCATCTCCCACAACAATTCCGGGGTTAGTTCTCAATCCCCGGACCCCCGAGAATCCGGTGAGATATCCGGCCTCACCCCATCCACGCCGCGCTGCAGCAATCTCTCGTAGCGTATCTCCCATCGCTGGGCCTCGTATCGTTGAGGTTCCGGAAGATCCCCAGGAGGCTTCCGAAGACTCCGTACATTCCGGAGGTCATGCAGCAAGCCTCCACTTGTCGGAGGAGCTTCCCGAGCGTGATCCTGCTCCTTCCATTCATGACGGGAGCAGTAATAACGGCGATGGAGGCGATGATGGCAGTGATGGTGGTGGTGGAGGTGGTGGTGCTGGTCCACCGCCCGGCCCTCCCGGAGGTCCACCCGGAGGTGGTCCCGGAGGTCCCGGCGGTCCCGGTGGTCCTGGTGTTCCAGGTGGTCCACCCGGAGGCCCCCCTGGCGGTCCACCTGGCGGTGGCCCCGGAGGTTCCGGTATACCTCGGGCTCCTCGTCGTGTTACGACGCCTGAGGCCAATGAGGCCTTAATCATGGACACCATCCGGACCTTCCGGGATGCCATCAATGTGTTCTCCGCTCGTCCCGCGGACCTTCCTCCTCGTTCCAACCGATCCAATCTCCGTAATCCGGACACCTTCGATGGATCGGACCCGGCTAAACTCTCGTCCTTCCTCACCCAGTGCTATTTGCACTTTGCGGAGTGCCCGCAAGACTTTCCGGACGACGATGATCGTATTCTCTACATCATTTCGTACCTCCGGGGCAGCGCTCAGCAATGGTTTTCCCCCAATCTTTACGACCCGACCATCATTCCGGTCTGGGACGGCAACTTTGCCGTCTTCATTCAGGAGCTTACGTTAAATTTCGGGCCGCATGATCCGGTTGGGGATGCCGAGGACAAGATTCGCGCATGCCAGATGAAATCCGGCGACCGGATCACCACTTACATCATCGAGTTCGACTTCCTTTCGGTTTTGACCCGGTGGAGCGATAACGCCCTCCGGCATCAGTTTTACGAAGGACTTCCCCGTCGGATCAAGGACGACATGGTTCATCATAACTATGCCAACACCCTCGACGGAGTGAAGTTGGTCGCTCGCATCATCGATGGCCGGTACTGGAAACGCGAGGCAGAGAAGCTCCGGGAGCGTGAACGCGACAAACCCTCCGGTTCCGGTGGCGGTAACGCTACCGGAGGTCAATCCGGCAACCCGAAACCCAGTAATCGGAATTCCGGCAAGGGTTCCAAATCTTCCAACGCTCCCGCACCCTCCTCTACTGCTGCGACTACCGGAAACTCCGGTAACAATGCCGGACGCTCCGGTAACCAGAGTAAAGGCAAGGCCAAGTCGTCCGACGCCACTCCTGCTGCTCGCGCCTACGCCGACAAGCTCGACGCCAGCGGAAAGATCAAGCAGGACGAATGCGAGCGTCGCCGGAAGAATAACCTCTGCATGTACTGCGGAGGTAAGGGTCACACAGCCGACAACTGCAACAAGCGTCCTGGGCAGGCTAGCGCCAAAGCCGCCCAGGCCTCGACCTCCGGTACGACCACCCAGGCTCCGGCGGCTCCGGCTACGCCGGCCGCCGCGGCTGCTGAGTCAAAAAATTGATCAGCAACTCGGAATCCTCCGCACCTGGTCCGAGTTGCGTTGACTCACGGGTGCTCACCGAGGTTCGTCTCAACGCTTCCGCTCTCTTCCCTAATGCCCTTTACGTCTCTCTCGATATTTCCTCCCTCCGGTCGGACATCTCCGAACCGGAGTTATGCTCTTCCATGTCTCCATCTCTTCTCTCTCGAGTAGTCGCGGGATTCAACACCCGTGTGCGTGCGCTTGTTGTTATATGTCGAGTCAGGCCAAGGCCGAGGAAGTCTGACCTCGGAGTTCGCGGTTTCTCGCAACACTACAAAGAATAGAGTGAGCGACTATTCGGGTCCGCAGTTCCACACAAGACTATAGTCCGGAGTCACGGAGTTCGGAGTTCGGAGTTGAAGTCCGAATAGAGGATGAAGACAGAGGCTCGACCAACGCCGAGATAGCGAAGAAACAATCAATAATCAAACTGAACTACAAAACATATCTAGCTTTTAAAACTAAGTACGCTATTGTCTCACAGGGGGCAAAGTTGGTGGCACTTGTCCTAAGGGCATCCAACTGGCACTTGCTGCGTCCTCGCTGCATCTTTGCTACAGATTTGCAATAAGCTTAGATAATCCAACTACGCCTGTGTGCGAGTTCGATTCTGGCACATGTCATCTTTTTATCTTGCACCCTATTGCCTCCGAACTGCAAATCTAAAAATTTTCAGGACACAGAAAAAACTATACGCCTTTGGCATGCTCCAACTGCCTACCATGGAAAATTGGCCACTTATAATCTCAGGCTTATGAATAAGTTTAAACTGAGAAATGAACTTACTTACAGTCTTATAACCATATGTGAACTCATATTTCTCTTCTCTACTTCCATCTTCCAGGCAACCCTGTGAGACTCTTTTCAATACTTGAGGGTCTTGCTGATCTCTGGCATTATCCAGGGTTTATTACTTTGATATTACCACAATTGCAGTGAGCTTGCTGGCCAGAGGTTCTTTACAAGAAGTGTCAAGAGCATGCTCTAGTTCTAAATTTCAGACCCAGTACCTCTGGTAGAACCTGTTTTTTGCTGGTGCTGAGACATGGGATCTCTTGTGCTGTGAAAGCATGTTGATATTTCCAGTCTATGTCCGATTATTTTCACAAGATATACTGGGATGTAATATATGGTAGGTCAGAATCCATCATGCTTTTGAACAGACCTGTGATTGATCTCAGCTGCTGAACTCACCATTCATTTAAGTAACACCATTTTCTTTCTCTACATGCAGATTAAAAAATGGTCTTCTACCGTATCAACCATTCACAATGTGGGGAATCCATAGTGAGTATTCACCTATCTTACACTGAACAGCACAATACACAGAATTTGAAAGCCTACAAATCCCCAAAATGAGAAAGGACCCCACAATAAAGGTTGTCATTTGCTGGAATGGAACCCACGCACATGGTCACTTGGATTACCTAAGCTTATTGCAAGTCCGTACCAAAGATGCAGCGAGGACGCACCAAATGCCTGTCGGATGCCCCTATGACAAATGCCACCAACTTTGCCCCCTGTGTCTATTGAATACAATAGCGTGCGAGATATTGGTAAGTAAGAAACATTAAACAATAAGGTAGCAAGGTGACTTAGTAAGGTTAAACAATAAAGGACTTCGGGCTTGGTAAGGACGCCCGAGAAAGAAGTCGGACTAGACAATAAGGCCTCGGAGAAATACAAGTCCGTCGGCCCGATGAGTAATCAGTGACTAGAAGGGAAACGCTCAGTAGACCTTCATAGCGTGAAAACCCTCTCGGGAATTACCGGACCAGGCCGGCCGGGCCGGCCGGTCCGACAAAGCACGGATATAACAGTATCCCCCTCTTAAGACTCTTACCCTCAAGAGTCTTCGGAGTTAATCCTGTTTGATCCGCCCGGAAAATATCGGTTGCCGAAATCACCGATGTCCGAGAATGTCCGAGGACGGCGACCGAAGTCCGGTATGTCCGTAAGTCCGATAAATCCGCAGTCGCGGGAGTGTTAAGTGAAAGACATATATAAGGAGGTCGATTCGGAGTCGGAGTTTAAAATCCCCCTTGACTTGAACCACCATGTCGTCCTCGAATATCGTTGTCCCACCCCACGGTAAGTCGTGCATCGGTGTTCGTCGGTGTCGTCGCTGACAACACCGACAGCCTGCCGCCGCTGCCGCCGCACTGGGCGGACTTGTTTGAAGAAAATCGGGAAGTCCCAGGGCTGCATTGAGTGTCAGCAGTCCAAGGTGAAGTGCGAGTGGACTTCGGGCCCCGCCGACTCCGACCCCCAACCCCCGAACTCCGCGGCCGCCATGGCTAGCGGCTCTGGGCCTTCGGCGCCCGACGCTGTCGCGGTAGCGGGCCCCTCGTCCGAGTCGCCTCGGAGACCGAGACGTCGGAGTCCGAGGTCGCACCCCGGGGTCCCCGCGACCAAACGTTACCGCCCTCCCCGCCACAACTGCGGCCTCGCCTGCCCCTGCTGGTTCGAAATCGCCCAGCTGAAGCTGGTGGTCAAGACCGCCAGCGAGCGCTATCGCTTGATCCGCGCTCAACACCGACGCAACCGCCTGAGCCGCCTCCAGCTCAACCACGCCATCCTACGGATCGAGGAGTGGATCAAGTCCGCCGACGCGGACTTCACCTTATACCCGCTGCCTATTTTCCGGACCCGCGTCTCACCGTCCCCCGAGCTCTCCGAGGTTACGCGCCTCGACGACCCCGAACTCGAGCCCGATCTGGATACCATTTGGTACGGGTTCGGGGATGATGTGATTGAGGACGGAGTTCGGTCTCGGGACCCGACGGCGAACCCCGAAGCGATGGATGTCGACGTCTCGGAGGTTTCGGGGTCGGTGGCCGAGGGAAAAGGAAAGGAGAAGGCGGTGGAGTTGGCGTCCGAAGAGGAGGAGGAGAAGTCCGAAGAGAAGGAGGAGGAAGAACAAGAGGAAGGTTCGGAGTGGGGAGGAATTCCCCCGGAGGACTTGTAGATAAAAGCCTCGGGGTTGTATATAGAATAATTTCCTTGGTTGTAATGCGAAGTCGTGTCCGATGTCCGATGAAAAGGCCGATGTCAGAGGAAGTCCGAATGTCCGATGTCCGAAGGTCAATAGTTCGGACCCGGCTTGTCGGGGTATCGGAGGTGGAAGCTATCGACAAGTTCTGGTGCGTGAACGTCGTCAGCTCCGACCCATGTATACTGCTCATCGGTGTTCTCGTATCCGAGCCATTCTAGCTTGTAACGGAGTTTGACTCAGAATCTCCGATCTAGCTTTGAGTCAACGATGTCCTTAACTTCAAAGTGCTCCTCGCCGTCAACGACTTCAACAGCCACCAGAGGCTCGGGGGCCCGAGAAGGATAAGGATTAGGAAGGTGAGTCTCAAGCTGAGAGACGTGAAAGACCGGATGGATACTCCGAAGCTCCTTCGGAAGCCGAAGTGTATAGGACATGGAGCTGGGTTTGGCGATGACTTCGTAAGGTCCGAGATACTGCTCGGAGAACTTCGGAGTTGGACGAGTGGTTCGGATATGCTTCGCCAAGACGTAGGCCGAGTCTCCGATGTTGAAGGTCGGACCAGGGTTGCGACGCCGATCGGCCATGTCCTTGTATCGGAGTTGAGCGGAGGTGATCTGCTCTCGGAGGAATTCATGAAGACTTTGAAGGTCGACGGCCATGTCTTTAGCGTAAGTGTTAGCCACATCACGCTCCGAATGAATGGTTAAAGCAGGATGGTAGCCCTTGTTCGCGAAGAAAGGTGAAACTCCGGTAGATGCGTTCGGAGAGTTGTTGTATGCGAACTCCGCCAGAGGTAATAGGCGGTCCCAGTCGTCCTGTTGGTAAGAAGTATACATTCGGATGTACTGTTCCAGGGTCTGATTAGCGCGCTCGGTTTGCCCATCGGCCTCGGGGTGATACCCCGAAGTGAAGTGCAATTCCATGTCAAGCAGTTCGCCTAAAGACCGAAAGAACGCCGAAATGAACTCCGAACCCCGATCACAGGTGACGTGGGAAGGAACTCCGTGTTTGTTATATCCGTGCTTTGTCGGACCGGCCGGCCCGGCCGGCCCGGTCCGGCAATTCCCGAGAGGGTTTTCACGCTATGAAGGTCTACTGAGTGTTTCCCTTCTAATCACTGATTACTCATCGGGCCGACGGACTTGTATTTCTCCGAGGCCTTATTGTCTAGTCCGACTTCTTTCTCGGGCATCCTTACCAAGCCCGAAGTCCTTTATTGTTTAACCTTACTAAGTCACCTTGCTACCTTATTGTTTAACGTTTCTTACTTACCAATATCTCGCACGCTA